>CM040246.1:38204032-38317830 GCA_022545495.1 Chrysanthemum lavandulifolium
AACCCTCTAGGCACGATGTTTCTCGTTATGGTATAGATAGTCTAGAGTTTAGGAAGAAGCTTGTTGCTCAATCTAGGTATGAGAAACCCAAAGAAATTGTTGCAAATCTTGTTCAAAATCATGCGAACCTTTAAACCAAGGTCTTGCTCAACCAAGATATCTTCTCGCAAAACCTTTTCAAAACAGATCTTGCTAAACCTTTTGGGATAATTTTGGTTAAAACAGATTTTCTCGGTCATCAAGAAGGCAAAATAATTTTGGGCATAGACATAGAAGAAATCACTTTGGTCATATGGGTCAAAACTATGTTTTGTGTGTTATAGTCCTACTCACTTAATCAAAGATTGTGACAAACACTCGAAATATCTAAGCAAATTTTCAAGGAATAAATTTACCAACCGAAACCTAGAGAGCACAAACCATTTGGACTAATTCAAATAGGATTGATCACGAAACTTCTCACGGATCATAGATACCCACATCGAGAAGACCTTGATGATCTCACAAGACTTTCCAAAGTCTTGCCGTAAACAAGGTAATCGATAATCTCGCTTGGAATAGGAATTCTAGAAGATCTCACTATCAACCTAGAAGGTATCACAATTCATATAGGGGATCTAGATCACGGGAACCACATTAAAACCGAATAGATTAAAAGGAAAGTATTCTTTGAAGGACAAATAGTCGTTCAACAAAAAGTGAATCGATGTTTTTGTGCTACAAGAAAATGCTAATAATCTAGTTAAAGAGATTTATGTTGAAAAACTAGAGAGTTTTGAAAATCCACATGCTAAAAATCATAAGATAATTTTGGATCATCATTTGAAAGATAGTGGAATTACATACTCAAAGAATTTGAGTTTGTAACTCCTCGAGGAACACAAGTCAAGAATGGCTTGGGTTCCTAAAATTTTCTAACTCTTTTCTTTGTGTGCGGGGCAACCCGGAAGAGGAGCTTAAAGATCATCTTATTGTGGATAGTGGTTGCTCGGAAGTATGACAGCGATAAAGAGATCACATCGATTTTAGAAATATTAGTGGAGGAAAAGTTGCGTTTGGGAATGATCCCAATGGAGGAAGGATTACTTGGGAAAGGAACAATTAAAGTTGGAAGAATCGATTTTGAGAATGTCAGATATGTGAAGGAGCTAAAGTTCAACTTGTTGTCAGTCTCTCAAATTTGTGATAAAAAGCATCATGTGTTATTCACTGACACAGAATGTCTCATCCTTTCTTCTGACTTTAAACCTGTTGATGATGACTTGGTAGTACTTAGAGTACCAAGGACAAATGATGTGTATAGTTTAGACATGAAGAGTCTACATTCCTATGGAAGAGCTACATGTTTGGTGGCTAAAGCAACATTTGAGGAGGCACATCAATGGCATAGAAGATTGGGCCATGTTAATTTCAAGAACATCAACAAACTGGTCAAAGGCAATTTAGTTAGAGGTTTACCTTCAAAGACTTACAAGAATGATCAATCATGTTTGGCATGCAAGAAGGGTAAACAACACAAAGCTTCCTCGCAAGAAGATTGAGGAAAGAACTATTAGAGAACCATTGGAGCTATTACATATGGATTTATTTGGACTGTCTCGTGGCAAGTTTAAATAAGAAAAATCTACTGTTGGTTATTCTTGATGATTGTAGTAGATTCGGTTGGGTTTTCCTTTTGGGCTTTAAAGATGATACCTTTGATGCTATTCGGACTCTAATAATAGCACTTGAAAACCAATTAAGACTCAAGGTTAGAGGTATTCGATGTGACAATGGGCCGAATTCAAGAACAAGCCTATGGATGACTTTTGTGCAAATAAAGGCATAAAAGGGAGTTTAGTATTGCTAGAACACCACAAAGAAAATGGTGTTGCGAGAGAGAAGAATAGGACCTTGATTGAAGCGGCAAGGACAATGTTAGCGATTCCCATCTCCTATTCAATTTTGGGCGGTCGTAAGCATCGCATGTTATGTACTCAACAGGGTCTCTGTCACCAAACCACGATGAAGACACCCTATGAATTGTCGATGGGCAATAAACCCAACATTCGTTTATGAAGCCTTTTGGATGCCCTCTTACTATATTGAACACCATTGATAATGCTGGAAAATTTGATGGCAAGTCGAAGAAGGTTACCTATTGGGTTATTGTACTAACAAGAAAGGCTTTAGAGTATACAACGAGTTACTAAGAAGATTCAAGATTGTCTTCATGTTGAGTTTTAGAAGATCAAGACAATGAGAAAGGAAAAGGTCCCGATTGGATGTTTGATCTTGAGATTTTATCTCCTTCGATGAATTATGTTCTGTTAGAGAAGAAAATCAACCTTTGCACAATGAAGAAGATATCCAATATGTTGTTCATGATGTTCATATTAGACCCGATCTTGTTCCAAAACAAAGTACTTCTTGTTCCTAAGCAAATCTTGATTCTCCAAAACACTGATCTTGTTGCACCACAATCCTCATTATCTGTGAGGATCAATCTATTCAAGAGGAACTTAATCGGATGCTTCTTCAAGATGTTTTAGCACATTCTTATCTTGATGAACAAAGGAGAGCTTATGAAGAGGCAAAGAAGAAGAACAAGACTGAGAATACTCTCAATGACTTTGGACAAGATTTTCGACCAAAGCTTCACGCACTGTTGATGATGCTTTAGATGATTTGGATGATCCTACCATGCACGGGTTAGAAGAAGCGATGATGAGCTTGAAGATGAAGGTATTTTCACGATTCCAATGAAGGTCTTGATTATACTAACTTAGATGATATATATGAAGTTCCACATCACCAATCTTACAATTCATAAGAATCATCCGGTGATCAAATCATTGGTCCTTCTACTCGGAGTTATTACAAGACACAAAGCTAAGGGTCTCTAAACCTCACAATGCTTTACTTAGCTTTGTATATAAACAAAACAGTGAATCATAAGGACCATCAAACACCTTATTTACTGTTTCATTTCTCAAGAGGAACCCAAGAATATTGCTCAAGCTTTGACTAAAGAAAGCTCGGTTGAAGCTATGCAGAAGAACTTCTTCAATTTAAACTTCAAGAAGTTTGGGTTTTATGTGATCTTCCGATGGGAAGAGAGTTATTGGAACCGATGGGTTTTAGAGTCAAACGAGATGAAAGAGACAATGTTATCAAAAACAAGGCAAGATTAGTTGCTCGGGGTTATAAGCAGGAGGAAGGGTAGATTATGATGAGGTATTTGCTCTGTGGCAAGGATTGAAGCAATTAGAATCTTTCTTGCTTTTGCTTCTTATATGGGTTTTCAAGTCTATCGGATGGATGTCAAGAGTGCCTTTCTTTATGGCACCACTACGTAAGAGGTGTATGTGAAACAACCTCCGTGTTTTGAAGATCCTAAACATCCAAACAAAGTCTATAAGGTGGTTAAGGCTCTTTATGGTCTTCATCGAGCACCTAGAGCTTGGTATGAGAGGCTCTCACATTCTTATTACAACATGGATACGGAGGGAGCTATAGACAAGACTTTGTTTATCAAGAGAGACAAGAAGGATATCATGTTAGTTCAAGTTTATGTTGATGATATCATCTTTGGGGCTACCAAACAGTCCATGGTTAAGGAGTTTGAGCGGTGATGCGAAGGAATTTCAAATGAGTTCAATGGGAGAGTTAACATTCTTTTAGGACTTGAGTTAAGCGGTCAAAGGAAGGAATTTTCATAAGCCAATACAAGTATGTTACGTACATACTTAAGAAGTTTAATTTTGATGATATGAAGGTCATTACTACACCTATTAAATCTATCAATTCATTGGGCAAAGATGAAGATGGACAACTG
Source organism: Chrysanthemum lavandulifolium (assembly GCA_022545495.1). Taxonomy (NCBI): domain Eukaryota; kingdom Viridiplantae; phylum Streptophyta; class Magnoliopsida; order Asterales; family Asteraceae; genus Chrysanthemum; species Chrysanthemum lavandulifolium. Next base: position 38,207,850 of record CM040246.1, read on the forward strand.
TTGAAGTCAAGTTATCTGAGATCTATGATTGGCTCTCTTATGTATCTTCTTGCATCAAGGCTTGATATCATGTTTGCGGTATGTCTATGTGCAAGATATCAAGTCTCACCTAAGATCTCTCACATGAATGCGGTAAAAAGAATTTTCTCATTATTTGAAACAACAACCTAAGTTGGGGTTGTGGTATCCTAAAGAGTCACCTTTTCACTTAGAAGCCTTTTCGAGATAGTGACTATGCAGGTGATAATTATGATAGAAGATCCACAACCGGTGGATGCCAATATCTTGGAAGAAGGTTAGTCTCACGGCAATGCAAAAGCGGACAATTGCGGCAACATCATCTCTGAAGTCGAATATGTAGGCTGCGCAAGTTGTTGTGGACAAGTTTTGTGGATGCGAAATCAACTCTTGGACTATGGGTTCAATTTCAAAATACTCCTATCAATATTGATAATGAGAGTACAATTTGTATTGTGAAGAATCTCGTGTATCATTCTAAGACAAAGCATATTCGATTAGGCATCATTTTATTAGAGATTGCTATGAGCATAGGCTCATTAATGTGGTTAAAGTTCACACGGATGACAATGTAGTGATTTACTCACAAAGGTTTTGATGTGTCACGATTCAATCACTTGGTCGTGAGCATTGGAATGATTAACTACTAAGCTATGTTTAAGGGAGGACTATAAGGTGTTAGGTATAGTCTTGTGTATTGCTTGAGGGAGGATGCTTGTTTATACTTAGTTTATATGAAGGCATTTGGCAAAGTCTTGTTTTCCGAAAGTCTTGCTTGGAAAGTATCTTGCTTGGGAAAGTCTCGCTTGTGTGGAAAATCTTGTTTGTCGTATTAAAGTCTTGTTCCAATGGTAATATTGATGGGTAATTGATAGTAACGGTAACTTTGTTATTATAGGTCGTGATTTTCAAATCTCACCTATACATAACTACTTTCCGATTTTCCTCTCATATTATTACTTTACATCTTTTCCATACTTATCTCCCAATCACCATCTCTTTATTATTCGATACAATCTTTATTGTGCTCACTTTTTCAACAATGGCGAATCGTTTAAGCTGCTTGAAGCACAATATGGTGGCTAATTTGGACAAGACCGAGGCGAATGTGGCTTTTATGATATCATTGATTATCTTACTGGGTCGCCTATTAGTTATGCTCTTTAGTTGAACCGGATATTATTGAACCATGGATTCAAGAATTTTGGGCTAATGCTAGAGATAATATGGAGGAGGATGAATATTATATTAGATCAACAGATTCTTGGACGGACTATCAAGATTACGAAGCCTCTATTCGAGAAGATTTATTATTTGATGATGAAGATGGGGCTATTCGATTTGACAAGCAACCGATTTGGGATACTTTTAGGAATCTTGGTTATGAAGGATCTTTGTGAACAAACATTCAAGAAGGCATTATTACATCCTCAATGGAAGTTCTTGATTCATGTATTGCTCCATTGCATAAGTTCTAAAAGTACTTCTTGGGAGCATTTGGGTCAAATATAGCATCTGCGGTGGTTGGTTTAGCTACGCACGAGAATGTTTAATTTTTCAAGGCTTATTTTGGATGGGATGCTATCACATATATCATCCGGGTCAAAATGGTTGATGTACCCAAGGTTTGTACAGTGTTTTCTTAAACAAGCAATTGGGCGATGTTCCAAAACCCGCCGCTTTGTTACTGTCATTGTGCAACAAGCCAAAATTTATACATTCATGGCTAGGCGAAGTGATTTGTTCAGAGGTGGAGACATTCCATTAACTACTACAATGATGGAAGTTGTTCAAGTATGCGTGATGCACTGGAGAGGATGAAGAAAGTGAAGGTACTTGATTTTGTACAAGGTCTTGCTTCACAAAGTCTTTGCCTCAAGTCACGCATCTGCAAGTACCGCTTCTATTGAAGGTCTTGCATCTTTCTGTGTCTTGCTTTCTCCAAGCCCCGAGGTTCAAGCAGAGATTGAGAGAACACCTACTCCATCTCCTCAACGCTACGCTCTGTTTGGAGGAACATTCACATCTTCAAGGTGATGATCATACTATACCTCGTGAAGGTTTGACTTTGGATAATTATGCTTTGACAAGGGAGCTAGTTCGGTTGAACAAGACTGTTGAGAGTCAAGCTAAATCACTTAGGAAGTTGAGGCGTAAGTACATCTGGTTGAGGAATTTTATTAAACCCTATATTCAAGGATTCAACTTATGGGTTAAGGAGGAAAACAAATGTCGTAAACAACTTCGTAAGGAATTAAAACGAAAGAAGGTTCCTAAATCATCTTCTGTCAACTTGGGGAGGAATTTAGAAAAGGAAAATTTGAAAGAAGATTTTACAAAGAAAGAATCTGTAAGTACTGCAGAAAAGATTATTTCAGATTCGAGGAACAAGAAGAAGAAGTGCAAGTTCAAGGTAATCGATGATCAAGGTACCGAACATCAAAGTCTTGATCTTCATGATACATCTAGGCAAGAAGTAATAACACCAATAATTCCAAGGGTATTGAATTTTGAAGAAGAAGTCGGTCCTTCTACAATCGTTATAGAAGAAGAGGAGGAAGCTACATTCAAACCTATTCATTCTCATGAGTGATGATGAATTAATTGCTACAATGTTAGATTTGTCACAACCAAGAGGAGGAGTTACTATTAGAGATGTACAAGAAGAAGAACAACCAAGAGCTTCGAACTCGCAATTGATCCTAAAGACAAAGGAAAAGGTATTCGGTTGAAACTAAGAAAAAGAAACTCACTTTGGCGTAACTTAGAGCAATTGAAGTTGCTAGGAATGAAGTTGCACTAGAAAAGTTCAAGAAGAGTTAGATGCTAAAGATAGAGAAGAACAAGAAGCTCAAGAAGCTAAAAATAGAAAGCGACTCAAAAGGTGCAAGATGAATTAGATCTTTGGCTATCACGAACCTTTACGCCTCTTACACTGTTAGATTTATGTCAAGAAGACCTAATTTAGCTAAAGAAAGGAATGCAATGATGGCATATTTAAAAAGCAGAGGATTTAAAGGATGCAGAAGCTAAATTATGTTGATATGAAAAGACTCTATGATCTTTGAAGCAGAAGCTTATAAGAAGAGTTGATGTTAAAGACTTGAGAGAAGAAGCTCATTGACCTAAGTCGAAAGGAAGAAGAGCTTAAAGAGAAAAGAAAACCGAAGTTCTGGATGTTCGGTTTTCAAAGAAAGAAAAGTTGAATTAAGATCGAGACTAGTGATGAATTGAAGAATTATCTCAGAGTGGTAGATTTTGATTATACAAAGGAAGATGATGACATGAAGATGAACAGATCAAAGATTAGTGTTTTCAAAGTTGTGAAATCTAAGAATGAATATTACATGGTTTTTCATAAAGAAGATGAAAGCTTCAAAGTTTTCAAAAGGCTATGGGATATACTGCACATTATAGATAGAGTAGATCTATTCTACTTGTATCATGTTGTGAAGACTTATTTTGAAGATAATCCATCAGAAGGGATTGGTTTGGTTTTACATCGTGATCTCATAACTATGTGGGAAATCGAAGAAGAGAGCACCGATGATATCCGGAAGAATCAAGAAAGCCGGGAAATAGTTTCTTGGAGATTCTTTGAAGAATCTGGAGTTCATGTTTTGGAGTCAGAAATGGAACAATGATACACATGTTTGCGAAAAGAAGATACCCTCTCACAGTTGAGCTCATGAGAAGAATGCTAGAGCATGGATTGGATGTAGAAGAGGATAATGAAACCGCTTGCATGATTATAAATTTGTTTATAAACTGGACTACCATTCTTGAGAATGATCTATAAGCGGTATGAATTTTATTTGAATAAATACTTTTGATATATCAAGACTTTTATTCAAAGTCTCTTGATCGAACGATACTTTCATCAAAGTATTGTTCTTGAACTAAACCAGTTAAATGAATTTTAGAAGAAACCTTTTTGTTAAGTAATAAATATTTTGAAATAAAGGTTGAATAAATGGTTTTGTGATGATAACATCAATAGGTTATCAATCCACCATGGTTACAAAAGGATTGACTAATCCATGAGCAAACGGCTCGTAAAGATATATCAAATCCGCTTTTAGTTGACAACTTGCTAATAAGTTGGATGGTAATCAACTCACCATATCGGTAATGTGAAGAGTTGGCTAACCCACAAGAAAATGGCTTGTGGTAAAGGTCGTGGAAAACCATTATTGGTAATTAGTTCACCATTAAATAGAAGAACTAACTAGTCCGGAAGGGTGCGACTTTTGGTAAAGACAAAACAAATGTTGATAGTGGTGGTTTGCTAAAATCATATGGTTATCAATGTACCATGGTCTTACACACCAAAACATTTGGCTACTCCGAGATAATGGCTTTGGTAAAGAGATCTAAATCCATTAATTTTTCAATGATTCACTTGGAAGTGATGAGAATAGTATGCAACTTAAACCGAATTAATGTACAATTTGTCATATGTTGTCGTGTTCTTTGAAAAGATGGAGGTTGTTGGATCTCACTTGTGAAGAGAACAATTCTAAGAGATACTTTAACAAGCACGATATTACGGAGATACAATCTAAGACTAAGAAACAATCCATTTTAAAGATGAAGTCATAGAGATATATTCACAAAGGAACTTGAAGTCAAGCAAGTAGAAATCAAGTTAGGGAGGATTGTTGGGATATGAAAGTCTTGAAGATATCAAAGATCAAAGATATGAAAGTCTTGTAAGTCGCAGCATCTTGGAAGAAGTCAAAGAGTCAAAGTCTTGCTAAAGACAAAGTCAAAGTCTTGCAAGATGGAGTCAAAATCTTGCTAGAACAAAAGAAGCTGTTATATTCGTTTATGGAAAGTATTGTATTCCATGTTTAGATTACTTGTCGTACAAGGTTATCAATTGTAAACCGACTAGGATATCCTTGAGCCTATAAAGGACTCCTAGATTGGCATTAGAGGTACGATTTCGGAAAAAGAGTTTTAGAGTTTACGAATTAGTGTTTTAGAGAAAAGTTTGATTATCTTAGAGTTGTATTAGAGTATCCATAATAAGCGATTTAGAGTTTATAATAAAGTTATTCTTCTTAGCTTTGTTAAGTAAATTCCGCGTACTTGATAAAGATTGCTCAGTGTTTCTTTGTTAATAACTTAGGATTTATCCAAGGTTATTAAACCTTAACAAGCTAGTTAAGTTAGTTTGATTAAAGTATATCGATCCAACACATGTCTCCGGGGAAAGTAATGGCGGGATAAAGTAAAAAGAAACGAGGGAAAATGAAAAGTTTTGCAAAAACTTTCCGCGGGGACATGTCCCCGGGAAAAGCTTTAATTATTCAATTTTCTTTATCAAAAAACTCTTTATTATCATTTTAAATAATTAAAATTATTAATAAATCAGTTTAAATTTAACCTAAAAATTATAAAATTAATTTAAGTATAAGTGCTATGGTATACGTATCATGTTAAACGACCAAGTATAGGTACTATTGGTATACGTATCATGTTAAACTACCAAGTATAGGTACTATTGGTATACGTATCATGTTAAACGACCAACTATAGGTGCTATGGTATACGTATCATGTTAAACGACCAACTATAGGTGCAATCAAATATTTTATGAGCATCTTTATATCAAAATAAAGCAACTTGTGATGGGGGAGGCAGTGTAAGCACAAACGAAAACAACAATCCATGTAGAAGCTATTTTCTTCATTCTTTTTAGCTTCTTGGTGAACTACCATTGTTGTTACCTTGGACGCCATGAATGCCCTCTGTTATACGATCAAATGTTGTACTCATTAAACCACAAAACTTTTGGTACACTGTAACTTTTAACCATTTTTTTTGTTTAACTTTCTTTTATTAATCGGGACATGAAGCTAGTCTGTTTCAACGGCCGAGTATAGGTGCTATGGTATACGTATCATGTTAAACGACCAACTATAGGTGCTATGGTGTACGTATCATGTTAAACGACCAACTATATGTGCTATGGTATACGTATCATGTTAAACGACCAACTATAGGTGCTATGGTATATGTATCATGTTAAACGACCGACTATAGGTGCTATGGTATACGTATCATGTTAAACGACCAACTATATGTGTTATGCTATACGTATCATGTTAAACAACCGAGTATAGGTGCTATGGTATACGTATCATGTTAAACGACCAACTATAGGTGCTATGGTATACGTATCATGTTAAACGACCGAGTATAGGTGCTATGGTATACGTATCATGTTAAACGACCAACTATAGGTGTTATGGTGTACGTATCATGTTAAACGACCAACTATATGTGCTATGGTATACGTATCATGTTAAACGACCAACTATAGGTGCTATGGTATACGTATCATGTTAAACGACCAACTATAGGTGCTATGGTATACGTATCATATTAAACGACCAACTATATGTGCTATGGTATACGTATCATGTTAAACGACCGAGTATAGGTGCTATGGTATGCGTATCATGTTAAACGACCAACTATAGGTGCTATGGTATACGTATCATGTTAAACGGCCGAGTATAGGTGCTATGGTATACATATCATGTTAAACGACCAACTATAGGTGCTATGGTATACGTATCATGTTAAACGGCCGTGTATAGGTGTTATGCTATACGTATCATGTTAAACGACCAACTATAGGTGCTATGGTATACGTATCATGTTAACAAGATTATGGTTTCCAAACACCCCTTTTCCAATACTAAATTACACATGAATAAAGAAACAACTTGACAACAAAACGAAACAGATCAAACGAAACAACTCGGCAAGCAAACGAAACAACTCAAACGATATGATACACACGACATAGACCATAACAAACATCGCCCATTCAATTTTTCTCCTCGCTACTTCCCGCCTCGCTAGAACTCGCACCATCTTTTCCTTCCTTTGCTTGACGAACTGCTCAAACAATGCTTCAAGATTTGTTACCCTATTTCCGCATCATCAAATGTGTAATCGAGCGGGCTTTTTCAACTTCATCTTTTTCCTTTCTTTGCTTGACGAATCGCTCAAACATTGCTTGACTTCCAGTGTGTTTTTCCTCCAACACCATTAGCTTCACGGTCAAATACACCCAGTAGAATGCCTCTTTCCTTAACCATTCCGAACGCGGTGCATCATCAACGAGTCTATGTTCTTATAAGAACCATATTCATCATAAATTTCTGACCCATACGTATCAAGAACTCGAGTAAAGAGATATATCGACGATAAAACCAAGTGACCACTATTTTTCCGGCGTGTAATCACCATTATATTGTTACGTGTGTTTTGTGAGAATTGACGATTGGATTTTTATGTTTTCCAAGCATCGGGTTTTAGTTATGTATTAATAGTTGCAATAAAGTGTATTTTTGTAAATATTACTTTTGCGGGACATGTCCCGGGAAAGGTTTATGGAATTTTTCCGCGCACAATTAGCATGCTTTGGACTTTGGTCAAACTTTGGTAAACGTAAAATACGCTTTCGGTGGGACATGTCCCGGAGAAAGGTTACGTGAATTTTGACTAGTGGTCAAAGTTTGATAAAATCAAACTTACTTTCGCGGGGACATGTCCCCGCCGAAAGTGTCCGTTGAATTTTCCATAACTAGTAAGCGTATTTATGTGCCACGTCAGATTTTATTTGTGTCCCCGGCGAAAGTCTCCTCGCCCGTCCATCCTATTGTTGTAGTGTTACTTTAATTTGTTAATAGTATGTGTGTACAAGAACGTGGTACAATCACACTATTAATTGTATCTTGGATTGAATTACAAAACGGTAAGGGATAATTCACATAATCCTATAAACCCTAATTAGGGTTTATCCAATTGCTAGTTTGTGGATTTGATTCTTGTTCGGCTAGTATCAAGAAAGATACGCATATTCTTGTTTATGTTAATTAATTATTCATTAATCTTTCCTATACGCTTCCGCATGTTCTTTGATGTATTATGTGTTTCTATATATGATTCTCATAGTATATAATTCCAACAGTACACCCATAATATCAATGCCATGTTTTGACCTGACCCATCAAATTCCCATGTCTACAAAATGTCAAGTATTATAAAAAGGGGAATGATACATGGACCTAAACTTAGGCCTAAAACTTAGACCTAAAACCAAGTGTCAGCATCCTGATGGTTACAGACATGGACCCATTTATTTAACAACCCATCATGATGATGCCAAGTAGTTTTAGGTCTAAGTTTAGGTCCATGTATCATTTCTCTTATAAAAAATATCATATGGGACAACCAACTTGAACTCACCAGTTTTGACCCGTATTAAGAATGACTTTTCGATTTTTCCAACCTCAAACCTGTTTTTTTATTGTTATTAGTTATGGGCTGACTTAAGCCTGAAAGAGTTGGACCATCTTTATTGGTCCACAAATTGTGCTCTGCAAGAAATTTTAATTTGTGAGGAATTAAGTTTATGTTCTGTTTCTTTTATCACTTCTAATAAAAGAGGAAATAATAGATGCTTCAAAACATTGAGAGTGATGGCACCACAAAGAGAACAAGATCAATGCAGCAAACCCAACCACTAAATAATAATATCGTACTGGTAAATGGTTCCAATAATCCTGGCACACCTACATAAAACCAATTGGTGGCAAAGGATGGATACCAAGTTACACACATACCATACATAAAAAAGCACAAGTAAACATCATTTTTAGCTTGCTATAATCGTTAAAAAAAGAAGCCTTTACGGGCAGTTTTCCTTTTTGGATATTCCTCAAGATGTGCCCCGCCATACTTGTTGATTGCCTCATAGCAGTTTATCACTGTCTCGGTCCTTTGGGCTGGCACCTGTTGAACAACATAAGCCTGTTGACGTTTATATTGAAAAGTAAATAGTTGCGGTGGAGTCCTACGTGGTGGAGGAGCTGCTGCTGGGAAGTTATCGTCCAGGAGAGCAAATGCTTCTGCCCCAATTACTGATAGCTCGGTTTTGGTTTGTGAGTAATGCGACATTTTGAAGTGAAGTGATTGAGAGAAAAAGGAATCACTAGTTGTTTTTTGTTGTTGTATTTGCTTATGGTTTGATAACAGGAACCTTATGCCTTTATATATAGAAAAACAAGTGCAACCGGCTGATCAATGTTACTGGTATTGTTCTAAACTAGTTTATTATAACCATAATAGATGAATTTATTCTTTTGTTTGTGTATGGAATCATAACTTTCCCTATTCCTTTCAGATGAATGGGAAGAAATACCTCTTTTGTTCGGTGAAAAGATCAAAAATTCTTTTCTTGAAGTGGATCATTATACCAATTTGTGAATATGCCTTCGAGGAAGGCATCAAGGCAGGATGCCTTCTATTGTTCTACTTAGTGATAAGAACTTGAGAAATCACAACTTCAATAAAAATCAACAAACACTTAATAATGAAGCAATCACCTGTATATCTGCCGAATGAATGAAGAGCCTACTTGTGTATAACACCAACATACATCTCGAAAGTCAGAGACGTATTTTAATCTGCATTTGATTTAAAATTATTTATTTGTTTTCATTAGAAGCATATATCAGATCACACAATTCAAAATCAGTAATGACTAATGAATATATTCTTAGTTCAATATATTAATATGTAACTTATATCAATAATGCTCTCTGAAACTAACATACTACATATATGAAAATTGTTATATTTTTTGTAGCAAAATATACATCCATTCTTTTATACGAGTAAAGGTAATTAGAAGTATTATTAAATTGAACAAATATACATGTGATATAGAATCAACATGTAAAGTAGAATAAGTTTTATTTATATCAGCATTATTTGATGCAAATGGATGCAGATATAAAATGGATCAGAGATTTTTCGGATATAATCTTCGTATATCTATATATAAAACTGTTATAGTTTAATATTCTCTTAAATATGTGTTTGTTTTATCATAATCATTAAAAGCTAGATGCATTTATTCCTTCCGATCTTATAAATTAATGGATCATGATTTATTCCATTCACATTTCAAGACGCGTCAATCTTTTGGTAGGAAAAGATATATACACCCATTCTTTTATTCGAGTAAAGCTAATTAGAAGTATTATTAAATAGACAAGAAATATACATGTGATAGAAGAAACTAGAATCAACATGTAAAGTATAACAAGTTTTATTTATATACGCATTTGATGCAAATATAAAATGGATCAGAGATCTTTCGGATATGATCTTTGTGTATCTATATATAAAACTGTTAGTCTATTATCTATACTACTTTATAAAAGGTTTGAGATTTTCTATATAAAGTAGTTTTAAAATTTGTAAGACAAAAAACATTTCTTTATTAAGAAATAACAAGCCATTTAGTAAATGTTGTTGACAATATTGGTCAATACTTTTTAATTGTGATCGTTAAATACGTTTTGTAATAAAAGGCCTGTAATAAAAGCTCTTTAATACAAAATGGTCAATACGGCTTTAAGGCTTTTAAAAGCCCTTTAATAAAAAGGTCTACATAGTGTTCAATACATACACATATGTTACAACAGAAAATTTAAGGGTCTTTATGTGCAAATTTATTTTGTAATGAATTGCTTTATTTAAATACCCACAGAAAACACAAACAATAGTGAAACAACCCCACCGGACCTCTCCATCCGCACAGTGTTACACTACCACCACCGGCATCTCCTCAACTATAGTTACACCGCGCCACAAAAATAATCACCGGGTACCCGCCACCGCATTGCGCGGGTACCCTTCTAGTTCTCTTAAATGTGTGTTTGTTTTATCCTAATCATTAAAAGCTAGATGCGTTTATTCCTTCCAATCTTATATGTTAACGGATCATGATTTATTCCATTCTCATTCGGAGATGTGTCTCCTTCAATCTTCTGTTCTATGAAGCTTCAAGAGAATTTCCATAGCAGTAAGGGATCAACTATATTGTCATCTGTATGAACTTTGAGTTAACTGATTTCACCTATCTCTACTTGTTCTTGAATATAGTGATATCGTCTAGAAAGTGTCTGGCGCCTTTCATGACTCCAGGCTAATTGGCGAATGTAATTGCAGCAGAATTGTCGCAATACATTTTAATGGGATTTTCAATTGAGGGCATAACTCCAAGCCCTGAAATGAACTTCCTAATCCAAGCAGCTTCCACTGCATCTTCTGAAGTAGCTATGTACTCAGCTTCTCTAGCAAACGTCGCAATCGTACTCTACTTCTTGCTCTTCCAATCCACAGCTCCCCCATTAATGACAAAGACATAACCCGTTTGAGACTTCGTATCATCTTTATCACATAACCAGGATGCATCGATGTAACCTGTAACATCAAGTTCTGCTTCTGGATTTCCTCCATACACTAAAAACATATCGCGTGTAGCCCTTAAATACTTGAGAATATGTTTAACAACAGTCCAGTGGAGTTCACCTGGATTCTGTTGATATCGACTGGTAATATTTTGAGCAAACACCACATCAGATCTTGTACATCTTACTGCATACATAATAGATCCCACATCCGAAGCATAAGTGACTCTTTGCATGCGTGCCACCTCTGCAGGTGTTGAAGCACAGGCTTTGCTACTTAAGCCATCACTTGCATTGGAAAATATCCCTTCTTGAAATTTTTCTTATTGAATCTCTTCAATATTTTATTAATGTAAGCACTTTGGCTTAAACCAATCAACCGCATAGATCTATCTCTGTAGATCTTGATTCCAAGGATGTATAATGCTTCTCCTAAACCCTTCATAGAAAAATATTTACCAAGATAGGACTTCACCTTATTTAAACTTGGAATATAATTTTCCATAATGAATATGTCAACGACATATAGGATAAGGAAAGTAACATTAATCCCACTAGATTTATGGTATACACATGGCTCCTCAAGATCCTAAGTAAATCCAAACCTTTTAAGTAAATCCATGTTGTTGCATAACTAAAGACGGGTTGAGTGCCATAGCTACTAAACTGGGTACTCCTATCATGCTTGATGCATACACGAGCTCTATGTGTATGCAATCTTGGGGGCGTCATGATTATGCTCGTGCCTTGATTGACGTTAAGGCGGATCGGGAGCTTAAGGAGAAGATGGTTATTGTTGTTCCGTGTTGGGATGGTGAGGTGATGTGTTGCATACTATTCATGTGGAATATGAGTGGAAACCACCTCGTTGTGGTGTTTTGTATGGTTTTGGCTAGGGTGGAAACGAGCCGAGCGGCTCATGAAAAGCTCGAGATCGGATCGGTAAAAAGCTCGAACGAGCCGAGCCTAAACAAGCTCGAGCCCGAGCTCGAGCCTAAGTTTGGGCTCATTTAATAAACGAGCTCGAGCCCGATTTCTATAAAAAAAAAAAAGCTCGTTTAGGCTCGTGAGCCTAAACGAGTCCTAGAAATATATACGTATATATATTTTCTATATGTATAACATTGTTAACGAGCTCAAGCCTTGTGTTAACGAGCCGAGCTTTGTGTTAACGAGCCAAACTCGAGCCTTGTGTTAACGAGCCAAGCTCCATTTGAACTTTACACATGATATAAATTAGTCGAGCCCGAGCCGAGCTCGAGCTTGTGAAAAATTTCACGAGTCGAGCTCGAGCTCAAAATGTTAGGCTCGAAACGAGCTCGAGCTCGAGCTTTTTATATATAAACGAGCCGAGCTCGAGCTCTGACAGGCTCGGGCTCGGCTCGGCTCGTTTTCACCCCTAGTTTTGGCCATGAGGAGACCCAATGCCCTAAACGAGTTCTTGCTGATCTTAAAAATCAAACACAGAAAAATGATGGGTTTCAAATGCCTCTAAAGAAGGCGTTTCGTGGTATTGAGGTGAGAAAAGAGGCTAAATTTAGCCCTTCAAAACCTAAGAAGTAGGTGCATCAGCCTGTGTCAATAAGCCAGATCACTACTACAAAATATGGAATTACCCACACTAGGATCAGTGGGAATATCCGTGGGTAAAGGCCGTTTTCCATGGATTTCACATGGATACTTTTCGTTGGTAAAAGCCTTGTGGATAAATATTTTGCCACTAATCTTCCCACGACGTTGACTATTTTTCTCACATATACCGTTGTGTGTAATTTGTGTGTTAATTACCCACGGATTTTTCCCACAGTTTTTTCCACAAAGATTTTTACACAAAATCTTTTCAAATTGATTTTTTTTTCCCACGAAATCACATGGCCACTTCCCGCTGATGTCTAGTAGACAAATTCATGTTAAAACAGTAGCAAATATGTGGCAAAAATTTTATTTAATTCTACTAATTTTTAAAATTATAATATATTATAAAAGTGGAAATTTGATGGTACAATAACGGAAGTCATTAGTGGTCAATCTTCTCTTAATTTGGCACCTGATTGGTCCATTTTATGTTGCTTATGCGTTAATAGTTGCCAACAGTTGCTACGTTTGATTGTTGTCAAACTGCTATTGGGTGAAAGTAGTTTGCACTTTTAATGTTCAAGGATAATACATGATAATCACTTCCTAATACACATTCAAGATAGACTATTGACCATAATGTACAGTAAGTGATTGTACAATCAAACATCTACCATTCATGTGTATCTTAACTTTGTACTATCACTTCCAAGTGTCCACTAAATATGTACGAGTACATCTGTACATGTATCTTCAGCAAGCATAAGAAAGATAACAAGATTACATCCATAGGAAAGATCATTTTCAGAAAAAAAAAAAAAAAAAAAAAAAAAGTAAGTGAAACCAACAAGCTGTACACAGAAAAATACAAGTGTGTCTCAATCTTGGATCATTATACAAGTTGTTATCTTCAGAGCACAGGTTTGTTTAGAAAGTTAAATGTATCTGTAGCACTTTCCCATCTCCAAATGTCATTATATCTGTAGCACTTTTGTATGCATGGAGTAACAATGTTATACCTGCATTTTCGTTATCATGTACTCATTCTAACTTTTTCTTTTCCATCCTTGCTTGATTCCAAGTGGGTTGTCATTATCTGTTTAGAGCTGAGAAAAAAAAAGTTAAGCAAAGAAATTAATATGTCTGTTAAGTAGATTACCTTATTGTATATTGCATATGAATAATCTTTAGTGTTCTGCATTACTTTTTTGCCTTCTTAAAGTTGTTAATTATGAGTGAACCCAAAGAAAAGGTTTGTAAAATAGAGCCATTTCAGAAGTTGCGCATAATAAATTCCAAACAATAGCTTCTCAAAATGAAAATGAGCCTGCATTAGTTGGTGGTCTTTGGCCAAAAAATGTTCCAAATGTTGGATATATGCCGTATGATGGACCATCCCATGGCGGGTGTTCAAAAACTATTGACCCCCTTCTATACATGCAATATGGTCTATAACAAAACCAGCACAAAAAAAATCCAGCAAAAAATAAAAATAACATATAACATAATGCCCCCGCAGCAAAGTGCGGGCAAATATGCTTGTTTCATATAAATACAAAATCATAATTTAAAACCTATAACCCATCAATAAAACCTATTAAAAAGACACTAAAAGAATATCCAAAATGCGAACTTGCAAAACACATAAGTCGTAATCTAAAAACGGATATATTCCATTGAAACACATATACACTCACAAACAATTTATTTTATATTTTGGGCACAACAAGCATTTTATCTTTGTTTCATAACACTACAAGATCTATATTCTATAATGAGTTAATTGTATTTTGGTCCCATGGTATAAGAATTGCAGATTTGGTCATAAAACTTTGAAAGTCGTTGGACGTTAAAGTTTTCGTCCTCATTTTAAAGTTTTCGTTCGTTTTGGTCCCGGTCCCAAATGACGTTAAAGTTTCAGGGACCAAATTTGCAATTAGGCCATACCACAGGGACCAAGTCTGCAATTTGGCCATATCACAGGGACCAAAAATGCAACGAAAACTTCAAAATGAGGACATCCAATGCACTTTCAAAGTTTTAAGAACCAAATCTGCAATTTGATCATACCACAGTGACTAAAAATGCAATTAACTCTTCTATAATCTTCAATGATCTTTATAATCCATCCTCTTAGCTAGAGTGACCAATTTTCCTGCACATTTACAACAAAATACAAAACCAAATATGTGCATACAACCAAAATAAAAAATCAAACGAATACAATATTCTAAAGTATTTAGACATAAAAAACATGCTATAGGATATTACAAAAGCACAACAAAAATTAGTAGATCTAACAAAAAACGCAGTAACTCCATAGATCTAAATAGTAGACCATCAATGATTTGAGTGTGCGGTTCAGTGTTCGTCGCATATATTGCGTGTATTTCACCACCAAAAAGTGATGGTCGTGGTACGAGTAGTGTTTGTCGATGGTATACTTGTTGTGAAAGTGGGTGATCCAGTGGCGATGGTTGTTGTTTGTAGGTAAGCTGAGGGTTGGAGATAAAGGGATTCGTTTTAGTCATTTTTAGTTAAGAGCGTGTGGGTGTATGTAAAAAGGGAGAAGAGATAAGTTTGTTTTGGTAAAGTTTGATTCTATCTCACCCATTAAAGTTGACATGTTGGCAATCCATGTGATAGGGTAAAATGTCTCAAATACAAATTAACATAAGTACTTTAATAGATTTA
This sequence comes from Chrysanthemum lavandulifolium, assembly GCA_022545495.1. Classification (NCBI taxonomy): domain Eukaryota; kingdom Viridiplantae; phylum Streptophyta; class Magnoliopsida; order Asterales; family Asteraceae; genus Chrysanthemum; species Chrysanthemum lavandulifolium. Next base: position 38,223,422 of record CM040246.1, read on the forward strand.
TAAGTTAAGTGAATTGAGATGGTTTAATGAGATGACAATGTAAAACTAAAAGTTATGCTTCATATTATTTTGAAACTTACAATATAAACGTTTTGAGTAAACCTTTTGATTTTACTGTGTTTTGTAACATAAGATATATATTTTATGGGGAAATCTTAGCTACACCAAGGTGTAGCCAACTTAGCTTCACCGCACTATAAACTCCCTCGGGTACATAGTGAAAAAAAAGATAAAGGGCTAATTCCCAAAAGGGGACAAAAAGTTGGGCATTAGTCACTTTGAGGTACAAAAATAAAGCCTCTTCCCAATTTGGTCATGTGCGAATGTGCGACTACACCCAAATAGTGACACGTGTAGACCAAAATGTTAGACAACAAGTACCCTTCCAATTATTAGTTTCCCACCAACCGGACCATAGATACAATATCCGATGCAGCAGATGTGCGAACGACGGTGTGAGATTTCCGGCTAATTATGAATTCAAATTTGTGCATTAGTAAATCAAATTTACACACACAAAATCACACACACATTATCCAAACCGTACTTCTTTCAATTTTTTTATACAAATGGTATGTTTATCCCTTAATTTACTCAGATTATGTTTTAATTACATTAATTTTTTGATAACCCCTGTTTTGGGGATTGGTTAATTTCTTTCATAGTATCTTTTTTTGTGGTTTTTTGGATTAGGTTAATTTTTGGTTTCTTGATGATAACCCCTCAATGATAACCCCTGGTTGATAATGATAATCCCTGTTAGATGTGGTTTTTTTGGATTAGGTTAATTTTGTGGGTTTTTGATAATCCCTGTTATTGTGGGTTTTTGTAACCCCTGTTTGCAACCCCTGTTTTTGTGGGTTTTTGGACTTTTGGAATTTTGTGGGTTTTTGATAACCCGTGTCCCGACATTTGGTTAAGTTATGAAATGCAAGTTCTGTTTGGTTACTAGTGACAGATGACCCATCCCTGCACTTGATACAAAAGAGTATATAAGGTGGTTTTTAACAATGAATGAATGGATGAGTGTGTATGTGAGCAATTATGTGTATAATTAGGATGAATAATGAATGGATGAGTGTGTATGTGTATAATTAAGATATTGTTTAGAGAATTGTATGTACTTCTAGTTGCAGAAAAGATGACTCACCACTAGCTGTCATAAGCTCCTATTTCATAAGCTCAGGCATAGTATCACCCATAGTACTTATTTGCTTGGTGTACCTTATTTGCTTATTTTTCTTTGTTACTCTCATTACTGTCAGCCTCCATATCACTTCATGTTATCAGTTCATGTTCATAATATTTATAAATTGCTTTGTATGTATAGGAATCTGATGTGAAGCTTCACGTTCGAAGCAAACTGCGTTACTTTCAATTGGTTAAAGACAGACTAAATGAAAACCGTGGTAGACTGTTTCGGTCAACATGCTTTGGTGCATGGTTGGATTTGAATTCTTTTGAGAACGATGAGAGTCTTATACATTATATGCTTCAAAAGCAAATTAAGTCTGATGATGACCACTTTGATTTGCCACTACTTTATAATGTTAATGGACATGATCTTCATTTTGACTGGTCAATTTCACCTCATTCTTGCTTTTAAATTTGGAATGCCTAGTTTCGTAAGTTTAGAATTGGTGATATCATATTTCGTGACCGGGTATTTCCGCATAAGGTAGGTGAGAACTTAAAAGCATAGATCTTCTATGTTTGATTGAGGATGAAGTGCTTTTACCAAAGTATCGATGAAGACGCAATCCGAGTTTGCCTTTTGTTATCTCTTGAGGTCATATTTATGGGCGTGACTTGTTATCTGTGGCTGATGATACATATCTTAGGATGGTTGAGAATTTTGAAGACTGGAATAAATTTTCTTGGGGGGAACTCATTTGGAGACAGTTGTATGATGCCATTCGAAATATCAAGTCATCTGAGAAGATGGAATATTCGTTGTCTGGATTTGTTTTATGTTTCAAGGTTAGAATTGCTTCACGAAATTGTTTTTAACTATAATTATTTGTTTATTATTGCTAAAAATATGTTTTTATATATGTTTTTTTTCTTTCAGATATGGATCTTAGAGTCTTCTACACAGAGCTGGCTTTGGTGGAGTAAGGAAACAGGTGTTATCCCAAGAGCACTTTCATGGTCTAAGAATGTTTCATTTCAAAAATTGGAGAATTTCGGCGACTTTTCACGAGGCAAGTGTTTGTACTATCTTTCTAAATGTACTAGTTGACTATCATTATGGTTAATGCTTATCTTACTTCATGTTTAGGACAAAGAAACAAACAATGATCTATATCCGACGAGAGCTGAGGCCGATTCAGAGTGGTACAGGAGGAATTAGGTTTTTAAGCGGTATTCACCTAGACCCCTTTTGTTGTCCATGGAGATCTTTTGAGGATTATCTGCGTGAGCGAGCGTAAGCTCGTTCGAAAATGCATAGTATGTCGAACACGAGCGTAAGGCTCGAGTTACTCTTCAGGATCGTGTTAAGACATTGCAGGATATTTGCAATGGTTTGTTGATTTTACCTGCAGAGGTCGAAAGTTTGAGAGCACGGGTTTGGAAACTTGAAACCATTATTCAGGTATTTTGTATAATGATAACCATAAACACCACGTACATATTTAAGAGTTTACTAACTGATTTTTTATATACGGTAGTGTTTCATAAGAAAAAAAATATGATGGACATACTCAGTAGTACAAATCACTGGTTAGTATTATTTTTTTTCTTTACATGTATGTAACAAGAGGCGGAGATAGTTATCTGAATTGCCTATATTTTACAGCATAGTGATGATAAGGTTACTGATATTGGTGATGAGTATTGCTCAAATTTAAATGATAATTTTCTAAATTTGTTTGATTCGGCAATCAAATCATCACGGGAGAAAAGTATTGATGATTTCCAAGAGGTTTTTACAACTTTTACTTTTAATACATATTACTTTTTTTTTTTAATTTTTTTTTTACTTCATGCAGAATAAGTGTGACGAAGATGAGAAATATGTCGAAGAGGTTTGTACAGCCTGAGCTACATTACATATTACTATTTTAAAGTAAATACTAAGTTTGTTTTTATTACCATGCACACAGAACGATTGTGCGTTTTTGGCTACCCAGGATCGTGTAGCAGCTGAAAAGCAAAAGGCTGAGATTCGACGGTTGCAAAGAGTCAAGGAAGAGAGGCTACGGGTCTTGATGGAAGAAGAAAAAGCGTGAATAGTAGAAACCATATGTTGAAAGCCCTCACATGAAGCTTGCTTTGCAAAATTGTGTGTCAAAGAAGAGGCATCATCAACTAGTACCTAGGCCAGAATTTACGGAAGTAGATGCTCCTGTGAAAGTCCCTCCTCTGGAGCAACTCAAAATGAAAAATGATATCTGCAGTCCTTATATGATTAAGTTGTGTTGTGAACTCAAACCTTGGCAAGAGGTATGTCATACGATAACATATGTAGATGTTGTACTCAAGGTCATTTATGTAGATGTTGTACTCAAGGTCATTACTTATATTTTGTATACCATGTAGGATCTAAAAAGGCCATCCAAAAGGATTGATAAAGTTTTTGTCCATCGTGAGTTGGAGGATTTTATACAAAATTCTTGGTGTTCTCGTTGCAAGTTTCCTTGGTCCAATGATATTGTTGTTGATCGTCTTTTCTGGGACTGTTTTGTTGGGCTTGACTCTAATCGTGAAGGCTGGTTCCGTGATGAGGTAATTAAAATAAGCCTTTTTTAGTATATGGTTTTCTTTTATGGTATTTAGTCTATATGCGCTTTACCTCTTTTGTTTGTGGTTAACTGTTTGTAGTGGTGCACACAGTCTGTCAGTATTGCAATTATCCAATCTTTTGTATGTTCCTTTTTTATGATTAGGTTTATAGTGTGTTTTATCTTTGGGTAGTGGCCTATCTATTGTTCCTTTTATTTTGTATAAATGTTAGTTATGTCCTCCGCTCGGTCCTTTGTAGTTTGGTCCGTTGCACATTTCCATTGGTAGCTATGTCGCCACAGTCGTCTAGGTGAGCTTGGTTTTGCGTGCGATAGTGATTCTCTTGAGGATCGGATGTGTCTTTTTTTGAGAGGAAGTCATTGCTTGCTCGTGAGTGGGAAAGTATGGTTCGCGTCTTGTTGTTTTGATATTGCCGCACGTATTATGTATTTGGATGACTTAATCCATGAGGTTCTTCGAGAGCGGGTCGATCGGTGTCGGCTAATTCCGCTACGTTTCTCGAGAGGTGCGGGCTCATGAGCGTTCTAAGCGTGTCACGTTACGAGGGAATGTTACGCGAGGCACATGCCGCTCTTCGTCTTTGCATCGCGTTATATCAATAGTATTCGTGCGTTGTAATGGTTCAACGTGTGTGATTTGAAATGTGATGTATCCAAGCATAATTTAAAGTTATAGTCTAGTCAGTAGTTACTCTTTCGCATAGGTGTTGTGGTGTTTGATTTGTGAGTGGTGTGTCTTGATCTCGTGTTTGAATTATGTTTGTAAAAGTTCTGCTTAATATAAAGTGCGGTGTTGCTTTTTCGATTTGTTGCTTTGTATTTCGTATATAGTGATGGTATTGTGTGGATATGTGCCTTACATATGCTTTTTGGTACATGTGTACAAAGATATTGAGCTTTGGGTGATGTATTTGTGGCACTTCAGACCATCTTTTGCAGATTGGTCCATTGTTAGCAGTTATTTCTTGACACTTCTACTTCAAGATTCAGTTCCACTATTTTATGCTAATAAAGAAGTTTACCAGTTGGCATGGGCTGATGTTGATCGGGTATATACAGAAATACAAAGCAACACATCTTATTTATATAACTTTAATTTTTCGCTTTTGGAATTGATGTTATTTTTATTTATATTGCTTGCAGGTGTTCATTCCGATAAATGAACCTAAGAAGCATTGGTCGCTTGCCCAGTTTCACATACAATCCGGAAATGTTATATTTTATGACAGTGCTTATCGTTGTGAAGATGAAGGTCGTGATTGGTATCTCAATATGAGGAAATGTTTGGAGGTCAATATTCCCTTAATTCTACTCGAGACAGGTGTGTTTGACAGAAAAGAAATTGACCCGAAAACCTACCATATCAAGTTCCATCTTGCACAAAATGTTCCAAAGCAGGGAGGTTTATTTGGTGATTGCGGGGTCTTTGTCTGCATGTTTCTTTACAGGTTAGTAAACCACCCTGATTATATTTGCTATTACTAGTTTTGCCAGTCATAGCCTTACCACAAGTGTTTTGATTAAGATAGGCATGACACAGACCACTAAGATTAACATAAACATAAATTTTCATGAAACATAGGATTACATGACAACTACTTAAGTTACAAACACTCGTGTTAGGCATCCCGAGCCCGCAACACTTTTATTGGAAAACACACTAGCCAACACCGACATACACCATTGCATCATCGACCCTACCATGGCAACAAACCCTTAATCTTATCTCGTGAAAAGGTCAATATCCCGACCCTTAGTTCGAACTCGCTAGCCGAACCTTCACCCATCGCTTGATGTAATCTTTCCTTTGAAGTTCATTTGAAAACTCGCCATTTTCTTAGGTAGAAACGTGCAACCGCAGCCTCGCAACTCCTCCACAAATTCACCCTTTCACGATTCATCATATCCACCTTCATGCAAACCACATTAATATCCGCCGCCACCGCCAATACTCGACCGATGCCCTCCGACAGTACAAGATGAACATATCCTCCCATTGATAAGAATTTGACGCTTCACGTAACTCATTCAACCTAAATTGTCCTGCCATGGCTTATTTTTTTACTTTGATCCAAATATTAACCAAAACTTGAATCATGAATAGATGTATATGCATGCTTAAATAGCATAATCAATGACAAAAGATCCAAAAAATAATCACATGCAAAGCCTTAATGAAAGGCTGGGAATTAACCAAGGTAGAAAACAAATAAACAAGCATATTTCAGTTTGACCAACTTTATGAGGTCTGATACTGTCATTTGTTTTTATCTTAGTTTTTAAACCATTTTTGACTAGATACTGTTGAACATAGGCATCTGATGAGTGTCTAAATACTCATCATTTTTATACTGTTAAAATGCCAAAAACATCTGAAAACACTCATAAATACATCAAAATGATAAAAATATCACAAACAAGTGTTTTATATGTTTTAAATGCAAAAACATCAAAATCTGGTGAAAACGTATCAAGTTTGCATAATTGGCGCTTTAGTCCCCAAGTTACAAAAGTTGTCAAAAATAGTCCTGTAATTCAAAAACTTGTAAAATATCATTTTAGGTCCTTGAGATTCAAAAGTTGTCAAAATAAACCCTTTAAAGTTTAAAAATCACAAAATGACAACTTTAGTCCTTTAACTTTGAAAATTGTCAAAAATAGTCCTTGGTTAATTTAAAAAATGAAAATTATCAAGTTTTAACCTTGTTCTATTAATAAATGGCAAAAATGGTCCTTATGATAAAACTTTGGAGAAAATTACATAATTGGTCCCTCAAGTTTCAAACTTGACAATTTTGGTCCCTAGATTTGTAAAAATGGAAATTTTCAACTATGGTCCTTGTTCTATTATCACTTGGCAGGTTCAGTCCTTATGAGAGCTTGGGAAAATGTTCAAGTCCAGTCCTTCATCTTTGGCTAAATTGCATAAATGGTCCTTATTTGTTAAACCAAACCAAACGGATCCAATATAAAACCAACCCAAGCCCAAACAGTGACCCGGCCCAAACATTTAAATTCAAATATACCGCGGTCATCAGACCCTTCTCTCCAAAACTGTTTCACCAAAACCGGTGGTTTTAACCACCGGTTTTCACCTTCCACCACTCACAACACCACTTGATTACTCTTCCCCTTCCACCTCCACACAAATCCAACTCCAATTAATGCAGAAAACCCACTCCTTGAAAAAATGGCACCAAATTCGACATTTGGCAAAACTGAATATCTGGCTTAATTCAATGGTCAGGATTTGGTGGGATATCTTCAGAGGTCGACAAGTGAAGTCAGAGGTCAATATATATCAAGTTTGGTCCAATGTAATAATCTATCTAGAGTAATTTTTAATTTCCATTGTCGTTTTAGCTTATATTCAAATTTCAGTATCTGTTTTAGCTTTCAAGCTTTGTTTTATAAGTTACCAATGTATTGTAAACCTTTATCAAGTATCAATTTCAAGTTTCAAGTTTCAATATCGGTTTATGCATTTTCAAAATTTCAAAAATATTATGAATGATCAAATGTTGTTGTTAGGTATTCTTATGGATGAGAAGCACATATAAGCTCCTTATAAAGCTTATAAAAGCTTTTAGATATCTTAAAAAGCAGTTTATTAGCCAAAGTCAAAAATTCACAAAAATATCACTTAATTAGTTAAAAATAAAAAACCCATGGTGAGTGTGATCAAGACATTGGAGCAGGGTATATTTTGGATTGCCTTGGGATTAGTGCTTCATGGGAAGCTTTAGGATGTGTTTGTAGACCTTGGTTCTCAGATTTTCAGTTCATAGTCTCTTGTAAGCCTTTTATCCACTTTTGCATTTATGTGTTTTAGTTGTTCGTAGTGTAATATCATTTCTTAATAATCATTAGTTATAATTAAGTGTTTTCAAGCCATAAAATCGATGATTGTTCTTTTAATTTTGTATTTTGTAAAATCTTAAATTAACAATGATTAATCGCATAATCATAATTAGTGAGTTGTATGTTGTCATGGCTGTTGTTTGATGTTTATTTAGTGTTAAATAATGATATTATAAGGTCTGAAATCAATTTCATGGTTTGAATCTGTGATTTGTTTTGAAAACTCACCTAATCAGTCCTTTGAAATAGTGTTTGGATTTGTTCAGTTCATGGTGAAACAGGTTGTGCAGACCTGTGTGTGTGCTTGTTTCATGTATCATATGGTCTAAAGAACTCAAAGAACAAAGAAGTCAGTCCTTATTTTAACAGAAAGTCAAAATACTCTTTAATCTCATCTCATAAGCTCACTGTTAGGAATTTTAGATACAAATCTTATCATAAGTGCTTAAAATATGGTAAGTTAGCTTAATCTCATCTTATTCTAGTCTAATATATCATATTCAGTCCTTAGATTTGATTCAAAGTTCACTAAAGTCAACTGAATTAGTTTTTATAAAAGTCAAAAAAATTTTCAGTGTTAGCAGTTTTTGATAAAATAGAATAACCTATATAGGATTTAATATTGAGTTTCATGGTTTGAGCCTCTGGAATATAAAAATCTAGCTGCTCATCTCTATCCTAGTGTATTTTATATTTTCTCAATAGCTTATTTACTAGCTTAACTTTTAGCTTATTTCAAGTGCCATTTTCAAAAGTGCCTGCACCAAGGAATTTGTGTTAACCTTTTTTCATAGGCTTGTAGAGCTCAATTGTTGGTCATAACTTGTGATATTTGGTTCTTTGGAAAGCCAATCAAGCCTTCTAGAGGTCCCAAGTTTACATTTTCATTTTCCAGCTTATTTACCTAGCTCGCAAGAGCTTATAAGTTTGTCCATAAAACTCAGCATTCACTGAGTTTTACTCAGTGAATTCTCAGATTTTGTATAAGATTCTCAAAAGCTCATTATAGCTTGTTTGGCCATCATCTTTGGTTTATAGGTAGTCAATCAGGTCTTTTCCAAGTTCTAATAATTATTTTTCATTTTTAGCTTATTGAGTGATCTGTGCTTAAGCTTAAAGTAACCTACAAATTTCTGTTTTGCTTATTCAAGCTCAAACTTCAAATCTGTTTTAAACTTGTAATCAGAAGTCATGGTTTGTTGTTTTTGGTTGCAATAGAGTTCTTTTAGCTTAATATAGCTTCCTTATCAGTTTGGTGGTCTTTGGTTAACATTTAGCTTTTTCAAGTGCTTATTAAAAAGCAGTTTACATAGCAGTAGCTTATTTCTCTACACAAGTCCATGTTTTTCTATTTTTCATAGATTCAGTATATTAAAATAAACTTTTCCTGAAATTTTCAGATTTTTCCAAGTTGTTTTGCTATTTTTCTTGATTTAATTTAGTTTTTAGGCATTTTTAAATAGCTTTTAATACTAAAAAATTATAAAAAGTCCAAAAAAATGATTTTTCAATTTTCTTAGGTTAAGATAAATATAAAAGTAATAAAAAGTATTTTTCCATAATTTTCTTAGTTTAAAAAGTATTTTTTAGCATTTTAATTAGTTTTAAATAGTTTTAAATTAATAATAAATACATAATAAGTCTAAAAATATATTTTTAGTTTTAAAATAAGTTTTATCATATTTTAGATTTTTCCAAGTTATAATTTCATTTTCTAGGTTAATTTTGTATTTTCTTGTATTTTAGTGCAATTTAAATAGTTAATAAATAGTTTTAATTAATAATAATTAAATAAACAGTTGTAAAAATAATTTTCTTTTTCTAATAATTTTCTTTTATTATTAGGATTGTTAAAATATCATTTTCATATTTGTAGCTCTTTTATTTCTTTAAAACTCATTTTTATTTTGTACGTGAGCGTAATTTTATTTTAAACGTAAGTTTTAAGTTGTAGGTTTTAAACGTTCATCGCCTTTAAAAATAGTGATAGCGTTTATTTAATAGATTTTATCTTTTATTTCTTTTAATTTGCATTTAAGTCGCTATTAATTTGTAGATTTTCTCTTTTAGTATAATTATCCATCGAAACCCTTCGATTGCTATCCTTAGTGATCATTCTACCATCCGATTAAGTGTTTTAACACCAATTCATCCTCCGTGGGACTTAACGACCCGAGAATTCCCTATATTCCTCGATCTTAATTGCATTTGTGTTTAAGTTGTTTTAAGTCTTTTAGACTTGACTGCTTTTGTGAATCAAATTTTGGCGCCGCGGGAGGTCAGAAGCGTGTTTCTAGCATTATCGGACCTGTACTTGCACATATACCACAGTTTGTAAAAGTTTTCGTAAAGTTAATATAAACCAAAAGTTCATTAACGCTTTTCCTAAAGTGTTAAAACACCAAAAACAATATAAAACAACAAAACAATCGTAACGTTTTCGTCTTGTGTTTCTTTTAAGGTGATTCTTAAAGAGATACGATTTGGTTAAACGGACGATACCAAAAATATTTCCCAAAAGTTTTTAAACCTTATCAAGACAAATCATACCTACGTCTTTTCGGTGGTACTTAATTGAATACATAAAATCAACCACCGCAAATCAAGGCAATGCAGACTACCTAACTGGGGTGCGACCATTAATAAGTTCCCGAACATCGATTTAAAACTTGCCTTTGTGTCACTTGTGATTTGGTGTACCTTTTCAAAGAAGCCATTTCATCTGTGATTATTGGTTAAGTTCACTTGTGTTTTGCCTCATTTGTTTTGAAAATTGATTTTATACTTAGTGCATGCGCACTGTTCTTCCAGCTTCTACAAGTCCACTTTCCGAACTAGGAAACATTCCTCGCAGACGTAGAGGACGTTCAACTCCTTCACCGTGATCGAGGAACGTCTACCACCACCACCACCGCCGAAATGGCGAAGACAAACCGATGAATGAGCTTCCAAGCACCCATCGAGGGTTACGGAGATGCCATTGTTGTCCCACCATTGTGGCCGATACCTTCGAGCTCAAGACCGGGTTGCTTAATCTAGTAACCCAAAGCCAATTCTATGGTTTTGAGCGGATGATCCTCATGCACACATTCGATGGTTCAATAAAATTGCATCAACCATCAAGTACAAGAATGTCCCATCCGGCTATCAAGCTTCTTCTTCCCATTTTCTGTAGGACAAGCCCGGAATTGGCTTGAGAAACAACCCCTCGTTCTATAGAGACATGGGAAGATCTTGTCACCAAGTTTGTTAACGAGTTCTATCCTCCATCTAGAACCACAAGTCTTAAGAATGAGATAATGAAATTTTCTCGAGATTTGATGAATCATTCGGGAGGCATGGGATCGTTACAAAGAATTGCTCATGAGTGTCCACATCATGGTTTTACCGAGTTAATGCAAATGGATACTTTCTATAATGGTCTCGAGACCGGTGACCAAGACTCTCTAAATGCCTCCGCGGAGGTAATTTCCTTAGCAAAACCACCAAAGAAGCCTTACAAATCATTGAAAACAAGTCCCGTGTCCGCTCTTTCCGCACTAAGACATATCAAAATCGCCTAATGTCGGACCTTCTACTTCATCTCCTGTGAGTACATCTAGCACCGATGCTAAGATTGATAAACTCACGAGATGTTGCTTCGAGCTTTGGTTCTTGCTAACCAAAGAAAGTCACCTTCACTCGAGACACCAACACATGGTGAAGTGAAGAAAGTTGAAGTTTGTGTCACTTGTGGTGGTCCTCATGCATACTACAACTGTCATCGCCACCGATGGTAGTCCGTTTGAAGCAAATGCTATAGCCGGTACTTCAAATCAAGGAGGTAATCAATACCGTCCTCGAATGAACCAAACTACCGTGCTAGCACTTATCGTGCACCACCGGTTTTAACCGAATCCTAACCGAATCGAATCAACCTAGAATGAACCAAGGTTATCAAAACCAAGGTAATTTCTATCCTGGACCCAATCAAGGTTTCCAACAACAAGGGAACCTTCATCAAAACAATTTTAATCGTGGGAATCAATTTCATGGGAATGTGAATCCTAATCAAGGAATTTTCAACAACAAGGTCATAATCAAAACATCCGACCTCAAAATTTCCTCCTAATCCACCTCCCATCATTACTCCTCCAGACCATCATCGATGAGTTATCAAGCGCTTTATGAAATCCCAAGATGAGATGAGCAGATTGTTGGTCGGTCGGATCGATCTCAAGAAGTCTTTAAATGATCGACCCTCGAGCTCGGTACTTTACCGAGCAACACGATCGCTAACCCGAGGGGCGATGCTAAGGCGATCACGACCGTAAGTGGTGTTTCATACAATGGACCCGCTGTTCCTACTACCTCTTCTTCTTCTTCCAAAGGTAGTGGAAAGTGAACCGAGGACTCACAATGGACCCACGACTCCAATGCCCCTCCTCCCGTGGCAATGAGTCAAGTTACCAAGGAAACAACGGACAAGGTGCATTATTCAAGTCCAAGTAATACAAGACAAGTCCCACCTTCTGGTGGTCCATCCTCGTTGTCCGAAACCCAAGTCTAATCCAGAGTTGTTTTGAACCACCGTAGCTCCCATTGAAAATATCAAATCCAAATCTTCTATTCCATATCCATCACGTTTGAATGAGCAAAAGCTCCGTGAAAAAGCTAGTCATCAAATGGACAAATTTTTCCAAATTTTCCAAGAATTACACTTTGACATAAGCTTTATGGATGCTATCATGCCGATGCCCAAGTTTGCATCGACTCTCAAACACATGTTAAGCAACAAGGAAAAGTCGTTTGAAATGGCTAAGACTCCTCTTAACGAGAACTGCTCCGCAGCTTATTCGAAAAAGCTTCGAAAAGCTTGGAGATCCCGGAAATTTCTCTTACCTTGTGTATTCCGGGAATGGTTGAATGCTTTGCCCTAGCGGATCTTGGTGCAAGCATCAACTCGATGCCTTATTCGGTTGGAAGAAACTTTCTCCTAGGAACTTACTCCTACATGCATGACTCTCGAGCTTGCGGATCGTACAATATCCCGTCCTCTTGGCATTGCCGAGGACGATTTGTGAAAGTAGGAAAGTTCCATTTTCCACCGACTTCGTGGTTGTTGATTTTGATGCCGATCATCGGGTTCCTCTCATTGTTGGTCGAGGATTCACGAGAACGGGTCGTGCTCTCATAGATGTATTTGAGCAAGAAATCACATTACGTGTTGGTAATGAAGTCGTCACTTTTAACCTTGATCAAACTTGAGGTACTCGCAAATTATGATTCGAATCGGTTAACCGAATAGATATCATTGATGTTGCTTCAAGAGTACTGCAAGAAGTTCTTGGTTATGATCATAATTCTTGAGTGATAATCTCACTCATTCATCTCAACCTATCATCGCCAATTCTACCCTTCTCTCACCCCATTTAAGGAAAGTGACTTCATCTTAGAAGAGATTGAAGCCTACTTATCCAAAGATTCTGTACCATGGGAAATTGATCACGCTCCCATCGACATTGAGGGGACATACTTCTCATTGAGAAGTTGCTCAATGATGATCCATCATCATCATCACCCTTCCGTCGAACTTCATAACAAGGAAATCAAGTCGGTTGAGAAAATCAAGAATTTCCGAGGTTGAGCTTAAGGACTTACCACCTCATCTCGAGTATGCATTTCTTGAAGGTGATGATAAATTACCGGTCATTATTGCTAGAGATTTGAGTAAAGATGAAAAAGTCGCTCTCATTAAAATCTTGAAGTCACACAAGCAAGCAATTGCTTGGAAACTCTCCGACATCAAAGGTATAAACCCCGAGTTTTGTACTCACAAAATCTTGATGGAGGATGACTTTAAGCCGCTAGCTCAACATCGAGAAGAGTGAATCCAAAATCCATGATGTTATCAAACAAGAGGTTATCAAACTTCTTGATGCGGGATTGATTTACCCAATCTCGATAGTCCTTGGTTAGCCCAATTCATTGTGTTCCTAAAAAGGGTGGCATAACTGTTATCACAAATGAAGATAACAAGTTAATTCCAACTCGTCTGGTTACGGGATGGCGTGTGTGCATTGACTATCGTAAGTTAAATGACGCCACTCGTAAAGACCATTTTCCTCTACCCTTTATGGACCAAATGCTTGAGAGATTAGCGAGGAATGAATACTATTGTTTCCTTGATGGTTTCTGGGGTACTTTCAGATTCCCATTGATCCAAAGGATCAAGATAAAACCACATTCACCGTCCATACGGAACTTTTGCCTACGCACGTATGCCTTTTGGCTTATGTAATGCTCCCGCACGCTCCAACGATGTATGATGGCCATTTTCCATGACATGATCGGGAAACAATGGAGGTGTTTATGGATGACTTCTCGGTCATTGGGGATTCGTTTCAAACATGTCTCTCCATTTAGATAAAATGCTTCAAAGGTGTGAAGACACCAATCTTTGTCTAAACGGGAGAAAAGTCACTTTATGGTCAAAGAAGGCATAGTCCTTGGCCATAAGATTTCAAAGAACGGATTGAGGTTGATAGAGCAAAAGTCGATGTTATTGCTAAACTACCTCATCCTACTACCGTTAAAGGTATTAGGAGTTTTTAGGTCATGCCGGTTTCTATCGTAGATTCATTCAAGATTTTTCCAAAATCGCCCGCCAATGACCCATCTTCTTGAAAAGGATGCTCCTTTTATCTTTTCACCCGAGTGCATCGTAGCTTTTGAAACATTGAAGAAAAAGCTTCTCAAGCACCCATTCTCGTTGCTCCCGATCGGGATTTACCTTTTGAGCTAATGTGCGATGCAAGTGATTTTGCTATCGGCGCAGTCTTAGGGCAACGAAGAAACAAGCATTTTCACCAATTCACTACGCAAGCAAAACTATGACCGAGGCTCAAACTCATTACACCACCACGTAAAAGAGCTATTAGCCGTGGTGTATGCTTTTGAGAAGTTTCGCCGTATCTTATCTTGACCAAATGTGTAGTGTATACGGATCACTCGGCTCTTAAATATCTCTTTGCAAAACAAGATGCAAAGCCGAGATTGCTCCGTTGGGTTCTCCTCCTCCAAGAATTTGATATCATCATACGTGATAAAAAGGAGCCGAGAACTTGGTCGCAGATCATCTCGTCTGATTAGAAAACCCTCACCAAGATGTTTTCGAGAAAAGGATATTAATGAAACATTTCCTCTCGAGACACTCAATGCGGTTTCTTTTCGTGGAAACTCTTCTACCCCATGGTTTGCTTGACTTTGCAAATTACCATGCGGGTAACTTCATCGTGAAAGGGATGACAACCCAGTGAAGAATAAATTCTTCAAGGATGTTAAACACTATTTCGGGACGACCCTTTCTTGTTCAAAATCTGCGGATCAAGTCATCCGACGGTGTGTTTATGGACAAGAAGCTCTTGACATTCTCAAAGCTTGCCATCTTTGGACCCACCGGGGCCATCATAGTCCAAACTACACCGCCAAAAGGTGTTTGATTCCGGGTTCTATTGGCCCACAATCTATAAAGATGCCCACGATTATGTCAAAACTTGTGACGCTTGTCGTCATCATGGAAACATATCTCAAAGGAATGAAATGCCACAAAATGCCATTCAAGTTTGTGAGATATTTGACATATGGGTATTGATTTTATGGGGCCATTTCCATCTTCTCGTGGTAACAAGTACATACTCGTGGTCATTGATTATTTGTCGAAATGGGTTGAAGCAAAAGCTTTACCTACAAATGATGCCCGAGTAGTTGT
Source organism: Chrysanthemum lavandulifolium (assembly GCA_022545495.1). Lineage (NCBI taxonomy): Eukaryota > Viridiplantae > Streptophyta > Magnoliopsida > Asterales > Asteraceae > Chrysanthemum > Chrysanthemum lavandulifolium. The sequence continues at coordinate 38,238,779 of CM040246.1, forward strand.
GAAATTTTGAAAGCTCTCTTTGCCGATTTGGAACTCCTCGTGCGATAATCGGTGATCGTGGTACACATTTTGTAATGACCAATTTGATCGTGTCATGCAAAAGTATGGTGTTACCCACCGTCTATCTATCGCATACCACCCCAAACAAGTGGGCGGTGGAAGTTTCAAATCGTGGTATTAAAAGAATACTTGAAAGGACGAGAGGTGAAAATCGTGCATCCCGGTCGGATAAACCGGATGACGACTGGCTTTTCGTGACACTTACAAAACACCAATTGGGTGTACTCCATATAAGCTAGTGTACGGAAAAGCATGTCATCTTCCGATTGAACTAGAGCACAAGGCTTATCGGGCCTTAAAACATGCAAACTTCGATATACGAGACAACCGGTGATCACGTAAAAGTTCAAATGAATGAACTAAATGAACTTCGTGATCAAGCTTACGAGAACTCTTTGATCTACAAGCAAAGACAAAGAAGATTCATGACTCCAAGATCAAGAACCGCGTTTTCAACGTTGGTGATCGAGTCCTTCTTTTAACTCTAGATTGAAGATTTTCTCGAAAGCTTAAGTCCCTACCGGTCCGGTCCATTTACTATCACTAAGGTTTATCCTTATGGCACCATTGAGTTATCTCACCGATGGTCCTAATTTTAAAGTAAATGGTCATCGATTAAAGCATTACTTTGGAGAGGACATTCCCCGTGGTTGTCCCGGATTTACAAACATTCCCATGAACCAATGAATGCGGGATCGAGTCAAGCTAATGACTCGGGAATCAAAAATAGTAGCACACACAATATGGGTTTTCACCCATGTTTCGCTTTTCTTATCCCTTTCTATCACCCTAGTGTGGGGAGTCTACCCACATCGTTGTATATTCTCATTCTTTCTAAAAAAAAAAAAAAAAAAAAAAAAAAAAAAGTGTATATATCAAAAACAAAATAATGGCCGTAGTATTTCCCTTTACGTTCTTTGTTTCGCATAACCGCAGTACTTTGAATATTGAGGGCAATATTCATTTCTTAGTGTGGGGAATTCTCACGAATTTCATGTAATTATTTCACCCAATTCCCGTTTTGGCCAAAATTTTTTTGGAGTAAGTGTTTTCACTTACTCAAAGAATGGTAATCATCCGCCATGTCTAACCCACATAAGGATTGGCTAATCCAGAGCAAACGGCTCTTGGTAAAGATATCTCAAATCCGCTTATGGCTTGCAATTTGCCTAAAATTGTATGGTGTTCAACTCACCATATCTTTAAACTAGTGAAAAGTTGGCTAGCCCGCAAGTTTATGGCTTGTGGTAAAGGCGATTGAAATCCATAATTGGTAATCGACTCACCAAAGATAATATTGATAATTTATCTAAGAGTTGGCTAGTCCGTAAGGTACGGCTTCGTAAAGACAAAATCAAATCCGTTGAAAGTCGGTGGTTTGCTCAAAATCACATGGTTATCATTGTACCATGGTTCTTACTTGAATCAAACATTTGGCTACTCCGAGTAATGGCTTTTGGTAAAGAGATTAAAATCCATTATGTTTTCTCAAATCATTGCTAGGGACTAGCAATATCTTAGTGTGGGGATTGATGAGTGTCTAAATACTCATCATTTTATATCGTTAAAATGCCAAAACATCCGAAAACACTCATAAATACATCAAAATGATAAAATATCACAAACAAGTGTTTTATATGTTTTAAATGCAAAACATCAAAATCGTGAAAACGTATCAAGTTTGCATAATTGGCGCTTTAGTCCCCAAGTTACAAAAGTTGTCAAAATAGTCCCCGTAATTCAAAAACTTGTAAAATATCATTTTAGGTCCTTGAGATTCAAAAGTTGTCAAAATAAACCCTTTAAAGTTTAAAAATCACAAAATGACAACTTTAGTCCTTTAACTTTGAAAATTGTCAAAATAGTCCTTGGTTAATTTAAAAATGAAAATTATCAAGTTTTAACCTTGTTCTATTAATAAATGGCAAAATGGTCCTTATGATAAAACTTTGGAGAAAATTACATAATTGGTCCTCAAGTTTCAAACTTGACAATTTTGGTCCCTAGATTTGTAAAAATGGAAATTTTCAACTATGGTCCTTGTTCTATTATCACTTGGCAGGTTTAGTCCTTATGAGAGCTTGGGAAAATGTTCAAGTCCAGTCCTTCATCTTTGGCTAAATTGCATAAATGGTCCTTATTTGTTAAACCAAACCAAACGGATCCAATATAAAACCAACCCAAGCCCAAACAGTGACCCGGCCCAAACATTTAAATTCAAATATACCGCGGGTACTGTAGACCCTTCTCTCCCAAACCTGTTTCACCAAAACTAGTGGTTTTTAACCACTGGTTTTCACCTTTCCACCTCACAACACCACTTGATTACTCTTCCCCTTCCACCTCCACACAAATCCAACTCCAATTAATGCCGAAAACCCACTCCTTGAAAAAATGGCGCCAAATTCGACATTTGGCAAAACTGAATATCTGGCTTAATTCAATGGTCAGGATTTGGTGGGATATCTTCAGAGGTCGACAAGTGAAGTCAGAGGTCAATATATATCAAGTTTGGTCCAATGTAATAATCTATCTAGAGTAATTTTTAATTTCCATTGTCGTTTTAGCTTATATTCAAATTTCAGTATCTGTTTTAGCTTTCAAGCTTTGTTTTATAAGTTACCAGTGTATTGTAAACCTTTATCAAGTATCAATTTCAAGTTTCAAGTTTCAATATCAGTTTATGCATTTTCAAAATTTCAAAAATATTATGAATGATCAAATGTTGTTGTTAGGTATTCTTATGGACTGAGAAGCACATATAAGCTCCTTATAAAGCTTATAAAAGCTTTTAGATATCTTAAAAAGCAGTTTATTAGCCAAAGTCAAAAATTCACAAAAATATCACTTAATTAGTTAAAAATAAAAAAAACCCATGGTGAGTGTGATCAAGACATTGGAGCAGGGTATATTTTGGATTGCCTTGGGATTAGTGCTTCATGGGAAGCTTTAGGATGTGTTTGTAGACCTTGGTTCTGTATTTTCAGTTCATAGTCTCTTGTAAGCCTTTTTATCCACTTTTGCATTTCTGTGTTTTAGTTGTTCAGGTAGTGTAATATCTGTTTCTTAATAATCATTAGTTATAATTAAGTGTTTTCAAGCCATAAAATCAGTAGATTGTTCTTTTAATTTTGTATTTTGTAAAAATCTTAAATTAACAGTATTAACTGCATAATCATAATTAGTGAGTTGTATGTTGTCATGGCTGTTGTTTGATGTTTATTTAGTGTTAAATAATGATATTATAAGGTCTGAAATCAATTTCATGGTTTGAATCTGTGATTTGTTTTGAAAACTCACCTAATCAGTCCTTTGAAATAGTGTTTGGATTTGTTCAGTTCATGGTGAAACAGGTTGTGCAGACCTGTGTGTGCTTGTTTCATGTATCATATGGTCTAAAGAACTCAAAGAACAAAGAAGTCAGTCCTTATTTTAACAGAAAGTCAAAATACTCTTTAATCTCATCTCATAAGCTCACTGTTAGGAATTTTAGATACAAATCTTATCATAAGTGCTTAAAATATGGTAAGTTAGCTTAATCTCATCTTATTCTAGTCTAATATATCATATTCAGTCCTTAGATTTGATTCAAAGTTCACTAAAGTCAACTGAATTAGTTTTTATAAAAGTCAAAAAAATTTTCAGTGTTAGCAGTTTTTGATAAAATAGAATAACCTATATAGGATTTAATATTGAGTTTCATGGTTTGAGCCTCTGGAATATAAAAATCTAGCTGCTCATCTCTATCCTAGTGTATTTTATATTTTCTCAATAGCTTATTTACTAGCTTAACTTTTAGCTTATTTCAAGTGCCATTTTCAAAAAGTGCCCTGCACCAAGGAATTTGTGTTAACTGCTCTTTTTCATAGGCTTGTAGAGAGCTCAATTGTTGGTCATAACTTGTGATATTTGGTTCTTTGGAAAGCCAATCAAGCCTTCTAGAGGTCCCAAGTTTACATTTTCATTTTCCAGCTTGTTTACCTAGCCTGCAAGAGCTTATAAGTTTGTCCATAAAACTCAGCATTCACTGAGTTTTACTCAGTGAATTCTCAGATTTTGTATAAGATTCTCAAAAGCTCATTATAGCTTGTTTGGCCATCATCTTTGGTTTATAGGTAGTCAATCAGGTCTTTTCCAAGTTCTAATAATTATTTTTCATTTTTAGCTTATTGAGTGATCTGTGCTTAAGCTTAAAGTAACCTACAATCACTCTTTTTGCTTATTCAAGCTCAAACTTCAAACTGCTTTTAAACTTGTAATCGAAGTCATGGTTTGTTGTTTTTGGTTGCAATAGAGTTCTTTAGCTTAATATAGCTTCCTTATCGCTTGGTGGTCTTTGGTTAACATTTAGCTTTTCAAGTGCTTATTAAAAGCGGTTTACATAGCAAGAGCTTATTTCTCCACACAAGTCCATGTTTTTCTATTTTTCATAGATTCAGAATATTAAAATAAACTTTTCCTGAAATTTTCAGATTTTTCCAAGTTGTTTTGCTATTTTCTTGATTTAATTTAGTTTTAGGCATTTTAAATAGCTTTTAATACTAAAAATTATAAAAAGTCCAAAAAATGATTTTTCAATTTTCTTAGGTTAAGATAAATATAAAAGTAATAAAAGTATTTTTCCATAATTTTCTTAGTTTAAAAGTATTTTTAGCATTTTAATTAGTTTTAAATAGTTTTAAATTAATAATAAATACATAATAAGTCTAAAAAATATATTTTTAGTTTTAAAATAAGTTTTATCATATTTTAGATTTTTCCAAGTTATAATTTCATTTTTCTAGGTTAATTTTGTATTTTCTTGTATTTTAGTGCAATTTAAATAGTTAATAAATAGTTTTTAATTAATAATAATTAAATAAACAGTTGTAAAAATAATTTTCTTTTTCTAATAATTTTCTTTTATTATTAGGATTGTTAAAATATCATTTTCATATTTGTAGCTCTTTTATTTCTTTAAAACTCATTTTTTATTTTGTACGTAGACGTAATTTTATTTTAAACGTAAGTTTTAAGTTGTAGGTTTTAAACGTTCATCGCCTTTAAAAATAGTGATAGCGTTTATTTAATAGATTTTATCTTTTATTTCTTTTAATTTGCATTTAAGTCGCCTTAATTTGTAGATTTTCTCTTTTAGTATAATTATCCATCAGAAACCTTACTGATTGCTATCCTTAGTGATCATTCTACCATCCGATTAAGTGTTTTAACACCAATTCATCCTCCGTGGGACTTAACGACCCGTGAATTCCCTATATTCCTCGATCTTAATTGCATTTGTGTTTAAGTCGTTTTAAGTCTTTTAGACTTGACTGCTTTCTTGAATCAAGATCATAAAACAATATCTCATTTGGTTGTGTTTCCTATATCAGATACCAACGGATCCACAATGTACTAGTTCACCACATACCGATAGTCCTTGTATAATTAGAGTTGTATTGTATTTGTCGACATATTCATAGTCCTTAGGAAACTGGCTTAGATGTGGTTCATTTGGGTAGGATGTAAAGGTGAAAACATGGATGGGTTGTGTAATGGGTCAAATGGGTATCTTGAACTAATTGACTGGTTTGTATCTTAAAACCTCAATTATATAGGCATCATAAACAGGTCATATAGTTAGTCTAACCAAACTACAACAGTATCCTATACTGTATACCAACAGATCCACAATATACTAGTTCACCACATACTGATAGTCCTTATTTATTAATTAGAGTTGTATTGTATTTGTCGACATAGTCATAGTCCTTAGGAAACTGGCTTAGATGTGGTTCATTTTGGGTTGTGTAATGGGTCAAATGGGTATCTTGCTTGGAAGGCCAAGAACTTTGTTCCTTTCATCAAAAGCTTTCATTGCAATTTGTTTGGGGGTTAGGTTACAACTAGTTGCTTCATTTTTTGAGCTTGAGTCACACTTTGTAAACTTAATTTCCAAAGGTGGCTCAATTGAATTTAGTGGCCAAACCTCCTCAGGAGACGAGTCACTGGAATGTTTTGAACTAACTTTGATCAGTTTATTTGTTTTTTGTTATATATATGTGTTATGAAAATGGAACCACTGAGATTATGGCCTTATATAGTGGAGGATAAAATTGTTTGGTGAGTTATGGATATTGAAATGAAACTATTTTGAGTCACTATTATAGTCAAAAATCAGCTCTGTCATCATGACTGCATTTTGTATCACCAGCTTTGGTATTGATTCTGTCAGCTTTAGCACAAATAATTGAGATGTTCTATTGTAATTTAGCTTTAGCATAAAAAATAGGAAACTGGTTGTACAAAGATTACTGGGATATGGATTTTGGCATATATGAAAAGTAGTAGTTGGCTAATATAAGTATAAAGGAAAAGTAGTAGTTGTGGCCTTGGGGCACTCAAAATGGATTAGGAAACTAGCTTAGATGTCTTAGGAAAATGGCGTAGGAAACTGGCTTAGATGGGTTAGGAAAATGGCTTAGATGTCAAAGGTCAAAAAACTGTAATGGTGAAAACATTGATGGGTTGGCTAAAATGTCATTTGATGGCTAATAGAATCTTAATATTGTCAGTATTGTTCTCAGACACAGTTGGCTTATGGAATTCCTTTGCATGTTGATAATCCAACACAGGCCGCACTTGCATATCGAGAGTCATTGATCCTTTATTATTTCCAGAACAGGATATATTGTGCTTGAATTATTTGTGACTTGTTTTTTAGGCCACAATTTGTATTTTTGAACATAATTCCCTGAGTTTTTTCCCGGGTGAACATCTTTGTGGCTTGTAGCAGGCTGACTTGTGTGTATGGCTGTCATGTATGTTGATTTGAAAAACTTAGTCCATTAAGACTTATGCATTACTTTGTCTACAATACTTGTCCAAAATGTGTGCCATTGGCACTTTGATCTTATCAGTTATACATAAAGAGAGGTCTCATACTTTAAACTACATTCTTGCAAGTACAACACAACTTCATTCCAAACAAACAAACTGGTAGCCTTGCGACATTGATTGTCTCTTGTTTTCTGGACTTCACTTCAATCATGGGTCAGCCAAGTTAACATGCTCGTAGCCTTGTGACATTGATGGTTGTAATCCTTGTGAGCTTCCGGGTGTGTTTTGTGATCGTCCGTGATTGCTTTGGGAGCCGCCTCCTGATTTCTTTGCTCGTAATTTATAAAACAATATTATCAATCGAATACATTGTTCAATAAACCAATGACAAATAAAAATCAAAAGATGTTAGAACGTATTAGTTACCTCGCTCCTAGGCAAGGGCGCATTACAAACTCCTCGAGTGTGACCACGCACCGCACTGCTCGCATGCATTTTCTTCTCGCTCTCACCTTGAGATCTAATCCGATCTCGTTCTTCGGTCTTCCCGCTTGGCGCTTATCCATATTTGGTGGCTTTACAACCGCAAACCCGCTGGAAGCTCCCAACTCGAATTTCTCCAACGGGATATACCAACCCTTGGTATGTAGCTTTTAGATTGGTTGTTCTAAACCAACCTTTAGCCAAATAATTACAACTAGTCAATCCTTGAGCTCTACAAACAATTATAGCATGACCACATGGCAAACCGTAAAGTTGCCATTTCCGACATATGCATGTATCATAATCTAGCCTTACAATATGTTTTCTTCTACGATCATCTACCTCAGATATCCTTTTATGCTCAATGGGATTCATCGTCCAATTAGCACTCTTAAACATTCTGTCCTTCACTTTTCCACTAGCCCGGCCGCTAAGGTCACCCGAGTTGCATCTAAAGATTGACATAATAATAATTAATTAACAATAACTATAATAATAAGCTTCTATAAAATTAAAAGATATAGTTTTATAATATATAAAATCATTTAAGTATATACCTTGATACTTTTGTCGCTTGTCACAAAACCATCTTTGTAGAAGCCTCTATAGTATTCCATTAGCATTGAAATCGGAACTCTTCGAACATCTTTTGTTAAACTGTTGACCGATTCTCGCACTGCTCAAGTCATATAATTGTAACGATGTCCCGTGCAATGTGCCTTGACCAATTACTAAGGCCGCCTCCACCGCTTATTGTAAGCTTCCTTATTTTTTCGCTCAATTTGTGAGAATGCTTCTACAAACTCGTCGGTTGTGTAACATTTGCAAGTCTTCCAATATAAGGCCTTAATCTTTTCCCTTGTCCGAAATTGCAATTTAACATCAAATGCCTACAACAAAACCATGAAATGCATCGGGAAAACTGCTTGACAAGCTTGTTGTATTCCTAAATGTCTATCAGATATTATAGCCAAATCAGCAACTTCACCGATGCATTCCTTCAAGTGGGTCAAAAACCATGTCCACGCTCTCCTAGTCTCACCCTGAGATACACCGGTCGCGAGAGGAACAATTTGATTATTTCCATCCATTCCAACGGCGAGCATATTTGTACCTAGGTATGTAACTTTAAGATGAGCCGCATCAATTACTATTAGTGGTCGCAAATGGTCCAAGAAACTCTGAATCTAGTTTAGTTAAGCAAAGTATTAGTTTCACTAATAATAATATAACGAATATAAATTTTTTATTAAAATAAAATAGACAGTAATAAATTATTACCGCAACACCAAAGCCTATAAAAAGCATCTCAAAACGGTCTTCATCATCTGTCTCAATGTGTGTTACCCAACCGGGGTTTTTCAACTTTAAATTATAACAATAATACGGTAATTGTGAAAAGGAATTTTTCGGGTCACCGGACAACGTCTCCAATGCTATATTTCTTCCTCCCCATGCCTTTTTGTAAGAAATGTCGATGTTGTAATCAAGGTTGATGTCGCTTACTATGTCCTTTGGCTTATATATCCAACTGTGATCTCCCATCTTTGGTATCAACAAATGACCCAACAATTTTGCGGTTGCATTTCGTGATTAGGATACAATTGTGTTCTCGGACAAGTGTGAATGTCATTTACTTTTCCTAATTTCCATCTTATAATCGTCATCTATCTTAGATGAAATTATCTTCCAATTGCAATTGTTATGTATACAAATTACATCATACCTATATGAATCGATTTTGTTTTAAACTCGAAAACCTTCTAAAAGAGCTTTTTCACCGATTGCATACATGCATAATTCTTTATTATCAAATTCATCATCCTCTTTAGAAAACATGAGCAATTTTGTGCGACCCTACTTTTGGTATTTTAATATTTGGTGTTGGATGATCGGTGGAGTAGGCATATAGGTGAATGTGTTATTGTCACACCCCAATTTACTGCTTTGCAATGAATGGAATTCTCGGGATTGATCGTCATAGCACCACAATCACAGTTATATTGAACGACCTAAAGTGTCGTTTAAAAACACATCGTTGGATATTTCATAAAAACATTCAGAGTACAACATCGGTCCCAAAAGGTTTACAAAGTTTGCGGAAATACAATTATGTTGCAAATCCAAACGATGTTTTTAAAATAAAGTACCATAATGTACAATAATGTAAGTTGACGCCGCGACTCAAAATGGTAGGTCCCTAAACCATGTCATGATGATAATGCCTCAGTTACCTGAAAATACATTGCTAAAAAGGTCAACAATAATGTTGGTGAGAAATCATAGGTTTATGTAAATGTTTTATACGACTACACAAGTATAGATCGTGCATGACAATCAAGTCACGTAAAAATGTTACAATTGCAATAAGTCCATGACACGAAACTAGACAATTCATAATGTATGCCCCCGCAGAGTGTTTGCCGACAACTCCGTAATGTTATAAAATGAAATGCATCCGTATGACTAGTTGGGATTCACCAACCCGGATGGAGGCGCCACCCTCGATAGATCTATCCACTCATCCTCGCTCAAAGATTAACGGTTCATGTTCGTGTAATGGGAATGGGGACTTTCAATTGGCAACACGGTAACTTAAGCAATGTAATGAATTTAATGTACTTGGTATCGTAATAAAATGTTGTGCAATGTATTCTCCCCGTAGGTTTGAAAATAATTAAAAGCATGCGACGGGCTATGAAAACTCACTTGGTAAACCTGAATGATGACAAAAGTGAGTACACCGAGGTATAATGTGATGCGTCAACCGGGACCTATTACGAATGATATGATATGTCATGAGTTGCAATGTAATGTTATGCATGCATTTCAGATGTTATTTATACCATTTGCGAGTTTTGAAAATAATACTTTTCGTCGAAAAATACTCTTTTGACGTCTTGACCAATCAAAAATCACTTTACAAGTTTTTACGTCAAAATGTCATCCTACAATGGTTTTATAATGATTTATGGTGAAATTTTCACTTTTCGTCGCAAAACAATGTTGTCGGAAATTTCTTGAAATTAACAAAAATGGCTCCGAAAAACTAGTCGTAAAATGGTGTACGTCGATCGTTAGAGAACGAACTCGACTGTTTTGGAAAGTTTGTATCGATATCTAGAAGTTTCAGTTCAGGAGTTTTCGTTCAAAAGGTCTCGAACATAAAGATAATAAGGGTTAAAGATGGTGGTTTTGGCTAATTGTTGTGCAGAAAAATGAGTTTCGGCCAAGTTTGAACATCCGTAATTAATTTACTACAACTCCGCTATACAAACGGCTTGTCGTTTTGAAAAATATGCTCGGTGAACTTGATTTTACTAGAAGACATTTCGTTTCAAAAAGTTTCATAACCTCGTTAAAAACAGCCCTCAACATGGACGTTACAGCTACCGTAACACTTGTATCGTAAAAATAATATAGTTTTTCAGAAAATAATAGTTACGGCAATTTTATAAAACGTGCATATCTTTGTCGTTTCAAACCGCTTTCACGTAATATACGCCCTTAGCTTCGTATCAAGTAAACTAATATATTTTTGATAAGTCGAAATAATTTGTGAAGCTTAAGGCTCGTTTTGACTCGTACAAGAAAAATATAGTATGTCGAAATTCGAAAATATATTTTTCGTCGTCAAACTTGTAAAATCCATAACTTCTTCGTTATAACTCCGTTTTTATCCGTTCAAGCGGCCACGGATTCGTTTTAAAGTATATTTTCTAAATATCAAGGCCAAAAAGTCGTGTCTACTGTCGGTTTTTCCAGAAAATCGAAATAAGGACAGAACCTATTTTATACGTATTGAAAATAGTTTTTCTCGGACAAAACCTATTCTAATCCCTTCAAATCAACTCCAAAGCTAATCTAATCCTACCATACACCTTCTTAGGGTGTCATGGGTTCCTAGACATCATCAAGACCAAAGAATACCAAGGGGATATTTATAGGATGACCAAATATATATATATAACTCTTAAAATCATGAAAAATGGTATAAATCACATATGTCTTGCATGTTGCTCCAAAAATGAAAAGATACATATGAAATGAAAAAGGAAACATGAAAATGAAAGAAACATGCTTACAAGTGAATATGATGAGGTGCAAGTAACAAGGTTAAACTTAAATACTCTTGGTTTTTATTTCAAAACCTTATAAAGAGTATAAACTAGATTGATTAAACACTTGAGAAATTTTTTGATGATGATTCCTTTGAAAACCCCTATGTGGCCGGTTCTTGATGAAGGAGAAACAAGAGAGAAATATTTTGCTAGTACTATGAGAATTATGTTGAGGTGAATGAATAAGTAACAAGTAAGACTTTTATGTGGTGTAAGATTTTAACAATCACAACCATACCATCATTAATGAATACCTCCCCTTGGTCGGCCAAGGGGAGGATGTAGATATTTTGTATTTTTTTTTATAAACTTTACTTGTATATAATTTGTATAACATTTGACAAAAGTGTAAGTAAAGTGTAGATATTATTAACTTGTAGAGTAAATGGTATTTCTTGGTGCAAGTAAGTTTTAATAGGTCAAAATAGAATGTAATGAGATAATAAAATTGTAAAAATACATTCCTTGTGAAATTTGAGTGATAAAATAATTATCGATAATTTTTAAGAAAAGTGTCGTAATAATATAAATTTAACGATTTATGTACCAAATAAATTTAAAACATTAGGAAAACTCAAAATATAGTTTTATAAACTAAATGTATGTATAAAATATGTCGGATCATTTTGAAAGTAACGGATTAAATATTCAAAATAATAACTCACGCGATAGCGTTATTTAATATAAAAATTACGCGTTTAAAGTGAAATGAAATGTCGTGAATGAACTAATGAGATGTAAATGATGTCAATGAAATGTAGACTAATCTTAGTCCATATGAAATGTTCGTGATGTAATGATCATGAATTCGCCGCTAAACCTTTAAGGTTACGCGACTTGAAACAAGTAAACCAAGTTTACTATAAATGTTGAAATAGTGAGGCATAAATTGTGTCGAAATGACCGAAGTACGGGTTGTCACATTCGCCCATCTAAAAGGAATTCAGTCCCCGAATTCAATCGTTGTTAGGTCTAACGGTGTCGGTGAAAAGATGAGGATACTTGTGTCGATCCGGTCTTCCTGCTCCCAAGTAAACTCGGGACCTCGTCGAGAATTCCAACGAACTTTCACGATAGGAATACGACTCTGTTTCAACTGCTTGACCTCGCGGTCCATAATTTCTACAGGTTCTTCCACAAAGTTGAGTTTGTCGTCGAGTTGAATTTCGTCCAATGGGATAATAAGCGATTCGTCCGAAAGACACTTCTTCAAGTTTGAAACGTGAAACGTGTTGTGCACATGACTGAGTTCTGGTGGAAGATCAAGTCGATAAGCTACAGGACCAACTCTGCTCAAAATCTTGAATGGCCCAATGTATCTCGGGTTCAACTTTCCACGCTTTCCAAATCGTACCACGCCTTTCCAAGGCGATACTTTCAACATAACTTTGTCGCCCACTTGAAATTCCAATGACTTGCGTCTAACATCCGCATAACTTTTCTGTCGACTCCTGGCAGTTATAAGTCTATCACGAATTTGAACTATCTTTTCTGTGGTTTCCGCACTATTTACGGACCAAATGAGTTGTGCGTCTCCTACCTCGGCCCAACAAACGGTGATCGGCACTTTCGACCATAGAGTGCCTCGAATGGTGCCATCTTTATACCGGTGTGATAACTATTGTTGTACGAGAATTCAATCAATGGCAAATGGTTAGCCCAACCATTTCCAAAATCAATTACACATGCCCTCAAAGATATCTTCTAACGCTTGAATAGTCCTTTCACTTTGACCGTCGGTTTGTGGGTGATATGTCAGTGCTCATCTCTAATCGGTTCCAAACGAATCTTGCAATGAATTCGAAGTTTGAAGTGAATCGACTATCTCTCGCCGGAAATGATGGAAATTGGTGCGCCGTGCCTCGAGACTATTTCCTTGACGTAAAGTCTAGTGAGTTGCTCCATGGAATAAGTCTCTAATAGGTATGAAATGGGCTGACTTGGTAAGGCGATCAACAATTACCCAAATAGCGTCGTAACCTCCCGATGTCTTAGGAAGTTTCAGAACAAAGTCCATAGTAATGCGTTCCCATTTCCATTGAGGAATTTCCGGTTGTTGGAGTAAACACAAGGCTTCGGTATTCGACTTTTACCTTAGAGCGGTAAGGCATTTGCTAACGACGTGGCAATTTCCGCTTTCATGTTCGCCACCAATAAAGCTTCTTAAGATCTTGATACATCTTATCCGATCCGGGTGAATAGAATACTTTGACTTATGCGACTCATGCATAATCAATTCTCGTATTCCGCCATACAATGGAACCCACATTCTATCCTTGAAACATAATACTCCATCTCGCTCTCTTTACAAAACCATTTGCGCTTCGGGCATACCATAAAGCTTTTCACTTGGTCGGTTTTCCTCCTTAAGTGCCTCGATCCGTGCTTCATGGATTTTCGATGGTAAAGGAGAAATAATCGTCATTCCCAATGACCGAACTCTTAAAGGTTTAGGCCTCTTTCCGACTAAGAGCATCACCACAACATTGGCTTTTCCGGGTGATACTTGATTTCACAATCATAGTCATTGAGTAACTCCAACCAACGACGTTGTCTCATATTGAGCTCCTTCCGATCAAGAATATATTGCAAACTCTTGTGGTCAGAACACTGTGCACTTTGTACCGTAGAGGTAGTGTCTCCAAATCTTGAGTGCAAAACTACGGCTCCTAACTCGAGATCATGAGTGGTGTAATTCTTCTCATGAGTCTTAAGTTGTCGAGAAGCATACGCTATCACCTTCTCATTTTGCATTAAAACAGCCCCAAGTCCTTTATGCGAGCGTCGCAATATACAACAAAGTTCTCAATTCCTTCGGTAGTGCCAAAATCGGTGCACCGCAAAGCTTTTGCTTCAACAACCTAAAAGCGACTTCTTGTTTCTTTCCCCACTGTACTTCTTGTTTTTCTGTGTCAACTTGGTCAAAGGTCTCGCTATCTTTGAAAAACCTTCATGAACCTTCGTAATACCCGGCTAGTCCTAGAAATTGTCGAATTTCAGAGGATTTGTTGGAGTAGCCCAATCTTTCACGACTTCAATCTTTGCGGGATCAACTTGTAGTCCTTGACTATCAATGACGTGACCAAGAAATTGCACTTTGTGGTTCCAAAATCACACTTCAAAACTTGGCATACAACTTCTCATTCTTGAGTAGCCTTAAAATCGTCCTTAAATGCTCTTCGTGCTCTTCTTTGCTCTTTGAGTAGATCAAGATGTCGTCGATGAACACTATCACAAACTTGTCCAAATACGGTTTACAAACTCTATTCATGAGATCCATGAATACCGCAGGTGCATTAGTTAATCCAAACGGCATCACTTGAAACTCGTAATGACCGTAACGTGTTCTAAACGCTGTTTTCGGAATATCCTCTTCCCGAACTCGAAGCTGATGATAACCCGACCGGAGATCAATCTTGGAATAGATACTAGAACCTTGCAACTGATCGAACAAGTCATCAATTCTGGGGAGTGGGTAACGATTCTTCACCGTTAACTTGTTCAACTCTCGATAATCTATGCACATTCGGAAGGATCCATCTTTCTTCTTCACAAACAAGACCGGTGCTCCCCAAGGCGAGGAACTCGGCCTAATGAATCCTTTGTCTAGAAGTTCTTGCAATTGATTAGACAACTCTTGCATTTCGGATGGTGCTAGACAGTGCGGTGCTCACAAGAATCGGTGCGACTCCGGGCACTAAGTCAATTTGAAATTCTACTTGACGTGCGGTGGAAGTCCCGGTAAATCCTCGGGAAAACTTGAAAAATTCACGGACAATAGGTACATCTTCAAGTCGCTTCTCCTCCGACTTTTTCTCGGTTACATGGGCTAAGAAAGCAAGACAACCCTTCTTAATGTACTTCTCCGTTTTGATGCACGATATGATACTAAGTCTAGTTCCACTTCGTTCCCCACGAATAATCAAAGTCTCGCCGTTATAAGGAAGATGAACAACTTTCTCATCACAAATGATCTTTGCACGATGCTTAGATAACCAATCCATGCCGATGACGACGTCAAAACTACCGAGTTCTACGAGCATGAGGTCTATGTTGAAGGGATGATTAAGAAAATTAAATGTGCAACCGCGGACAATGGTGTTGGTGCTAACTATGCTACCATTAGCTAATTCGACGTTGTATGATATGTCTAATGTAGTTGGTTTAATGTTGAGCAAAGGTGCAAATGCAGTGGACACAAAACTTTTATCGGCACCCGAATCAAATAAAACTGAAGCATAACGATTATTGAGAAGGAACGTACCCGTGATGACATTCGGGTCCTCCCTATCTTCTCCGCCTCCTATGACATAAACCCTTCCTTGTGCCATACCTCCTTGATTCGGATTTGCTTGATTCTTTCCCTTCTTACATTCAGACTTGTAATGTCCACGTTCCCCGCAACCAAAACATGTAACTTGTGGCGACTTGCAATCCCTAGTACGGTGACCAACTTTCTTGCAATTTTCACATGGATCGTGACATCGACCGGGTTGTGATGACTCAAACACCTATTACACTTGGCAAAACCCCGAATACCCTTTTCCTTCCTTTTGACCCGCAAATAAGCCTTAGCAACCTCTTGCCTCTTGGGTGGTTGTTGAGTAGTATTTCGCCTAGTGTTGTCCCACTTCCGTTTGTTGTTGTTGCTATTGTTGTTGTTGTAGTTGGCTCGGTTATTGTTGTTATTGTAGCGGTTGTTGGGGTTGTTGTTGTTATTTCGGTTGGTGTTGGTGTACTTGCCTCTCTTCACCACTTGTGCCATCAACTTCTGAGTCACTCGAATAGCTTCCTCAATTGTTTGTGGATCAAACGAAGTCACATCTCCTTGAATAACCTCGGGAAGTCCCCCGATAAAAGCCTCTAGCAACTTCTCGTTATCAGAAACCATGGACGGGCATAACGCAGCCAATTCCTGGAATCTCCGAATGTAAGTGTCAATATCGTACCTAATGGTTACTAGTTCATAGAACTCTGTCTCCAACTTTTTGATTTCCGTACGAGGACAAAACTTCTTAGTCACTAAACCCTTAAATTGCTCCCAAGTAAGCTTGAAAGCATTCTCCATTCCAATCGGTTGAGCATAAGAATTCCACCACGATAACGCTCCATCGAGTAAAGTACTCGTAGCAAATTTGACCTTACTGTCATCCGGACAGTTACATAGCAAGAATACGAACTCCAATTTTTCAAACCATCGAACCATTGCTGTAGCTCCCTCGGTACCTCGGAACTTAGTGGGATCACCACTTTTGAAATCCTTGTAAGAACAGCCTTAACCCCGATCCTCCCGCATTACAAGATGTGTAGCAAGCCTTGCGGCTCAAGAAGAACAAGGCCTCAAAGCAGCAGCAGCAGCCCATCGCTTCCCTTTCGACTCTTAGAGCATTAGCAATGCTATCGCTCACCAACCGTTGAATTGTTTGCTGGGTCATTTCAACTCGTAGCTTTCTTGATGCCATAACTCTTCAAAATCACAAGATGAAACAATCATGAGAACTCGTAAGTAGAAACAACCATCATACAAATATATCCACAACCACAACATGCATAAAGATAAATGGAATCACAACGGAACAATAACGAAATATCACAAATATAATCACAACACACGTGGATAATATACATGAAAATTTCAGCCTACATGGACCGATATCATACATAATAACAACCATTCCTACATAGTAGAGTCAATACTTGATACATTTGTTTGTACAACAACCAAAATACAACAAGTTCTTTAAACTACGTCACACACCTCGTGACTAGGATAATAATGGTCAAAACTATACATAATACAAGTCTACATAAGGCACCTCATGGTGCTCCGCCGGCTCGATCCTGAAGATCACGAACCTGAGTAGTCAAGCTATCAATCAAACTCCTCAACTCTCCCATCTGACCCTGCAATGTAACAATACTCTCACGAGCTAAAGATAACTCCAGTGCCTGACTCTGTAACTCATCTCGTGCCATATCGGCTCTGTCAAACAACTCGGGCATCTCCTGCCTCAACTCCTTGATATGCTCTCTATCCTCTATCTGTCTATGCTGAATACTCTGATGAGATAAGTCAATCGAAACCCTACCTAACACTAGTCCCTCGACCTCCTCAGCAATGGGCTCAATCCTATCTCACCGGCAGCCTCCAACTGCCGCGACAAACTATCAACTGGATCTGCCGAGCATTAACACGGGCTCCTAATGCCTCGGTAGAAGGTCGCCTAGCACCACCGCCTTGGAGCTCTCGCCTAACTCGAACCTAACGGGTGGCTCGGGCTCAGTAGATGGTGGTGTAGGGATGTCAAAACGAGCACGCTTTTTGGGCGGCAAGTCTGTCGTAGGCAAAGGATCCCTAAGAAAATATGATGAAGATGGTGATGATGATGGTGCTAGCAGTGGTGATGGTGGGTGCATCTGGTAAGGAGCAGGGCTAACATGTGGAGTGGGAGCGACTTCGCCCTCCTCGAAGGGTTCAGTCTCAGTGTCGGTCATAACTAGTGGGAAGGCTGGAGTAGATCCAATGGAAGATACAATCTCAGTGGAGTGTGATGAAACATCATCCATGATAGGGTTAGCTGGGACATCATCCGAGCTAGAGTCCGACGATATGGTGATGGGATGTGAATCTGAAGACATGTCTGTGACAACCGATGTGAAATAAAAGTAAATA
The DNA here is from genome assembly GCA_022545495.1 of Chrysanthemum lavandulifolium. Lineage (NCBI taxonomy): Eukaryota > Viridiplantae > Streptophyta > Magnoliopsida > Asterales > Asteraceae > Chrysanthemum > Chrysanthemum lavandulifolium. Next base: position 38,256,935 of record CM040246.1, read on the forward strand.
ATCTCGAATAAAATGTAAGTGAATCCGCATGAAAAGTGAATATGCACTATGATGAAATGATGAGATGCTATGATAATGTAGCTATAGTCTAGGGTCAATGATGCAACCTAGTTCTCTATAATCGTAGCTCGATACCAATCATCACACCCCAATTTACATTTTGCGTGGAATGGAATTCTCGGGATTGATCATGCATAGCACCACAATCACAGTTATATTGAACGACCTAAAGTGTCGTTTAAAAACACATCGTTGGATATTTCATAAAAACATTCAGAGTACAACATCGGTCCCAAAAGGTTTACAAAGTTTGCGGAAATACAATTATGTTACAAATCCAAACGATGTTTTTAAAATAAGGTACCATAATGTACAATAATGTAAGTCGACGCCGCGACTCAAAATGGTAGGTCCCTAAACCATGTCATGATGATAATGCCTCATTTACCTGAAAATACATTGCTAAAAAGGTCAACAATAATGTTGGTGAGAAATCATAGGTTTATGTAAATGTTTTATACGACTACACAAGTATAGATCAGGCATGACAATCAAGTCACGTAAAAATGTTACAATTGCAATAAGTCCATGACACCAAACTAGACAATTCATAATGTATGCCCTGCAGAGTGTTTGCCGACAACTCCGTAATGTTATAAAATGAAATGCATCCGTATGACTAGTTGGGATTCACCAACCCGATGGAGGCATCACCCTCGATAGATCTATCCACTCATCCTCGCTCAAAGATTAACGGTTCATGTTCGTGTAATGGGAATGGGGACTTTCAATTGGCAAATATGGTAACTTAAGCAATGTAATGAATTTAATGTACTTGGTATCGTAATAAAATGTTGTGCAATGTATTCTCCCCGTAGGTTTGAAAATAATTAAAAGCATGCGACGGGCTATGAAAACTCACTTGGTAAACTGGAATGATGACAAAAGTGAGTACACCGAGGTATAATGTGATGCGTCAACCGGACCTATTACGAATGATATGATATGTCATGAGTTGCAATGTAATGTTATGCATGCATTTCAGATGTTATTTATACCATTTATGAAGTTTTGAAAATAATACTTTTCGTCGAAAATACTCTTTTGACGCCTTGACCAATCAAAATCACTTTACAAGTTTTTACGTCAAAATGTCATCCTACAATGGTTTTATAATGATTTATGGTGAAATTTTCACTTTTCGTCAAAAACAATGTTGTCGGAAACTTCGAAATTAACAAAATGGCTCAAAAACTAGTCGTAACGGTGTCGTCGATCGTTAGAGAACGAACTCGACTGCTTTGGAAAGTTTGTATCGATATCTAGAAGTTTCATTCAGAGTTTTCGTCCAAAAGGTCTCGAACATAAAGATAATAAGGGTTAAAGATGGTGGTTTTGGCTAATTGTTGTGCGTAAAATGAGTTTCGCCAAGTTTGAACATCCGTAATTAATTTACTACAACTCCGCTATACAAACGGCTTGTCGCTTTGAAAAATATGCTCGGTGAAATTGATTTTACTAGAAGACATTTCGCTCCAAAAGTTTCACAACCTCGTTAAAAACAACCCTCAACATGGACGCTATGACCACCGTAACACTTGTATCGTAAAAATAATATAGTTTTTCGTAAAATAATAGTTACGGCAATTTTATAAAACGTGCATATCTTTGTCGCTTCAAACCGCTTTTCTACGTAATATACGTCCTTAGCTTCGTATCAAGTAAACTAATATATTTTGATAAGTCGAAATAATTTGTGAAGCTTAAGGCTCGCTTTTGACTCGTATAAGAAAAATATAGTATCTCGAAATTTACGAAAATATATTTTTCGTCGTCAAACTTGTAAAATCCATAACTTCTTCGTTATAACTCCGCTTTTATCCGCTCAAGCGGCCACGGATTCGCTTTTAAAGTATATTTTCTAAATATCAAGGCCAAAAGTCGTGTCTCTGTCGGTTTTCCAGAAAATCGAAATAAGGACAGAACCTATTTTATACGTATTGAAAATAGTTTTCTCGGACAAAACCTATTCTAATCCCTTCAAATCAACTCCAAAGCTAATCTAATCCTACCATACACCTTCTTAGGGTGTCATGGGTTCCTAGACATCATCAAGACCAAAGAATACCAAGGGATATTTATAGGATGACCAAATATATATATATAACTCTTAAAATCATGAAAATGGTATAAATCACATATGTCTTGCATGTTGCTCCAAAATGAAAACATACATATGAAATGAAAAGGAAACATGAAAATGAAAGAAACATGCTTACAAGTGAATATGATGAGGTGCAAGTAACAAGGTTAAACTTAAATACTCTTGGTTTTTATTTCAAAACCTTATAAAGAGTATAACTAGATTGATTAAACACTTGAGAAAATTTTTGATGATGATTCCTTTGAAAACCCCTATGTGGCCGGTTCTTGATGAAGGAGAAACAAGAGAGAAATATTTTGCTAGTACTATGAGAATTATGTTGAGGTGAATGAATAAGTAACAAGTAAGACTTTTATGTTGTGTAAGATTTTTAACAATCACAACCATACCATCATTAATGAATACCCTCCCCCTTGGTCGGCCAAGGGGGGAGGGATGTAGATATTTTGTATTTTTTTTTAAACTTTACTTGTATATAATTTGTATAACATTTGACAAAAGTGTAAGTAAAGTGTAGATATTATTAACTTGTAGAGTAAATGGTATTTCTTGGTGCAAGTAAGTTTTTAATAGGTCAAAATAGAATGTAATGAGATAATAAAAATTGTAAAAATACATTCCTTGTGAAATTTGAGTGATAAAAATAATTATCGTATAATTTTTAAGAAAAGTGTCGTAATAATATAAATTTAACGATTTATGTACCAAATAAATTTAAAACATTAGGAAAACTCAAAATATAGTTTTTATAAACTAAATGTAAGTATAAAAATATGTCGGGATCATTTTTGAAAGTAACGGATTAAATATTCAAAATAATAACTCACGCGATAGCGTTTATTTAATATAAAAATTACGCGTTTAAAGTGAAATGAAATGTCGTGAATGAACTAATGAGATGTAAATGATGTCAATGAAATGTAGACTAATCTTAGTCCATATGAAATGTTCGTGATGTAATGATCATGAATTCGCCGCTAAACCTTTAAGGTTACGCGAATTTGAAACAAGTAAACCAAGTTTACTATAAATGTTGAAATAGTGAGGCATAAATTGTGTCGAGAAATGACCTGAAAGTACGGGTTGTCACAGTTATTTTTCCATGCATGATTTGGAGGAGTAGACACAATAGGTTCGTTATTTTCGAAAGTTTCATTATTTGGTTGATTATATGTGTTGTCAATTTCATCACCAAATTCGTCAGGAAGTGCATTAAGATCTAATTCAAAAGTATTAGAAGAAGAAGGATTTACCTTTAAGCCTTTTTTACTCTTCTTAATATACAAATTATGCAACACGGTAGACTTCCCTTTCAAAACTTGATGTACAAAAAAAACCATATCATCATCGTCGACTATTTGGACACAATTATTTCCAACATGGTAAGAAATCCCAATATCATACTCTTCACCGATGTTGAACTTTTTCTTGACTAGAGCAACAAGTTGTGTGCACGTAATATTTTTTGGAAGTGATACACCAAATGTTAAATCTTGGCAAACCAAAAATACACTTAGTTTACCATTCATTTTTTATTTATTTTTTTTTAGTATACACGAACGAATTTTTTTCCTAAGGGAATGTGATTGTATATGTCCAATTTTATGCATATTATTTAGTTCGCACGTTTGTTCAAATCGCACATTCGCACAATTTTTTACTTAAATGCCAATGTACTTTCACCCGAACCACATTAATTTACACGTACTTTCACCTGCACCACATTAATTTACATGGTCAGGGGCAATAAGTTTCAACCTACCCAAATATAATTATTTAGTTCGCACGCTTGTTCAAATCGCACATTCGCACATTTTTTTACTTAAATGCCAATGTACTTTCACCTGAACCACATTAATTTACATGGTCAGGGGCAATAAATTTCAAAACCTACCCACTTTATTTGTGTATTTTAATTTCAAATAAAAAATATACAAGAGGTTTAATTGAAATGGTGCAGGGGTATAAGTGTTTTAATTGAAGTGGTTTATCGTTAGGTCCAAATATTATACTACACGATTTTTTAAGGCACTGTGATTGTATATGTCTAAATTTTATGCATTTTAGAATGGGTATGATAAATATTAGAATGTCCAAATTTTATAATAGATTTCAAAAACTACCTAAAATAACTTAAATCTTGGCAAACCAAAAATACACTTAGTTTACCATTCATTTTTTTTTAGTATACACGAACGAATTTTTTCCTAAGGGAGTGTGATTGTATATGTCCAAATTTTATGCATATTATTTAGTTCGCACGTTTGTTCAAATCGCACATTCGCACAATTTTTTACTTAAATGCCAATGTACTTTCACCCGAACCACATTAATTTACACGTACTTTCACCTGCACCACATTAATTTACATGGTCAGGGGCAATAAATTTCAACCTACCCAAATATAATTATTTAGTTCGCACGATTGTTCAAAATCGCACATTCGCACATTTTTTTACTTAAATGCCCATGTACTTTCACCTGAACCACATTAATTTACATGGTCAGGGGCAATAAATTTCAAAACCTACCCACTTTATTTGTGTATTTTAATTTCAGTTAAAAAATATACAAGAGGTTTAATTGAAATGGTGCAGGGGTACAAGTGTTTTAATTGAAGTGGTTTATCTTTAGGTCCAAATATTATACTACACGATTTTTTTAAGGCACTGTGATTGTATATGTCTAAATTTTATGCACTTTAGAATGGGTATGATAAATATTAGAATGTCCAAATTTTATAATAGATTTCAAAAACTACCGAAAATATACTTAAATCTTGGCAAACCAAAAATACACTTAGTTTACCATTCATTTTATTTTTTATTTTTAGTATACACGAACGAATTTTTTCCTAAGGGATTGTATATGTCCAAATTTATGCATATTATTTAGTTCGCACGTTTGTTCAAATCGCACATTCGCACAATTTTTTACTTAAATGCCAATGTACTTTCACCCGAACCACATTAATTTACACGTACTTTCACCTGCACCACATTAATTTACATGGTCAGGGGCAATAAATTTCAACCTACCCAAATATAATTATTTAGTTCGCACGATTGTTCAAATCGCACATTCGCACATTTTTTTTACTTAAATGCCCATGTACTTTCACCTGAACCACATTAATTTACACGTACTTTCACCTGCACCACATTGATTTACATGGTCAGGGGCAATAAATTTCAACCTACCCAAATATAATTATTTAGTTCGCACGATTGTTCAAATCGCACATTCACACATTTTTTTACTTAAATGCCCATGTAGAAAAATATGCAGGAGGTTTTAATTGAAATGGTACTGGGTACACATGTTTCGAAATCCCCTATAAATATTGAATGCACACTAACAAGTAACACACAAACAAACACTAACAAACAAAAACACAAAATTTTCTCAAAAATGTCTAAAAAAGACTTCAGCCAACAATTTCCGGAACAAAAAGATTTCGGCCAACAAGTTGATGAAGTTGAAATTTTAAGAGAAATGGAGACAGTAGAAAGAGAAGCTGCTCTTAATGAGGAAGCAGAAAGGGAGATAGCAAAAAGAGAATCTACTCTTAAGGAGGAAGCCGAAAGGGAGCGACTTAGGCTCCAAGATGAAGAAGTGTTGTTAGAGATGGAGGAAGTCGTCAAGGAGCAAGTCGAAAGGAGGAAGAAGAACGTCGGACGAGACTTGATGCTTTGTACGAAGAGTGGGATGAGAGCAGATTTGAAGGTTGTCGTGACTATCTTTACGACGATGGTTACGACTCTAACAACTCACAAACTTGGGATCACCAGTTATATTTAGTTGTGTCAAGTTTACTTATCATTTGTTTGTTTCGTTTCTTTCATGGTGGTAGTTGTGTCTTTGTGTTGTTTCATTTGTTGTTTGTATTAATTAATTTCTTTGTTTTGTTCTAATCTAGATGTCATTATTAAGAAAGTATATATTGTAGCAATAATTAATATTTTATTTTTATTTTTATGTTTTATTTTTTTTTTGTTTGTTGAACATTTTTTGGCTATTTTTTTGTAATCGTTTGTTTACGCTATGAACGCTTATTAAACGAAATACGTATTTTCTGCTTTTTAAGTTTAACTTCAACTCCGCTTTGTGAGAAAGTTTCTTTTAATATTGCCTAAAACGCTCCCGATTGTAATATTCAAAGATGTGGGGGTTCATTATCACAAGATAGGGCCTGTGAATTAAATTTTAAGTTTGTATTGTTTTTCGGTTCATAGTGTTAGAACTCTCTATTGTGTTTCCTATACATTTTTTTCATACATACGCCGCTTATGTTTTGTAATCATTCTTTTCGATCCGGGTTTTACCATTTAAATGATTTTGGATCTATATAATGGTACAATTACCTCACGACTTAAATTATATACGCCCAAATAACCAAATAATCTCATCTAGATCTCGCTTTTTCAACAACAATGGCCACTCCCAATCTAGATGAACTCAAGGCAAGAATTGGATCCGAAAACATTGCGACATGTTTCAAGCTACTTTTCAAGAATGAGTTGGTGGAGCAACAAGAATCTTCGATGAGGTTGGAGGTACTTGGTTGGTCACTTAGGAGAAAATCCGAAGTTTGATCGTACACAGATCGTGTTAGGAATTAGAAATTCGGTATTAAAGAGTCGGTCACCTCAAGTATATGTAATCGTTAAAAGCTCGTAGTCGTAGTTCTTTTAAGTTAAGTAGTATTTAGTTAAGTAACACCGTGGAGGACGGACGGGTCTTTACCCACCGTATGCCTCGATCCACGACCCGATGTGTGGCGATTTATGTAAGACTATAAATACTCTCTACCTCCCAAGGTAGAGTTGGAGCTCATAATAATATCTTTCACTTTCTCTTACTAAGTTCCCTAAACCTCTAACTTTCTCTCTAGAATTCCATCTATATGCTACTTTGTGTTATGGTTTGATGTGTATGTGAAAAGTTATATCTTTCAATTGGTATCGAGCCATGGTTAGATCATATCTTGCACATCTTTGGATTTCTAGTGGTTTTGAGTTTGAAAAGTTTAGTGGTTTTGCATCATTTGGTTGATTTCTTGTGTTAAAGTTTGAATTTTGATAGTACTTTTATGTTTAGAATCATCACAAGTGTTTAGGTTTTCATTTGGTAAGCTTGAATCATCTTGGTTGGGTTGTTTTGGATTAAAAGTGATGTTTATATGGTTTTTCTTGCTAGCGACTTAGCTCACGGATTATTTTCTTCATAGCGACTTGCTTTACAAATTTTTAGCGAGTTACGCTTTAGACCTAGCGAGTTAGATCTAGCGAGTTAAAGTACAAGTAGTGGACTCTCCACTACGAGTAGCGACTTGTGGTAGCGACTTGGTCTCAGAGCGAGTTGCTCTTTAGCGACTTGTATCTTTAGCGACTTGAGTAGCAATTGTCGCCAAATTTTGCTAGCGACTTGAGTCTTAGCGAGTTACTACTTAGCGACTTGCATTTGTCTAGCGACTTGGGACTCTAGCGACTTAGTGGTGTAGCGAATTAAGTGTTAGCGACTTAGTGCATTATCTTCTAGCGACTTAGTGCATTATCTTCTAGCGACTTGAGTGTTTGTTTACGGTTTCTCTTGATTTAGTAAAATCCGTGAAAGAATCTATTTCGGTTTAATCATAGAGTTATAAAATCCCGTATAATCATTAACATGTCTACCAACGCTCCTCCGTCATCTCCACCGCTGCCGAGGATGTTTAAGCGGTGGCTCGGATACTCGCCCACCCATGCTTGATGTAACCGACTACGATTATTGGGCTCAACGAATCGATTGTATTGCCTTGGAAAGGAAAATGGTGTCAACATTCTCAAATCCATTGATGAAGGACCATATCGAGTTGAGATGACTAGAGACATACTTGATACTAATGAAGATGGTACTCTGCTTTACGGAATGGATGGACCTAAGATGTATGATGAGCTTGATGATAAGGATAAAAAGAGATTTGATGCGAGATATCGTGGCTTCAAACATCGTTCTTCAAGGTCTTCCTAAAGACATCTACAAGTCGATCAATCATAACACCGATGCTAAGGCGGTTTGGGATAATGTTAAGATGCTTCTCTCGGTTCGAAATTAACTATGGAAGATGAGAATCCCAACTCTATGATGAATTTGAGCACTTCAAGATGAAACCGATGAGAATGTCTATGAGTACTATGTGAGATTTCATAAGTTAGTTAATGACATGAGGAACATCGAATGACTATGCCTAACATTCAGCTTGAACTCAAAATTTGTGAACAACATGAATCCCGAATGGCACAAGTTTGTTACCGTGTGAAGCTCACTAAAGGATTGAAGAATACAAACTATGAACAACTCTATGCCTTCCTCCTTCGTAATGAGAGACATGCTATGTTTGAAAAATTGATTCTCAATCGGTTCAAAACCAACCGGGGAGAGACAAGCTCGCCTAATGACTCTACAACTTTCTACTCAAACATCGGAATCACAACCAAAGCATCACAAGTCATACCCTTGGGTAATGGTAATCACAAACTCATTCCCGATCCTATGTACAAACAAGTCGATGCCGATGCTCACGTGGTAACTTCATTAATCAACTAGCTATTCTCATTAGTCAAAACATGAATACTCTCCCACAAACCAACAACAACCTCGAACAAAGATCTAACCCACACAATCAAGCCACCGTTAAAGATGGAAGGATCGTGGTGCAACCAGATTCAGAAAGACAGATGATCGGGGACGAGGTGGAGCCGGGAGAGGTTATGTTGGCAACCGAATCGAGGAAGGAATGGTAACCAAGGTCAAGCTAAGCCCATCAAATGTTATAACCGTGGTGGTGAGGACACATTGCAAGGAACCGCACATCTCCAAAGCGTCCACTGTACGAATCGCCGATTACTTGAGATAAGATGTCACGGCACAAGCTCGTGACAATGGTGCCGCTTTGGATGAAGAGGAATTGTTGTTTCTTCTTTGAGGGCAATGCCAAGACCTATGATGCGATGTGGATGAGCGACCTATTCGGAGATAGGTCACAATCATCGAATGCCTTTCAAGTCGCCGATCGTGATGCATACGACTACGATGTGGATGATGGACCTCTGCACACACAATTTTATGGCTAGCATTTCTCCAATGGTTTCTCCCAAGGTCTCTTCTTCACCACTAGTCGGGCCATCCCATGACAAGCTCATCTCGAGGTATTAAAACTATACGATGATGCTGATGTGCAACATATGCATGACAAAGTACAATCAATGAAACTATTGAATCAAATATTGAAAATATGGGTAATATCGATATTGTCCCATATGATCAATATGTGAAACAAAGTGAAAGTGAAGTTGTACCAAGTGATGCATCTTCTACATCAACAATGACTATGTCTTTGATGAATACACTGCATGTGCCCCGATGATTCCGTAATTTCAACTAAATGCCTATAAAGAACGTGTTGCTATTTATGAACAACGTGCTAAGTTTGAGTTGACCACTCGTGAGCAAGAAATGGATGACCAAGTGTGTACGAGAATTAGAAAAGTAAGTTTAGAGAAGAAGTATTGAAACAAGAATTAAATTCCTTGCAAGAAAAACTTTCTAAAACAAATAAACAAAAACAAGAACTTCAAGAAAATGTGAAAATGCTTAAGCAAGAATTTAATGCAAAGGAATCAAAACTCTTGAGAGATTTTTCTAATCGAAAACTTTGAAAACAAACTTGAGAACAAGTTGTACATACAAGGAAACACCATTCGATTGCTCACATGGTCACTAAACATCGAGTCTTAAGCGATAAGCATAGCATTCCCTTGTTGAGGAACCAAATCCGAGGTAATTAAAAGGCTAGAAATGCTCATAAGGTGCTTTATGATGGTAATGAAATCCTTAAGCCTAGGCGTAAACCTAGTTGTGTTGAGTGCTTCGAGGAAGATAAGAAATCGATGAAGTCACTAGGAAAGGATGAACAAAAATTAGATGACCCTAAATGCAAAGAGAAAAAATAAATATCACTCCCCATGACTACAAGAACGAAAACTGGATTTCCTTGAACATGTTTAAGCCTCGACATTGTTGACTCCCAACAAGTTTTACGGAAAAAGGATTTAGATAAGCGAGAAAGTCGAAAATATTGTTGAAACAAACCCCTTTATGGAAAATGCCTAGAGCGACTGTGTATCCTCCTAATACACCAATGCATCTTGTTCCTAGAACAATTGCCACTAAAAGCAAGACATTAATTAGCCAATACGTTATATTTCAACTATTTGTTGATTTTGAGAAAACTTGCAAGAAAAGGATCACACCCATGGTATAAATGAAGGAGAAAGGGTTTTGAACAAATGAAAGAATGTTATTTAAGCGAGGTCATGCCCTTCTTTAAACTTCTAAAAGATCACTTTGAGAGTCTTAAAAGGGATAGAAACCGATATTAAGGGAATGGAAAAGGAATTTGATGCAATGGTTTTGAAGTTAGTGACTATGAGCGTGCAGACCAAATATAATGAGATTGAGAGAAAGAACTTGCACACATTAAATGAGAATCTTATTCTTGAATGTGTTGCTCAAGATGTGTTTTCAACGCTTCAAATTGCTCTATTAATGCTTCCAAATTTCATGAACTATCTCGTGGCCTGAAAGTCTCCCATGATCGTGTCATTGAGCTTGAAAAACTAATTCTAAACTAAACGAGAAAATTGAACTGGATGATCACGACAATTTCGTTAAACATTTTTCTAAACTAGAAGTTGAGCATTTTAATTTACAACTAAAATATCAACATCTTAAAGAAAATGTAAAACTTCAAATGTCAAGACATCTTCGATGCTCCGAGTTTGATGCGCTTTTCAAATTAACAAACGTGATGAACAGATTCAAGCTCAATGCAACACGATCGAAAAGTTGAAAGCCCAAATCTCTCAATTAAAGGGTCAAACAAACAATATGACAGCTCCCAAATGCCTCCTCCTTTAGATTCTCGGAATTCTCAAACGTTTCATCTTCAAAACCTAGTAAATGCTTTACAAAAGGAAAACGAAAGTTTTCTAGAAGAAAATGAAAAGGTTAACGTCATTTCAATGAGCTATTTGAATCAATTAAAGTCACTGTAACAAAAACAACGAACAAATAGCTTCATTGCAAAAGGAAATTGAGAATCTGAAGAGTCAGGTAAAAGGGAAAATGCCAATGACCAATGGGGAGAATGTTGTATCAAAGGTTCACTCTTGTAATAAATATGCTTTATCTGTGACATATGTCCCTCCTCATCTAAGGAACAACAAGCTTGCCATTCAAACATACTTCTCATCCCTTAAGGATTGCCTAGAATGTCTGCGTGAGATTGTTGAAGAGATTAAGCTAGAGGACCCTCATGATAATGCAATTGGACATGCATGCTTATATGCCAAACGATCTCAAGAAATCTTAGAATGCTTGATCACAATATGCCCAAAGTCATTAGGTGAGAGAGTTAATCCTTTGATTCCATGCTCAATGCCTAACACTAAGTATGATATGCATTCGATTCCCAATGTTTTGAATGTGAACCGTAGTGTGCCTTTAAGTAGTTCAGATTCGGATCATCAATGCTAAGAAAGAGAACTCAAGTGTGCCTTCTAGGAGTACAAATCACAAGTACCTCTAGTTTTATGAAAGTGAACCTAAGTGCACCAAAGATGTAGTTCGGACCCAAGACATCTAAACAGTGATGCAAAGAGTATTTAAACCAACTAATGTTCCCATTCCTCTACAGAGTAATCGGTGACATTAAAGGGAGCAGTCAAAGTCTCAAGACAATACAAGGAATGATAGGACCTCATGAGCTAAGAATGCACCGGAAAAGTAGTGAGAACAATCTAGGAACTTTAAGCTTGAATCGAATAAAACAAATCGTGTTGATTCTAGTATTAGCCATAGGCGTCTTGTAATTAATTCAATTCGATACTATTTGCAAACCTTGTCGATGTTTGCTTGAATTACTTTCTAATCATGAATGTGGTGTTACCGCTCGCTAATGATGTTAATTGTCCGATTAATATTGTTAATGCTAAAATTCATGCTAAGAAGGCTAAAAGGCAAAACGAAAGAAAGTTAGAAAACAAAGGAAAGCCACGGGAAGAACATTCAAGAAAATAGGCTTTTATTGGACACTGTTGGTCTTAAGACTAATCGAGACAATGCCCACTAGAAAATGGATGCCCTCTTGGTAGAACTATTCCCTTAAGAAGTGATCACACCGTGAGCAGGGGCTAATCTGACACTAGTATCGCATCTATTCACAACAATTCCATTGCCTCACTTTCGATATGAATGCTTCTATTTCGATGTGGGTGTTCCAAACATTGTTACTAACCAAATGGAACCCATTCTTGCATGGGGATCCCAATTATCCGATTATCCATTCTTGTCTGTGTTCAACTGCGGATCGTTCAAATCGTTCGTGGTACCGGACTCAGTTTGTTCCAAGCATATGATTTGAGACCGGTCGCGGTTCATGAACTTCGTGAGCAAATTCATCGGACCATTAGATTTGGTAATGATCATTTCGGTGCTATTATGGGTTATGGAGATTATGTTGTTGGTGATAGTGTCATCTCTAGAGTTTACTATGTAGAAGGTTTGGGTCATAATCTATTCTCTGTTGGTCAATTCTGTGATTCTGATCTAGAAGTTGCCTTCAGAAAACATACCTGCTTTGTTAGAGATCTTAATGGTAAGGAACTGTTAAAAGGAACTCGTGGGTCAAATCTTTACACCATCTCTATCGATGACATGATGAGGGCTTCTCCAATCTGCTTGCTATCAAAGGCTTCAAAAACAAAGTCATGGTTATGGCATCATCGTCTCAATCTCTTGAACTTCGGCACCATCAACGATCTTTCCAGAAAGGACTTAGTTGTAGGTTTACCTAGACTAAAGTATGAAAAGGATCATCTTTGTTCAGCATGTCAATTGGGAAAAAGCAAGAAGTATGCCCATAAACCCAAACCTACTAACTCATCATCGAAGTTCTTCATATGATTCATATGGACTTATGTGGACCAATGAGGTGCAGAATATCTTTGGGAAAAATATGTGTTAGTTGTAGTTGATGATTACTCTAGATTCACAGGTCAAGTTCTTAAGGACAAAGGATGAAACTCGATATCATCATCAAACTCATTAAACAATGCGGTTTGACTAAACAAAGCTGTCGTAATTATCTGAATGTAAATGGGCGAGTTTGTCAACAAACAACTTAGTGAATTCTATGAAAGCGTTGGAATCAGCCATCAAAGAAGTGTTCCACGAACCCCTCAATGAACGGTGTAGTTGAAAGACGAAATCGTACTCTTGTTGAAGCCGCTAGAACAATCTTGATCTACTCAAAGGTTCCAATGTTTCTCCGGGTCAAGCAATTGCCACTGCATGCTACACACAAAATCGTTCCACGATTCACACTATTCATGGAAAAACTCCATATGAACTTGTCCACAACAGAAAACCTAATCTATCTTTCCTTCGTGTGTTTGGTGCATTGTGCTATCCAACTAATGAGGGTCAAGACTTGGGCAAACTTAGGGCTAAAGTCGACATTGGAGTATTTGTAGGATATGCACCAAACAAAAAGGGATACCGAATCTACAACAAAAGAACCCGAAATATCATGGAAAAAATTCACGTTCGTTTGATGAGTGACCGATCAAATGGCTCCTAGACACTCCACTCAGACCCGCACTTCAAAATAGTCCCATTGGTTCATCCCATGTTCCAAACTCCTCTCAAGAAACTCCATATGTACCTCCATCCGAAGATGATGTAAAGAAATTGTTTGATCCTATGTTTGATGAACTGTATGATTCAATTACTAATGAGGTGTTGATTCCTACAACAGAGGATGATCATATTCGATGAATGAAGTCAATCCTCGGTCTCAATATCTTTAAGTCAAGAAGCACTGCTTCGATCCTTGATCTCATCAACAAATCATCATTCTTCAAATGTACATCATGGAAATGTTTCGCATCAATGATGAAGTTAATCCCTTTGCGACTCTCAAGATGCTCCATTTGAAAACATATTTGCTACTCCCGAATCATCATCGAACCATCTTCTTGAGAGACATCGACTCGCCTACCTCGGTTCCTCAACAAGCGCCACATGAACACCTCGGAAAATGGACTCACGATCACCCTTAGACAACATCATTGGAAATCCTCTCGTCTCAGTATCAACCCGAAAACAACTCGCAACCGATGCCTTATGGTGCTTCTTCAACTCCGTACTATCTAAGATCGAACCAAAAGATGTTAAAAGCGCCATGAATGAAGATAGGCGGTTCAATGCCATGCAAGATGAAATTCATGAGTTTGATCGTCTTGATGTATGGGAGTTAGTACCGCTCAGATCGTGCTATGATTATAGCTCTCAAATGGATCTTCAAAGTAAAACTTGATGAGCATGGTGATGTGTTGAAGAACAAGGCTCGATTAGTTGCTAAAGGATATCGTCAAGAGGAGGGTATAGACTTTGAAGAATCTTTTGCTCCAGCTTGCTCGAATCGAGGCAATCGAATCTTCGGCTAATGCGGCTAGTAAGAACATGATAGTATATCGATGGATGTAAAGACGGCATTTACGAACGGAGATCTTAAAGAAGTCGTCTCGTCGCCCAACTGAAGGATTTGTGAATCAAGAGCATCCTACTCACGTTTATCATTTGAAGAAGGCTCTTTACGGTTTAAAGCAAGCTCCAAGGGCATGGTATGATACAACATCAAAGTTTCTTCTATCAACCGGATTCATCAAAGGAGCGATTGATCCTATATTGTTCACCGAAGTCGAGCAAACATTTAATTCATGTTCAAATTTATGTTGATGATATTATTTTGCCTCGGCGGACCCAATGGAATGTGATCGGTTTTCAAATGAAATGAGTTCAAAGTTTCAAATGTCAATGATGGGACAAATGTCATTTTCTTGGGATTACAAATTTCACAAAGTCCGGAGGCATTTTCATAAATCAATCTAAATATGCAATGAGATTTTAAAGAAATTTGGATTTGATTCAAGTGACCTCGTTGACACCCCATGATTGACCGAACCAAACTAGATGAGGACCACTCAGGGATCATGATTGACCAAACAAAATATCGTAGTATGATTGGATCCTCGATGTACCTCACGGCTAGTAGACCGAGACATCTTGTTCGCCGTTTGCATGTGTGCTAGATACCGTGCTAAGCCTACTAAAAAGCACCTTGAAGCGGTTAAGCGGGTCTTCGGTATCTCCAAGGAACCATCAATATGGGACTTTGGTACCCAAAAGACACCGGTATGTCACTAACAACATATGCGTCTGCGATCATGCAGGTGTCAAGATACTCGTCGAAATGCGTCGGAGGTGCTCGATTTTTGGGTGATAAGCTTGTGAGTGGTCTTCAAAGAAGCAAATGAGTACTTCTATTTCCTCTACAGAGGTGAATACATAGCCATGTCATCTTGTTGTGCTCAAATCTTATGGATGAGATCTCAATTATCGACTATGGCTTTGAATTCAACAAAATCCCTCATCTTGTGATAATAAAGTGCTATTGCTCTCATGCAACAACGTTCAACACTCAAGAGCAAAGCATATCGACATTCGACATCATTTCATCGAGGAACAAGTGGAAAAAGGTGTGGTGGAACTATATTTTGTGAGATCACGAATATCGGTTAGCGACATCTTCACCAAAGCTCTTCCAAGAGAACGTTTTGAGTTTATTCTTCCACGACTTGGTTTGAAAAGCCTTCAACGAAACTCTCAAACGTCTTCGTGAGGAAGAAGAGGAGTAAAGGTTTCCTTCATCTATCTCTTGTATATATCTATTCGAAAATCAACATACAAAATTATAAAACCTTCAAAATCAAATAGAAAAATATAAAACTTTCAAAATCCATAAAATTTGAAAAATTCAAAAATCTTCAAAAATATTGTCATTTTGTCATGTTTCTCTCGATTCGATTATATCTACGGTCTTAATGTTGTCATTCAAAGAATGACACGGGACTTTAGATGTTGTTCGAATTTTTATATATTAAAAAAAAAAAAAAAAAAAAAAAAAAAAAATTGAGGAAAGAGAAACAATGGTTTATTGTCATCTTCAGGCAATAACCCGGTTTTAAAAGAAAGAACAGAGCTATGTTTTATCATGCTTTCAAAATCTCTATCTCTCAATCAACAACCTATGTCATTGATTGAGAGGGAGAATGATTTCAATTAAATTAAAAAGTTATTTGGCATTAAATTGTTTTCAAAAGATATACATGCATGTTTTATCAATGGATTTTAAAGTCTTAAAATCCGATCCTTATCGATTAAAACACTTTCATAATCAAGTCACAATTCCCTTAAAAGCCTTCAAAATCTATTTAAATCTATAAGAGATCACAAATCTCAAATGATTTGATAATTGTGATCGGGGAGAATGTGTGATTTAAATTGGTTTAAACTGACAATTAGGTAAATGGTTTTATAAGGATGTACATGCTATCCTGCCCACATGTGACAAACGATTTCAAATTTTCCATGCACATGTTGAGGGGGAGCATCTATCTTAAACCTATGATTTGAAATGTGATCAACGTATCTCAATGTTCAAGTTCCCTCTAGTATGCGCAAAACTCTTTTCAAACCTCGAGGCACATATTGAGGGGGAGCAAATTTATGGAAACCTCATCCTTCCCGGAAATGCTATATCTACTTGATTTGATCAAGGAAGTGATGTTGATATCTTTTAGAAAATGGTAATCAAAGAAGTTAATTCTTTCTCTTGCCTCCGTGTGCAAAACATTTTCTAATACTTGATGCACATGTTGAGGGAGTTCTCGTTCTAAAAATATCAAAAACAATTCGGTACAAAATGCTTTGATAATATATCACAAGTATCGAATTGATTTTCAAATGGTTTTCAATTGGTTCCAATGGCGGATGAACAATACCAAATAGACCGACCAACTTTACTTTATGTACAAAATGCGAATCGGAGGGATCTACCCAGGACAATCCACTAGTTAGTGTAGAAGTCCTTAGGTATGATGATAAAAGGAGAAAATGAGATATGGGAAGAGTGCGGACTAAGGTCGAGCGAGTCTCGGAATAAACCCAACAAGGTTCTTGCTATGAAGTCTCGGTAAGCACCAAGGGGTTGAAGAATTAAAAGAATTGAATGAGAAAAGGGTGAAAACAAATAGCCTCCATTTATTCAACCTTAGGCGAAAACCGGGTTCACTTCATATGCTCTTGATGGTAACATCGGTATTGAAGACAAGACGTCATGGACCCGGTGACGCCGCACTTCAACTTTCCAAACCACTCAAGTTCCTCTTAAAAGGACTTGTTTCATTCTCACAGGAACCGACATTATCTATCGACCTTCTCTTAGAGATTATTAATATTGAAGAAGGAGACCCTCTCCCTAGTCTCCCACACGGGATCCAAATATGCACTAATTGAGTCTAGAGCCACGAGATCATCAATAAATCTCATTAGGACACTTTCAATGAAGACTCTCTGTTTCACACAATGTGGAAAGAGAGATTATATCTTGAGTCCTCGCATTATCCTTGTGGTATTGCCGTAACATCCGAGTGATGTGTTTACATATTCACAATGAAGATGGAAAGCCTTCGAGCCAACATCAAACAAGCTCACGATAGGTGGCATGTGAGATCTATTATATAGATCAACCATGTGACAACCGAATGAAACAATGGGGCGATTCAATCTCTTGAATCAAACATGGTTCAGTCATGGATTGACGGATACCTTTGAAAAACCGGTCTTTGTGCATAAAAACTCTTTTCTTTAGCACATCGACCGTGTACTCATTTTTCAAACCAAAGGTGTTTTATGATTGATAATTGATTTTCAATAAAACCTTCGTTGTATTGCAAAACAATTTCTATTGAGCAATACACGATTGTTTTCAAATCTCTTTCATCAATCGGTGGACTTAAAATTACCGTTCACTCACTCCGTGTTGTCTTCTTTGAGACGTTCGGTTTGAGAACAATAGAACATTGCGAAACCTGTCAAGGAAATTCTTGAATTATACCGATCACGAGCGGTACATGTCTCGATCAACGGGAACCGTGGGCCGTGTACCTCAATTCAACGAAAGTGATCAAAGACACTTTCGTGCGATTTATTGGTAATCATGTTGTATGCGTGTACGCCCAACGTTCTGTGATCGAATGAAGCGGTCAATCCATAGCCGCATGCTCACTTAACACATTCATCTCAAAAGAAATCATGATTAGTGCATCAATGACTCGATATTTTCACTCCATGCTTCGCTACGCTGCGCCAATATCATGAATCAACAAAGCTTCCGCTACTCGATGAGAAGATTTCATGATCCGAATGTGAGCATGTCGGTCCTAATCTCACGACATCACATAATACCAACACCACAAAGGATGTGTCGAGATTGTTGATAATCGATGATCTCAAATGTTGGCTCAAACTTATTATCACGTGGATCAAGAAAAGACCTCCACTTGGAGTAACCAAACATGCAATGTGAAGAATCAATTACTACGAGCTTAGATGCAAAGGACTACATCAAGAATGCAAGAACAATTTTTAATGTAATATCTATTTGTATTCAATGTAATTTTGGTACATGATTGAGGTGACCTCCTTGGGGAGATTGTTAGGAATTAGAAATTCCGGTATTAAAGAGTCGGTCACCTCAAGTATATGTAATCGTTAGAAAGCTCGTAGTCGTAGTTCTTTTAAGTTAAGTAGTATTTAGTTAAGTAACACCGTGGAGGACGGACGGGTCTTTACCCACTGTATGCCCGATCCATGCCCGATGTGTGGCGATTTATGTAAGACTATAAATACTCTCTACCTCCCAAGGTAGAGAGTTGGAGCTCATAATAATATCTTTCATTTTCTCTTACTAAGTTCCCTAAACCTCTAACTTTCTCTCTCTAGAATTCCATCTATATGCTACTTTGTGTTATGGTTTGATGTGTATGTGAAAAGTTATATCTTTCAGACTGAGGTGCTCCATTTGGGACCGTATCATGAACAGGGGGTGGATGCACTAGGTTGTCTTGAACAGATGCAAATCGTGGAGCGTGATATCTTGCAATCTCTTGAAGGAACATTGGGCTTGATACGTGATGGGATTGAACAACAAGAAGAACATGTTACCTTGATGGAGATCAATAAAGATCTGTCAGACGGTTAGTTTCTTTGGGTAGACGTGTTTGGTGTTTTGTGTTTTGGTAAGTTGGATTAGGGTTTATGTATATGGTAAGTTGGATTAGGGTTTATGAACAATCGCCTTCCTCTTTATTCACTATTTGTTTATGGATTAGGGTAAGTTGTACCTGTTTTGTGGATTTATAATTGTGGTTACAATTTTGTGTACTCAGATGCTGCTAATATATAGTGGCGGCGTTCATGTAATCGACAATTCATCTATGAAAAAATGTGGTGCTTAGTTAATCATATCTTGTTGTAGATCGATTTTATTTTCGTTATTCTGTATCTTAAGGTATAGCAGCGAAAAGTGGTTCGGTATCCGGGTGCCAATGTAAACGTAAATAGGAAACACTAAAAGCATCTAAAGGATTCTGAATAAGCTAGATTAAACCTAAATAAGCACATGAAACAAAAAAACACTTAGATGCTGATGAAGTTCAAAGAAAAGCAGTACAAGGGCTTACTTGGGAGCTTACTTGAGATAAGCTAGAGAGGATTTAGAACATGGGCTTTTGGATAATTAGTGTACAACAACCCATTAACTTTTGCCCCAAAAATAGGCTATCTACGACTTATAAATAAGGCGCAAATAGGGTGTTGAGACAGTATGCACAAAATATAAATTCACCCAATATACCCACTTTAACCCATCAATGAGACATGGTAAACCATTTTTTGAATTTTTCCTCTTGACAAAGGATTAAACAAGCTAGCTAATCGACCATTTTATTTTTAAAAATTTTATCACTAAAAATCTTAACTAAATTGCTAATGAAAACGCTTATTAGCTTATTGGCACTTTGACCTACATTCTTGCAAAGATTGAGATGTAAAGAAGGACCTTATGTCATTTTTCGCCAACATCATTATGTCATATATGGTTATACTTTGTTGATGCACTTATAGAAGTGTTTTTTTGACCAAAAAAAGGTAAAAAAGAAAGAGCAAAATTGTTGCACACATTGACTGGTAGATAAAAAATTGTTAAGGAAGAGATGTTATTAAATCACATTCCTAGCAGTGCTTTCAATGAAAATTGGAACATTTTATAGTTCTTAATGTCATGATGCAGTTTGAGAAGATAAGGTGCAAGCATTTGTAAACTATGGTAATAAGTTAGTATAAAAACCTTCTTGCTATTACTACCAAAAGCTTCTACCTTCTAAAAGCTAATTAGGAGCAGGTTTCTATATATACTTGTCTATAGAAGCTTTAATGTTTCTTCTCGTACACCTTCAAATCTGCATACTTCACCTCTCTTACATAAAATTATCAACAATGGTAAGTTAGCTGACTTCACAAAGGCACTCCTCTAATTACATCTTACGGCAGACTACAATAACCTTTGTCGAGAGAGTTCATGGCATTCCATACAACATGGCATTTTAAGAGAGCAACCAAAAGCATTACTTGGTTCTTTAGGCGAACCAACAAAATTTGAAAGGAGTCTTTTATCATCTAGATTGTTGTCCCCTCTTGATCATGCATGTTGTATTTCATGAGAAGTTTCAGCGATTCATTTCTTACTATTCGCATATTAATCTTCCGGGCACAAAGCAAAAACATCCTACCGTAAAGTTAAAGATCAACAAAGTTCAAACTTAACCATCTCCACTGGCTGAAGTGTAAATGGATTTACAAGCAACTCCTAAATGGGTCAACTTGGGTTATGTTAAACCTAAGAAATATTAAAAACCTAAGAAACTCCTAAACATATATAACATAGATAACATAGAATTTACAAGCAACCAGCATAGTACTTTAGAGTTGGAAATTTCAAGCCAAGCCAGTTACATAGAAATGGGTCAATTTGGGTTATGTTAAACCACCTAAATGTTACAGCACCTAAATGTTTACAAAAGTAGACATACCAACCACAAAAGATCTAAACTACTACAACACCTAAAACTTTTACAGCACCTAATAGTTTTTCACATACAACACCTAAATTAGATGTAAACCATGTGTTGGTTTGACTGGTTCTATTGATTCTACCTTCTTGTATTTCCAATAGAAAGATATCAATTGCTCACGATAAGCTAGAGCAAATTCAACAGGATCATCGACCATCAATGGAAGACCGTTTCTCAAACGGTACAAAAAAATGCATAGCCAAATTACACAATCTCCATAATAGCCACCTTGTAATGGCACATCTTTTGCATACCGAAAGGTTATTGAATAAGTACGTGGATCAATGTTTTTACTTGCCATGACCTGACTATCTTCAAGATAAACGGGAATATCCCTTGAAAAAGTCTGCCTCCAAGTATCCCACCATGCACGGCCTTCTTCATCTGGACTACCAAGGCTGTCATATATGGTAACAACACCTGATCGTATGTCTAGCACCGCCAAAGCCCAGTGAATATTTGGCTCATTCACGGGAATGTAAACCTACAATATGAAAGGTGTATTAAAAGCAAACTCATTCTAAAAAACAATGACAAACTGAAAACAGATATGAATTTAGTTTGTCAATCAAACAAGTTGTCATTTATGGTACCATACTGTCATTTACGGTATCATAAATATTAAAGACAATTTGTGCTTGGGATCATTATTCAAGTGCTTGTCTGTAACATACTTACGCTATCAAGAAGTATAAGTTATATATTATTTATGAACAATGCCAGATATATATGATTGTTGCAGTAGGTGTTTACCCATATTCTACATGTAAAAACAACTTCACCAAAACAAAAGCCAAGATTTATTTGCAAGTTTCATTGACCACTTAAAGGGGTGTTTGGCAAGCTGTAACAAAAGTGTCTAATAGATCTACATGTTGGTCTTTTATTTTCACTCAACTTCTAAAAAAAATCCAGTTTTGACCCGTTAACCTACTGTGACAGCAACAATTTACGGGTAAAACAGACATTTCTTGAGCAATAATTAAACAAACATCTCTTTATGTCTCCTAAAACCAGATAGGTCTTTAGTAACAGGAAGTCAGGAACAAAAACTACAGGTAAACGAAACTGCTAGACAGAGCCTAAGATTAACCATCATATGCTACTTTATGTCTCCTAAAACCAGATAGGTCTTTAGTAACATTTGAGAACACAAATTAAAATGTTCGCTAAAACCCAATCCGTTTTGATGATCTAAGTGATAGTGTACAGACATCTCTTTGCACAAGCCCACTAAATATACATAAGGTCCATTATCGGAGATAGGCCCAATCCAATGCACAACACTCCCAGGTAGGGTGTTATCTTCATTGACAATCGAATATAAATTCTAGTAATGGGATACTATCATATTGACTCAAACACTTATCCTATTACGACTCCAACACATATCTTAAACAATGACTCAATGACACTTATTCCTTGCGACAAACAGGAGCCGTTGTTATCCTATTGTTCATAGTTTCTCAAAAATAATACAAACTTATACTAACTCAACTAGTATAGCGTGTGTTTCCTTTTCACTTAAGCTAAAAAATTGGGCCATGCCACTTGGGCTGGTTTAGTTGGACACGAATCAGTGGGTAAGTTACACATAGCATGAAACTCTAATGAACCCAAATCTACGATCGACATGCCCATTAATTCCAAACAAAACCCTTTAAAAAAAAGTATCAGAACCCTTAATCAACATTTAATCCTATGGTATTCAGTTAATCTTCATGCCCATCTAACTACCAGATTTTGACTCATAGACAACCCTCTGTGAAGGTATTTTTAGACAAGCTGTTACAAGATGCTAATTGACCGTAATGAATAAGTTGATAACTGAAAACCAAAAGACTACTTCGTACCTTTTCAACATTTGGGGCTACTCAAGGCACACCATAGGTAATACCGTTTGCATAATACATTGGTATATCTCTACGTAGAAGTTGTGTGTTGAAATATGGTCCGACCATCACCCAATCAGCATCTTCAGGTCTAAAAATCCACATTTACAATACCCAGACATCAATGTGCTGCAATATCACAAGTATAGAGAAGAAAACTACATTAGCGAAATGAGAGATGGAATTTAAACGGTTTTAGGGATAATTAGTAGGTAATAATTACATACCAAATCAGACAACCAGCCTTTGCTGTTGCCGTCCTTGCACACTAAACCAGCCCAAAATGTATTGCGTAGCTCCGCATTTGACCAAGGTAAACAAAATTTCATGTCCTTCCGTGAACGTAATAACATGTTAATGTCTGAATGACAATTGATTCTGGTGGATGGGGAACCTTCAGGACGATTCAGTTCCTGCGAAATGATGAAAAAACTCCTATGTTACATCCACTCACAAGATTAATACTACACATACTGTTAAAAGGTTTCAATTTGCATGTCCGTATATGCCTGACTAAAGTTGTGGTTTCATGTTCTAAGTTTGAAACTCTGGAGTATAGCTGGAAACCACCTAGGTGAAGTAAGTGGAAGGTATTTTGGCATAATGATTGCACCTGTGGTACAAATGTATTGGGAAAATGTGATAGAAATGAATAGACTAATAAAGTTGGGACTAGTGCAGGTGCAGGTGTGCAAGGTAATAACAATAATACTAAGCCTAAAGTCCCAAATAATCATACTAACAAGGAATGCTAAAAAAAACCCTTCTTTGTCAATTTTGACCCGTTACATAAATTGTTTTGTCCTGATTGTAAAGTGGCCCTTGAAAATTCTATACTAAAGGCTACCAGCTTAAAGTGGCCCTTGACCCGTTACATATTAAGTATATGACTTCTAATAACTACAATAAGCTTAAACAAAAATGAATTGAATACTAATTAAGTATAAGTACCTCTTTCCATGGTTCAACTTTTATCTCACTTCCATCAGGACCAACAAGGGACTGTATCTTAGATTTATAGATCCTAGATCTAGTTCGACACTTTATGGCCCTTCTTGGTGTGGTAGGTGGTGGAACTGTGTATGGAGAAGACACGTGGCGGCTCTTATTTCTCTGTCGTTCAAACGGAACCCTTACAGTTACAACATCATCATCCATAGCCTCATCAAACAAAGAGTTCAAATCCTGAAAATGAGAAGCAAAACTGTTAATCCAGTTAATGATGAAATTTAAGAAATATAAATTGAACTGGGTAGTAAAACTTGCATACCACAACTCCTGAGTTATCCGTGAAATCACCATCCATCCGCTCATCAATCAAACCATTCAAATCTCGAAAAATGATATAAAAAAGTTTTATCCAGATTAATCATGAAACTTAATAAATAGAAATTGCATACCAAATTAATTCCCGAGTTATCCGTACCACCAACATCCATCTGCGACCGCTCATGAAACCATTCAAATCACGAAACCATTTACATGGTCGGTGTTATACAATTAATAATCAAACTTAAGACATAATTCATAACATTTCCATACCAAATTTTGTTCCTCATCTAACCCATTTACATCCTGAAACTTAAATACAAAATTATACATATCAGCATACACTATTAACTAGTTATAATGATATTTAAATAATATTATGCGGAAGAGAAATGTGCATACAATATTATCCGGAAGAGAAGAAAAATCAATCAAATCTTCCAAATCCTTTGTTTCGTCCTGAAGCAATAAATAAGTTTAATTATATATATGATGGTCTAAACTTATGCAAATGGGTACAAAAATGATTCAATAGTTACATGTCCAGTGGTCGTAACATATATGTCTTTAAATACCAAATCTTCCTTCTGCTTTGCTTCCTCCTCAACATGAACTTTATTGTTATCTTCGGAAACCTCTTCCATAGGCTGCTTTGTTTCCTGCTCATCATACACCTTTGAATGTTGAACATTTTCCGCCACTTTGTTTGGCTCAGGGAGATCACCAAATAGTTCAATGACAATATTGGCTTCCTGATCAACTGCCTCTTTGACTGGAAGGTTAACATGTGAATCATCAACAACATTGGCTGGACGGTCAACTCCTTCATTAGCTGGAAGGTTAACTTCAACTCCTTCATCAACAACACAAACTCCTTCATCAACAACACCAACTCCTTCATTAGCCGGATGCTTATTTTGCTCTAAAGCAGCTATACGGGTTTCCATAGCAATCATCCTCTCGTAAAGTTGTCTTTTGGTAACTTGTTTGAGGCAATCATCACTATCGCTTTCTTCAACAGTGCGGACATGAGTACGAACCTCAGTGCGGACATGAACCTCCGTGCGAACCTCTTCACGAATTAATTTTCGGGAAACCCTTGACTTGATCTTATCCCGTTTAACGGGATTATAGGGTCTTGCACAGGAGGCGTGTGGACTGTTGAAATACTCTAAGCTGCTCATCCACCAAGTTGAACCTTGTTCCGCAGCAGTTGGAACCATTTTTTGTGGTGGTGGTTTGGTAACAAAAAGCTTGACATAATCACTTTTGTGAAAAGCTGTTACATTACCCCAAGCAACCCCCCGGGGAACAGCAGTATCATCTTTGTCCCACCACAGCTTTGACTTGGGAAAGCTTTCAAGAACAAAAATCTGTAATAAAAACAAGCATTATGTTAGATGGCACCACATTTGACTTAGGAAATTTGATAATAACTCCAAAAAATCCATGGAATGATAACATGTAATTTTGCAGAGATAAATTCAGGTGGCTGTTGCTACTACCCAATGTACTTTTGGGTCATAGCCTGGGTAGTTTGACTTATGACTTTCAATTTCACATAAACAACTCAACCAAAATCAACTAACTAGAAACAAGGTTTTATAATGAAATAATCCTAAACCCTGAAAAGGAGAAATAAGCTAACACTATAAAAGCCAACAAATGAAGCTTATGTCTAAGAAGCTAAAAAAAACTAACCAAAGAGGCCCCTCAAGGCTGCTGTTGGGGACTATTTTAGAGCTTATTAAAGGCAACTAAAGATCATCCAAAACACAAAATAAGCAAGGGTAGTTACTAATCTAACATCTAACACACTAATTACATCATAAAATAGTCCTAAATCTATCTTAAATCTACTTTAATCTTGAGCAAAAAAAAAAGTACTAATGGCTGCTGAAACAAGCAACACATATAAAAAGGTAACTAGAAAAACTACTATCACGCCATTATCACTTGCATTAACTTGTAAAAGAGCTTGTGAAATACACTACCAAGAACTTAGTTAGAACCCAACATGGGTCAATAGAAGCTTTTGACCCACAACTAAGCAATTAATAGAATCACTCCCTTCCAAAACAGCCCAAAGTTATTTGTGGTCCAAAATCCTATTAAATCGGCCATCACTTTTTGTATGCTGAGTTCGACTAATAATGAGGAATTTAAAAATACAAAAGTAAACACACTTAGACACTGATGAAAGGAATTTTATCTGTTTCAAAAACAGAGCATTCTAAGTCACTATTTAAAATATAACCAAAGATTAGTTCTTAAACTTGTGAATTTAAATGATCAAATTGACATAAATAATCCCAAGGGCAGGTAAAACGAGGCCTCGATGTAGGGAACTCCTACTCTGACTAAAGTTTTGCGATCGTTAAAGACCTATCTCAGAAGCCCCAATATAAAATAACTTCAATTTCCCAAATCATGACATCTAACTCTAACTGATTGTAAACACTTAAACAATAAAGCTTAAAACTAGATTATCGCACACATGATACCTGATCATACTTCCAACCGATCTTAAAACTAGTTCACTAAAGCTAGATTATTGTTTACATAAAGGACAAGTATCAAATTTCAACACTAAGGACAAGTTAGATACTAATATTTTCACTCACTTCAATCAACACCTATAAAAACCAGAACTTAACACAACCCCACGTAAAAAACAACAACCTGTTGACGCGCAATGTAATAGGCTTTAGTTAATGTTCAAGATCACTCATTTACAATAAGCCGCTTCAAATAAGCACTAAACTGATGCAAAGAAAGCTTGAGTTCGATTACTCATTTAAAATAACTTCAATTAACAATGCCTTAAAAAACAACCTGTTGGCGTGCAATGTAATCGGTTTTAAAATACCTAATCATACTTCCAACCGAGCTTAAGACACTTCACTAACGCTTGTTTACATAATCACCAACTCTACGCTAAAACACCACAATAATATCAAATTTCAATACTAGTGACGAATTCAATACAAACTTCTAAACACACTACAGTTAACAGCTATAAAAGCAGAAATAACAACCTTGACGCGGAATGTAATAGGTTTTAATTAATTACTAAGATTACTCATTTACAATAAGTCGATGCAAATAAGCACTAAACTGATTCAACAAAAGCTTAAGTTGTATTGCTAAATCTAAATAACTTCAATTAACAATGGGTTGTATAGTGGGTCATATTACTAACAGTTTACATATAAAAAAAGTATACTAACAAACGCATTCACTTATGTATAAACATTGTTGAATTAAATATAATTTGAACCCAAAGTGTACTAACCTTCAGAGCAAAAGCAAATCCATACAAGTTATACATCTTTGCTTGGTAGGCGCTCCTCTCTTGCAACTCCTTCCATGTACTTGGTTCTGTTCTTAGAAACAAGATTATAGATCCGCTCATGGAATTGAACCACATATGCCCCCAAGGAAAGGAGTTCTATGCATCAAAATTGTCATTAAAACAACTATTTACGAGGTCATCACATGCCTTAGCTCTTGACCCATGAAAACATAGTCCGCTAAGAGAAGGCAAACACGTACAACATCCTCAACGGTTATGTGAATGAAATCTTGACTCTCCAACATCCTCAATAGGTCCTCACCTTCAAATACCCATAACCGGGAACACACGCTTCAAAAACTCGATTCAAGATCATGCGAATGGTCTAAAGATATTTTACCGAATTGAAATCCGTTGATAAGGCAAAATTCCTTCATACCCATCTCTAAAGTGTGTCCACCCACATCAAAAATAAAGGGTGTATCAAATCTTGGATTATCAACATTCCTTTGGTGTTGGAGCAGAAATTAAGAACATGATTATCATGCTCAACTGTTCTAATATTTAACTGTGGTCCGAACACAAGACTCTAAAGAGGTTAAATGAATTATCCGCCTAAAACCAACCTATCACGTATCTTTGTCAGAATGGATAACCTAGTTCGTATCGTGACACGAGCATTTACCACCTAATTGAAAATCAAAATAGTAACAAAAATTAAACTAATGTAGTAAAACCCCCTAATAATTTACATTAAATTGAAAATGAAAAAAAAAAAAAAACTTACATGAAATGGTCGTGTTGGATTAGATGATGATGGATTAGAAGGCATTGTTAGTGTATGCACAAATTTTGGTGATGATCAGGGTTTGAAGATGATCGGTGTGTTTAAGAGTTTAGCTGTGTGTGTTTATCGGTGTGTGTTTCAAGACTTTTGATATGTGTGTTTAAGAAGTTTAATGTGTGTGTTTAAGTGTTTTATGTGTACAAGACTTGTGTGTTTAAGTGTTTTGACTTATATTTGATCATTCCCGATAAAATAAAAAGGCAGATTTTGTATAAAAAAAGTACAGATTTGATTCCTTACATGTGTGCATTCCCCATAAAGTTATGTTACATTCGCACATTCGCACATCCACCGTTCGCACATTTGTATAAAAAAGTCAAACGAGGCATTGGTTGTCACTGTACTTGTTGTCCCCTTTTGGGAATTAAAAAAGTACATGCTGTCTGGACAGGTGTCACTATTTGGGTGGAGTCGCACATTCGCACATGACCAAATTGAGAAGAGGCTTTTTTTTTGTACCTCAAAGTGACCAATGCCCAACTTTTTGTCCCCTTTTGGGAATTAGCCCTAAGATAAAACCCCCACACACGTTGACAGTTGCATATAAAGTCATCATGTGTAGAATCAACTTTTATTTTTCACTATGTACCCGAGGGGGTTTATAGTGCGGTGTAGCTAAGTTGGCTACACCTTGGTGTAGCTAAGATTTCCCCATATTTTACACCATTATTTATGTTACGTAGTATCATATGTTAAAATTAGGATTAGCAAAATTTAGAATTGTTTTCTAAAAATATTTTTCACACGTGTATACATACCTCATAATTTTTGGTAAGCCAAAACTAATTCAACATATAGGTGTCAAATGTAAGGTCAAGGCGGTCTCATGGATTTCGATAGCCATGTGCCATCACCATAAAGAGGTATTTAAACAAACACACAGAATACACATATTACAATAGTTCATGAACTAATTAAACTCAAGCCTCGTATTATTCATATATATAATAGAAGTACATGAACTTTTGTGGCCCTCGTCAAGCAGTGAACCTATGTAATAGCACCGCTTGCACTCCCCTAAAGACGGCTCGGGTAAGGATGTTCAGTGTTTGGTTTGACACTGAACAAAGTGAAGTATAAACCACCCTAATATTGAATAAAGTTGAATCGAAATTTTTAATTAATGTATGGTTTGGTTTGAAACCAAAACGAAATATTAAAGTAGTGTTTGGTTAGGTTTATGGTTTGACAAAAGTATAACTACAAATACATTATACATATACGAGAATAAACTTGTGACGCACACACAATATTGCAAAATCAATAAGCAAAAGCAATCAATATGGAACTACAAATACATTATACATATACGAGAATAAACTTGAGACGCACACACAATATCGCAAAATCAATAAGCAAAAACAATCAATATATGGAACTACAAAAACATATGAAAACATAGATAGTAATGTGAAAATGTGTAAGTGTCTTATATATATATATATATATATATATATATATATATATATATATATATATATATATATATATATATATATATATATATATATATATGAGAAATTTGCGGGTAACTACCCACTAATTTCACACGAGTTTATTAAATCGGTGGGTAATCTGTGAGAAAGTACTAACGGATTTCCCACGACACAATCGTTTATTATGTTTTTGACATACTTACACATATACAAACATACAGGTTCTTGTATATAGACTTATAGAAGTATAATGAAGTTTAAATTTACCTTATAATACGTATATATAGGCGTTCATAAATATATAATGGTTCTTACAACACATGTTTATCTTCAAAAGGAAATAGTATTAGTAGGAGTTTAAATGCATATGGGAGAAGTGTATTGCATAAGATCTATAGAAAAGTGTATAGTAAAGTTTAAACACAACAATTAATTAGTTTTCTAAAATAACACTTAACCACAACGCGGCACGTGTACATAATTAATTGCAAAAGGGATCTCCAAATCTGTGTTTATTAGAATTAATAGACTTATAGATATGAAATATATAATACAATGAAGGAAACGACTTGTATAATACATTTATGTAAGACATACGTTCAAACATATACGATTATTGTTTACGCAATACAATCATAAACTATAAACATATATACTTGTGATAATAGACAAACACTTATAATATGAAAATACAACACAAGTGAAGACATATATAGTAATTTGGAATCATGTAAGTGGGTAATTTGTAGGTAATTTCCCACAGACTTCTCACGTAATTTTTAAATTGGTGATTAATCCGTGGGTAATGTAGCTACGAATTTTCCACGGTTTTGTGCCCGTCGCTAATCTGTGGGAAGTCGGTAGCTAATTTTTTGGAAAATGAAGTCAACAAAATTAGTGGGTAAATAGTCGTTAATATGTGGGAAAATAGCGATAGATTTCCTGATTTCCCACGAAAATATGGTCAACAAAGTAGTGTGTAATATGTCACTAATCCGTGGTAAATTTGCGACAGATTCCCACGAAAATCTTTTCAACAAATTGGTGTGTAATATGTTGCTAATCCGTGGGAAGTTTCCCACATGTTTTTTTTCCATGGAAAATTTTAGTGGGAAAATGCAGTTTGTGTAGTAGTGGATGCTACCAAGAAGATCACTAAAGTGGCTAGTACAAGTTGGACGAATATTGCTACATCAAATCCGTTTGATGGTCTTAATATGGTTGATACTGATGAGGCTGGTATTCTTAGTGTTACTATTGACTCGACTAAAGATGGGGCTGCTTTGGAGTTTGGTTGTAAGGAAAATGATGGAGAGTTGGGTACCAATGGGATAATTCAAATTTGGCTAGTAACGGGGAAAATGCTAGTGGATATTTGTTTTGTAATGTTGAAACTAGTAGCACTAGTACTACTTCTATTGTTGACAAACACTACTACACAAACAGGTTTTTCCCACAGTAAAATCCGTGGGAAATTCCGTGGAAAAAATCCGTGGTAAATATTTTCCCACGGGGCGTTGACTTATTTCCCACGAATATCATTGTGGATAATCCGTGGGTTTAATTTTCCACAGATTTCTCACGAAATTTCCCACAGTTTTTAGTAGCCATTTTTCACACATATCCGTGGTTTTTTTGCCACAGATTTCCAACGATTTTCACACTACAATTTCTCCCACAGATTTCTCACGAAATTTCGCACAGTTTATAGTAGCCATTTTCCACACATATCCGTGGTTCTTTTGCCACAGTTTTTCAACGATTTTCACACTACAATTTATGACGGTTTTATCACGGATTTCCCACAAAAAAATAGATTTTCCCCAAACAATTTTGTGGGAATTTTGTGATTAATCCGTGAGAAACACGTGGCTAAACTCCGTGGTATTTTTATTATAATAGATTTTCTGAATCTGTAAATACAAAAAACTAATATTTAAAACAATAAAAACCATTAATCGATCACAAAATAAACAAATCCATTACTCAAAATGACATTTCACTACTAAAAATAAACAAATTTATTAACACAATATAAGAACCAATACAAGATTTATTTACAATATGATAGTATAGCAACATTAGAAATTCCAAATTCAACACTCTACTGGACATTAACAAATTCATATTCATGCTAAAACTAATACAACAATAATATTTTGCATAAAACATATATAAATTGACTGAAAACTATGGCCTCCTCTTTAACGCATACTTCTAAAATCCAGAAAGCCGAGCAAGCATCCGCAATATGCCAAGTTCAGCTGCGTATCTACAAAAAAAACATTGATTTAAAGACATGGATATAATTGTCTTGTAATCAACTTATCAAGTAATGAAGATAGCTTACTTGGTTGACTACTTATCTAAGGATACACCAAGGCCAATCTTGAAAGTTAATTGACCCTTTAAACTAGAACCCACGTGAGAATGGCCTTGACGCGTCTGTGATAAACAAAATATGTTAACCATAAGAAACCATGACACATTTCAAGAAGATACATCAACAAAGATTCAAAGTTGTGTACTTTTAATGGAAATGTACACGAGATACAAGCAAGTCAAATATGAAATATGAGTCAAAGTATATCTAGGTTGATAAAAACTATACTAAGCATCAGGTTAAGGTTAGATAAAGCTTCACTATCAAATACACACTTATCAAGATCTCAAAATAAATATGATTAAGGCCCGGACAAACTTTAAAGAAAATATATATTTAAGTTATTATACCCCTTACAACAATCACCAAATAAAATATTACTTCTTGTGAGATTTACACCAATATGAACTAAAATAAGAATGGATAGTTGAAGAAAAAATAGAGTAGAACAAGTAGAACAACAAATCAGGTAAATTCATCAAGTGTGTATAATCTCAAAATGGGGTGCAAGATATGGCAAGAGTTATTGAATTCCAATCATATTTGACAACCAGCATCGTCAATAAACACATACCCAAGTAATTAATTTATATCATATGTATCCAAAAACTAACTAAAAAAACGATAATAAGTTAAGGCAAACCGAGCCCCTAAACATGATGGTGTCTTGAAATCGATGAATGAACAGTGATGCGAGCTCTTGAAACTACAAAAAGACATAAAGAAATTAAGATTAACCATACATATTGATTCGACGGCAGATAGTCTTCGATGTCGATGGCAGCCAATGGAACCGGAGAAAGAATGATGGTTGGTGACAGTGAAGGAGGAAGACCAGATTCGTGTGAAGCGGCTAGTGTGATAAATGGATGGAAACAATTAGGGTTGTAAAAAAGGTATTTATATTTTCTTTTACATTTTTTTAGGGATAAATATATTTTCGGTTTAGAGGGAAATGTGTTAGCGAAAAAATTAAATTTTGGGGGAAAAGTTAACTTTAATATTTGCGGGAAACTAATGTTTATTTTGGAAGGATAAATTTTTGTTATTTGGTAAATATATTTTCGTTCAAAAGTTTCAATTCAAAAGCATATGTTCCTAATGATGGAGTTTACTGCAATGCTGAGCACAGTTCAAAAACCGGACCGATCAGATTAAAATCAGATCGGACCGAAAACCGATTTGGCCCAAACAATCGGACTAAGATGTTCTGTCCATATCCGGTTCGTCGGTCGGTCCGGTCCAACAAAACATAATGTTTGGTTGTGCGTAAGGCCAAACCGAACCGGACCGAAATACATTCGGTCCGGTCTGGTCGCTCCGGTTCGAGCCGGTTTCTTGGTTCGGTCCTACCGCGATCTATAATGCTCATCCATAAGACCACACGAGCACATAAGGTTTTTTCAACCTTTGATACATTGTTAGTTGTCAATTATGTGTGTCACTTATTATGAAATAGAGTGTAACATCTATGGTAATTTTATTTTATTTTAACTATTAAATAGTTGATTAATCAGATAAATGAAAACAATGGAAGACCATGTAGCGTCGTAGAACGGGGTGAATACGGTATTTTTGACTTAATTAAAGTTTAACAACTTTAAGTCTCAAATAGTGTGTAAGTAAATATCAGCAATCACAACCAAACACTGTAATACAAAGAGAGTAGAGAGAGAGAGACACCACAATATATATTGATTCAGGGTGGGGGTTTAGACTATATGTACGTCCAACTTTGGTTTTGGATTTGAAATTTGAAATTTCACCCATTCCCATCACAAGTCAAGTCACAAAAAATTCAGTTTTTGATGCAAGTCAAACACTCGCGATGTGGGTAGCTGCATAAATATGATTATAGCTCTGTCGGAGGTTACATGTAGGATGACCAAGAAATGATGATTATGTTATTGAAAGTTGATAAATGATGGATCAAAAAAGAACAAAGTGAATAAACTAATAACAAATGAATAATTAATGATAACACATCATATCTGACAAAGTTACATTGTTTTGGCCATAACTCTTTCATGCGAACTCCGCTTTTAATGATTAAAGAGGCCACAAAACCAGGAGAGAGAGTTCTACAGATTTGCCTTTGGAGCTAAAAGCTGAAATTCAATCCCGTTAGAGTCATGGGTCAAATTACAACAAAATTCAGTTTTTGGTATGAGTCAAACACTCGCGATGCGGGTAGCTACATAAATATGAATATAGCTCCATTGGGGTTACATGTAGATAAATGACCAAGAAATGTTAACTAAATGATTAAAATGTGCTAAAAGATGGATAATCAAGTGAATAAACGAAAAATACATAAAGAACTTACGATAATACATCATATGCTGACATAGTTACATTGTTTTGGTCATAACTCTTTCATAAGAACTTCGCTTTTGATGATTCAAAAGGTCACGGAAGAGAGAGAGAGAGAGAGAGAGAGAGAGAGAGAGAGAGATAGAGAACTACAACTTTATTTTGGTGTCGAAAGCTAAAATTTTACCCAGTTTGCGTTGCGAGTCAAACACTCACGATTTTGAAGTACAAGCTTTTAGGACTTATAAACAATGTATGTTAGTTATTTTCTACAGATAAACCATAAATTATATATTTATGCATGTAATGAATTGTATGTTATATTTATGTGTATACATTATCGTAAGTAGACTAAAAATAAACCGTCATTAGTTAATAAGGTTTTGTAAGCCTCAAATATAAGCCCCGTTGGTAACAAATTACTTAATTACCCACAAAAATATCTAATATATACATATGTTAATTTAATTATATGTCCTTTTAGTAATTTTATAATAATAAGCCCCAACTTAAACTAATTTACCAAACAAGTTTATGAAAATAAAAAATTTAGTTTCGGCTTATAATATAAACCCCAGCCCCATGGATATACACATGTGTTTCCCACGGATTTATCAAATTGGTAGGTAATTTGTGGGAAAGTACCCACATATTTCCCACGGATATAATTATTTTCTTTAACTTTTTTGATATAGTTGCACGTTCACACATATACACGTCCATATACCTAGATATAAAACATCTATAAATACAATGAAGGCCATAAACAGAGATATGTAACATATACGTGTAGATATCCACACATATACAACGGCTTGTTACGAAAAAAGGTTATACTTGAACCTACACATACACTTGTGATACTGGCATAAATAGTTCAATTAATAGAAAAACACATATAATATGAAACTACAAACACGTATGAAGACATACTATGTAATGTGAGAATGTGTAAGTAGGTAAAACACAAAAATGATATTTTCTGTGAGAAATCCGTGGGTATTTACACACGTATTTCCCCAGATTAATTAAATTGGTGGGTAATCTTAGATTAATTAAATTGGTACAAAACATTTATAGATACAATGAATGCCAGAAACAAGCATACAGAACATATACGTGTAGATATCCACACACATATAATGGTTTGTTACACAAAATGGTTATTCCTAAACCTACACACAGGGGCGGACCTCTTTGAGGGCAGGGGAGGGTCTTCCCCCCCAAAAAAAATAATAAAAATTTTGGCACCTAGTGTAAATATTATAGGTTTTAGGGTACTTTAGTTGAGGTTACAAACAAATCTCCAAGTCACCCCCTCCCAAAATAAATGGTCAAGTTCCGTCACTTCCTACACATACACTTGTGATACTAACATAAATAGTTACATTAATTGACAAACACATATAATATGAAACTACAAACACATATGAAAACATATTAAATAATGTGAGAATGTGTAAGTAGACAAAATACAAAAGCGATATTTTGTGTGGGAAATTCGTGGGTATTTACACACATATTTCTCACAGATTTATTAAATTTATTAAATTGGTGGGTAACCTGTGGGAAAGCACACACATATTTCCCACGGACATAATCGTTCTCCTTTAATTTTTTGATATATTGCTACATATTCACGTATATGCACATCGATATACATAGATACAAAACATCTATAGATACAAGGAAGGTCATAAACAGATATAAACATATACGTGTAGATGTCCACACATATACAACGGTGTATCATGTAGGTATTTCCCACGACAAACACAAAAATAGAATTTTGTGGGAAATACGTAGCTAGTAACCCACTGATTTCCCACAGACCGGTTAAATAGTTACTTTATAAAAAAAAAAGACCATGTGAAATTCGTGAGTAATGGAGCTAAAATTAGCCACATACTTTTGGCCGTGGCTAATATGTGTGAAATGTGCCATAAGTTTCCCACGGACGTCTAATAAACACAAATAGTGTGAATATGGTCGAAAATCTGTGGGAAATTCGCGACGGATTTCCCACAACAACTTGGTCAACAATTTAGTGTGTAGAGAGGGAAATCCGTGGGAAATTTACGACATATTTCCCACCGAAATTTAGTCAACAATTTGGTGTGTAATTTGTTGGTATCCCCTGTGAAATTTCACACACTTTCGTTTCTGTGGGAAAATTTTTGTGGGAAAAACTAGTTTGTGTAGTAGTGAAAATTGGGAAGCTTGAAAAGCTAATTATTGATCGGTAAGTTACTTTTGTAGATAATGATGGTAATCCTCTTAAAAAGGTTGATTATCCAGGTGATCATAATAGTGAAGATGTGGTTGAATCTGTTGATAACGTTATGGCTATTTTTTAGCATTTGGTATGCCTTCTATTGCTAGTTCTTCTAAGTGTGAGAGTGAAAGCGGAGGTGGGGGAAGAAGAGTTTATTAGAAAGTTGGAGGGAGAGTTATGGAGATGACCCCTATAATGATGATCCTTATGATGATGATGATGATGAAGTCTACGAAGAGCTTTCTGCTAGTCAAATTGCCTTTTGTGATTCCTATGACATAAGGATTCCTAAGAATTCTAGACATTAGTTTATGTTGATTTTGTGTCAAATGTAATCTAGTGACTAGTGGTTTGTTTTCATGTTTTAAAGGATATGTAGTGTTTTGTTATGTTAGCTTTACCGTCGATGTAACTTCACTCATATCTTTTGTACTTAAACAAGGTAATACATTTACCCAAAAAACCCTTTAACTAAAAAGAAAGATGACTACACATGCATGCTAGCATTTTGTGGTTCCGGCATATATAAGACACATTTTGTTTTGTTTATCTCTTGTATAGTAACTGCCAAAAATAATATAGTATTTATTATACACTGTGCGTAAAAAGTTGATAATAACTACATATCAGAATACAGATACATACATATATAAGGTGGAAATGAATAACGAATCAAAATAGTGGAAATGTACCAGATTTGATGCGTATATAAAGAGGGGTTGTAGGAAGACCTACACTTGCACCAACAAAATTGGTATACAGTATTATTCTCTTGAGTGAGTGTTAGATTCCAATCTTATTGTTTAATCGTGATTCCCTCTCCATTTGTAGAAGATATATACCTCTTAATTATTTAAAAATGGTGACGTACTACCGTCAGACGTCATACTCATTTATAGAAGCTGCTTAATTTGAGCTTGACGAATTTTGATAAACGGTCAAGACATATATCCACTACAAGAAAAGTGATTTAGTGACAGAATTTAGTGCCGCAAAACTGTTACCTGAGGCAAAAAGATATATTTCCACACGTTTCTGTTTAACAGAAACAAATGGATATTTTAGTGTTTTTTCTTAACTTTTAGTGACATCTCTTAAGCATTAATGTCAACTCTCTCTACTCTAGCTAAAAAATTATGTGGCCGGCATCCGGATGTTCTTGCAAGAAGTCTCAGGTTCAAAGCTCATTAAATACACATCTTCAGGTGCCTAGAGAAAGGGTCAAAAATATTACGGTGTACCTCGTTAGGGTTAAAGTGTCACTAGAAAGTCATGAGTATTGAAGTGGCTTTTTGGTGATCTTTCCATGCTAGCTTCTTATTAGTATGAGTTTTTAATAAAAATCAGTTGTTAAAAAAAATAGAAAATAAAAAAATTTAAGTGGCATTTTAAGAAAATTATTCGAGGTTACTACAAGAAAAATGTTCCAAGTCACCAAAGTGTCAATATAAAATTATTACCAGTCAATAAAGGTGTTTAAAGTGTTTTACCCACGTTTGAAAAAAGATTCGTAGAAAGCCATGTAGATTTGGAGGGATATCAGTTATTTTCGTTTTTTTTTAATTAGGATTTTGTGTTTCGTATTCAATGCATAAACCTCAGACCTTAGCCTTTAAAATAAAAAAATATGTTGTGTCGCCTTCAATCAACCATATCTTTTTTCTTTCCCATCAAATTGTTCTTTGTTGTTAAAGATCATTGTTGTTGACAACAAAAGTTGACGATCAAATTGCCGCTCCCTTCTAAAGGCAAAGCAAGCTATGATGTAAAACAAATAGCAAACGTCATAAAAAATGGAGGAAACTGCAAAGAAATATACAATTATGTTGCCAAATACAAGTCCAACTCCATGCAAATGAACAACAAAGAAGAAAAGAAGAGGACTTCAAAATTCTATCCAATTTTTACGTCCGGGGACTTCCCGTTCAAAATTCATGAGATCGAGTGTAAGATGATAGGTTAAGGGCCAAGCCTAAAAGCTTAGGTTGCATTAGGTTTATGGTTATGTTAGCTTATTCTCTAAATCATGTTTTATTATAAATATACATGAAATCTCATTGTTTAATCGCACAAAAACACAACCAATAATATTTCCATTTGCTATCTTACATGGTATCCGAGTTTCGGTAAGATCCACCTACAAAAATTGCTATCCTCCGAATCGGCTATTTACCAGTGATCCGGAGGAATCCAAGTTGTTTTCGCTTTTTTTTTTTTTTTTTTTTTTAAATTTTAGCACAAAACCTCGTAAGATAATTTGTATTATTCATACTATGAAACCTGAAAACCCTAATGGACCCAAACCCATAGACGAGTTCAAGCCTTATAATTTATATCCTAATACCCTCGCAATCTGAGCGAGGGAATCGCAAAAATTCGGATTGGATGAGAAAGCTAAATAAACATTAAAGCAATAGCAACAAAAGCATAAACAAGAAACAAAATGAAAAATATTAAAGCAAACTTAATTTGTTGTCGAAGACATCCAAAAACAAGCGGAAACAAATCTTCAAACTGCAGCAGCAGAAGCAGACAAGCAAAGCAAAAGCAAATAAGCAAATAACTTTTTTGGCAGCAGGTTGCGATGGCGCGCCGGGTGGCCGAAGACGGTGAATTTGGTGGGGTATTGTGAAAAATTGAAAAACGAAGAGAATGACGCTAACTGTATCAGTTAACACCAAACAGTTTGAAAGTTATGGCCAAAACAACTCTTATTTTTTTCTTCTGGAAATAGGATAAATGGTGGCGGCTAGCGTTTGCTGGGGTGAAATAAAGTGCGGCTCAAGCCTTGTGGAGGCCTAAAGGGAAATTCAAATATTAGGCCTTCTCTTTGCTTAATATTATTTGTCTTTCGATTAATTGGATTAATAGAACATCCACTTATCAAACCATGTACACAATGAAAATCTAAAAATTTATTGAAAATAGAGAAAAATAATAGAAGAAAGAGAAAAACCGAAACATCGATTTATGATAATCTATAAGTATTGTTAAAGAACCGAACCAACATGATTGAGGCTTGTTCGTGTTAGTTAGTTTTCGTTAACTGAACAAACAAACTAATATGAACACTTAAACGACGGACATTGGTATTCATGTTTTTCCGTTGAAAAATAGGTTATTCTTGTTCGTTCATTAAAACGCTATTCATGGGTGATTCTTGAAACGTCTGTTTACACTATTAGCAAAAACTCATTAGAATTTGTAGCATTAAATCAGCTCAATACATCTTTTTGTAATAATAAATTGATAGACCTGGTCGTGTTTCTTAAACTCAAATAAGAACTTAGTGGTATGAATTTAAAAAATAAACAAAAAATAAGCTAACATCCTTAATAATTTTAGCAGTTTTAGTAAGCCTTTTATATACCGAGACCTTAAGATGATGCCTAAGAAAATATGTAACCGACTATATATATTCATAAAGGACGTTAAAAAATTGGGGGCCTTAAATTCGGGTGCCTAAATCGATGGCTATAGTAGCTTTACCCTTGAGCCGGGTGGAATAGACGAGGCAACTCAACTTAGCCACCTTAGTTCTGATGATCAGAACCGCTCTCATACCATGTTAGATAATTGAAAACCATGTAAGATACTTTGTAGTATTCATCAAATAATTATAGTGATAAAATCTGACCCGAACCCATAGACGAGCTCGGTGCTTATAATTTATTGCCTAATAATTGAGTGTGCCAATCTGTTTGGATCTTGGTGACAAAATGTATATTGGTAAATAATCTAAGAGTAAACTAATATATATCCGGCATGCACTTACCGATTGAAAATACCGGTATAGTAACACAAAATGACCATTTTTCTTCTGGTGGCTTGAGTTTTTGTTTGTCCTTCATGGTTCAATCAGTTTCTAGACTGTAAATATTTTAGATACAATATTAAAATATCATGTTAGCATTTGGTGTTTGTGGTTATTACTCTTTTGAACATCAAAGATTTATTGAAAAGCTTGAGCTAACTAA
Organism: Chrysanthemum lavandulifolium; assembly: GCA_022545495.1. Taxonomy (NCBI): domain Eukaryota; kingdom Viridiplantae; phylum Streptophyta; class Magnoliopsida; order Asterales; family Asteraceae; genus Chrysanthemum; species Chrysanthemum lavandulifolium. The sequence continues at coordinate 38,297,925 of CM040246.1, forward strand.
ATGAAATGGAGCCAAGACCTTGTTAGCCCTTTGTTAATTGTGTTAAGTCAAGTATTATATTAGTATAATTATTAGTCAAAGTACTTATGTTTAAGACTTATTTATGTATTGTATTATGGGTCGAATTCTAGGCCTGCACATGGGTCATTTGCAGCCCATGTAAATGGCAGTTAAGATAGCAGTTATGATTGACAGTTATTCCTAAAAGACACAATGGTTGGAGGGAAAAATAACTGTCAATAGTGTCGATTAGAAACATATAAATATGTGTTTTCTTCATCAGAAAACACAACAACTTTTATCAAATATTAATGCTATATCTGTTCTTACTTTACATATTTTATCCGTTACTGTTCCATTGCATTTGCACCATTCACAAAGCCATTTCAGAAACCATGAAGCACTTATTGAAACCAAGATCATTTGGCCATAAACCTGTACACAATTGATATCAGAGCTACGGCTCTCATCCATGGGATAGGCCAAGTTCTGGTTTCATATCTATCTCCTAAGAGAAACTCCAAAGAGGGTGAACCTGTGGAATGCCAAAAGGAAGAAAACCATAATCTCACCAAAGGGCAAAGACATTCTGGCACAAACTGTAATTGAAAATGAGGCTTTCAATTCTGCAAAAGAAACTGATGATCTATTGAAACTGAAGAAGAAAGTCATGAAGTTGAAAAGGAACAGAAAAGCCAAATGTCACATTTGCAGAGAAAAAGGACATGCCTTCTGGGCATGTAAGGATAGGAAAAGGCTTGTAGCCATGGAACTGCAACAAGAAAAGGAAATGGCAGATCAAGTTATTGCAGAAGAGGCCAAGTATACTGAAAGGGTCTATTTGACTGCTGACTATGTGGTGAAAGGTACTGATTTACAAAACTGGAACAATATTTGGTATGCTAGTAATTCCTACAAGTTCCATATGTGTCCCACTAGAGCCTTATTTAATGAAATAGAATACAAATTTAAGATGATAGGCAAAGAAGAACATGAGAGAAAATTTATTTTCTCATATGGGGTGGGAGATGTCACTATTACGACTGATGTAGGGGAAGTGGTGATTAGATCAGTGCAATATACTCCTGAGGTGTCCTTTAACATGATCAGTTTAGACTTACTTAAGACTCAAGGGTATAGGACAGAGATTAGTGATGATATATGTAGCATATATTACATGTATCATGATGAAAACAGAAACCAGTCACCACTGTTAGGGAAAGGAAAGGAACAGGTTGATATTAAGGATATAGTGAATGAACATAATCAGTTTTTGGAAGATCAATTCAAGCAGATGGATCCTACAGATGAATGCTCTCTCATTAGGGGCTTAGAAGATTTAGATTGGAACAAAGATGATACACAGGACTACATTGATGAAGAGTACATTAGTTACAATGGTACTCTATATGCACTTAAGGTCAATTCCTTCTCAAGGTATCTATCTTTCATGAATCTATTGGCAAAGGATGATCTGTTATATAGGAATTGGGAAATCTTCAGTAAAAGGTTCATTGATTTGGTCAAGTGGTTTTATTTGGTGCACTTGAATTATGATGCATTGGATATAATACCACCAGTTGTTAAGGATGTTGAATTGAACTTGCTGTGTTTACACAAGGCTGTTGAAAATATGGGAGGATACTTCAATGTCACCATAGGTGACAAGTGGGGTGTGATTGCACAGTTGCATGGCTTGGACACAGAAGATGCTAATGCAGTTAAGGCTTGTTACAGAAATGTTATTGATCTCTTAGTTATATATCATGAAACTGCAAGCAGTACTTGGGGTGAAATGCAAAATGAAGTAGGTGAAACCAGTCAAAGAAAGATGGCCAAGGACCTACCATGCCAGAGGGAAGATGCAGTGAAGGATGATAAAGGTGGAGATGGAGCAAACAAGTTTGGTGTCAAGTTGGACAATGAAGAAGATGGAAATGAAAGCAACCAAGATAGCAATGACTTGCCTGATGAAAAGCAAGGAATGAATCAACAACAGAAGAACTTGAACTTAAACAATTAAGGGGGAGATTGTTAGCCCTTTGTTAATTGTGTTAAGTCAAGTATTATATTAGTATAATTATTAGTCAAAGTACTTATGTCTAAGACTTATTTATGTATTGTATTATGGGTCGAATTCTAGGCCAGCACATGGGTCATTTGCAGCCCATGTAAATGGCAGTTAAGATAGCAGTTATGATTGGCAGTTATTCCCAAAAGACACAATGGTTGGAGGGAAAAATAACTGTCAATAGTGTCGATTAGAAACATATAAATATGTGTTTTCTTCATCAGAAAACACAACAACTTTTATCAAATATTAATGCTATATCTGTTCTTACTTTACATATTTTATCCGTTACTGTTCCATTGCATTTGCACCATTCACAAAGCCATTTCAAAAACCATGAAGCACTTATTGAAACCAAGATCATTTGGCCATAAACCTGTACACAACAAATTTAAGATGATAGGCAAAGAAGAACATGAGAGAAAATTTATTTTCATATAGAATGGGAGATGTCACTATTACGATGATGTAGGGAAGTGGTGATTAGATCGGTGCAATATACTCTGAGGTGTCCTTTAACATGATCAGTTTAGACTTACTTAAGACTCAAGGTATAGGATGGATTAGTGATGATATATGTAGCATATATTACATGTATCATGATGAAAAGCGAAACCGATCCACCGTTAGTTAGGAAAGGAAAGGAGCAGTTGATATTAAGGATATAGTGAATGAACATAATCAGTTTTTGGAAGATCAATTCAAGCAGATGGATCCTACAGATGAATGCTCTCTCATTAGGGGCTTAGAAGATTTAGATTGGAACAAAGATGATACACAGGACTACATTGATGAAGAGTACATTAGTTACAATGGTACTCTATATGCACTTAAGGTCAATTCCTTCTCAAGGTATCTATCTTTCATGAATCTATTGGCAAAGGATGATCTGTTATATAGGAATTGGGAAATCTTCATTAAAAGGTTCATTGATTTGGTCAAGTGGTTTTATTTGGTGCACTTGAATTATGATGCATTGGATATAATACCACCAGTTGTTAAGGATGTTGAATTGAACTTCTTGTGTTTACACAAGGGTGTTGAAAATATGGGAGGATACTTCAATGTCACCATAGGTGACAAGTGGGTGTGATTACACGCCTGCATGGCTTGGACACGAGAAGATGCTAATGCGGTTAAGGCTTGTTCTGAAATGTTATTGATCTCTTAGTTATATATCATGAAGCGCAAGCGATTGGGGTGAAATGCAAAATGAAGTAGGTGAAACCATCAAAGAAAGATGGCCAAGGACCTACCATGCGGAGGAAGATGCACGTGAAGGATGATAAAGGTGGAGATGGAGCAAACAAGTTTGGTGTCAAGTTGGACAATGAAGAAGATGAAATGAAAGCAACCAAGATAGCAATGACTTGCCCGATGAAAAGCAAGGAATGAATCAACATGAAGAACTTGAACTTAAACAATTAAGGGAGATTGTTAGCCCTTTGTTAATTGTGTTAAGTCAAGTATTATATTAGTATAATTATTAGTCAAAGTACTTATGTCTAAGACTTATTTATGTATTGTATTATGGGTCGAATTCTAGGCCAGCACATGGGTCATTTCATACCCATGTAAATGGCGATTAAGATAGTAGTTATGATTGGCGTTATTCCCAAAAGACACAATGGTTGGAGGGAAAAATAAGCATCGTCAATAGTGTCGATTAAAACATATAAATATGTGTTTTCTTCATCAGAAAACACAACAACTTTTATCAAATATTAATGCTATATCTGTTCTTACTTTACATATTTTATCCGTTACTGTTCCATTGCATTTGCACCATTCACAAAGCCATTTCAAAAACCATGAAGCACTTATTGAAACCAAGATCATTTGGCCATAAACCTGTACACAGACCTTGTGGATATATTTTGTAGAGTAATTTGTATAGAATATCTAATCGGTCCTCACCGCAGATCGTGATTATCACCAAGAACTGAAGAGGCACAGCAAGCAAAACCGAGTTACCGATCGACACATATGGTGTACATAATATAAACTCCACAAAATTATAAATTCCATTAACTAGGAGGATGCTCAAATTTTGCATTCGACTACACTGAATTGCGGCTGAACCATATCCGTCCCATGTATTCTATAGTCCTGTTTATGTTTACCTAGCGACAACCAAGTCAATGTATGTTTTTCTCCAAATTTTTTATTTCTGCTCTATCTGATGTAAGATAGAAAGTACTTCCCTATTTTAAACTTTATCCTTGGCTTATAATATAACTGTTTAATTTGAACAAGAAATCATTCATGATTCAATTAGGGACTTGGTGAGAAATCAAACACGAGCAAGTTAACGTTCGATGGAATAATTTCTTAGATGTATTATACAACTACCAACTAATATTTTTATTATTTGGCAACTGATTTTGACAATCTTAGATCATCCACGTAAAACCAATTACTGGCAAGGGATGGAATTCAAGATGTCTATACAAGCTTTTACATACATAAGAAAGCATATACATAATACATATGGCTAGACATCAAGTTAAAACTATTAAAAAAAGAAACCTTTACGAGCAGGCTTCCTTTTAGGATAATCCACATACAAAGTCCCACCGTACATTTTGGCAGCATCATTGCAGTTTATAACCCTCTCAGTCCTCATGGCAGCGACTGGGACATCATGATACACTTGTTGCCGAACCACATAAGCTTGTTGGGGTTGGTACTGATGATAGTGAAATTCCTGATGTGGCTGTGGGGTTCTAGCTGGTGGAACGACAGCTGCTGCTGGTGGGTGCTTGGAGCTACGACCACGTGGGAAAAAAGTATCTATGTCATCAAACGTTTCTTTCCCGAGATTAGCAAGGTCTGTTGTGCTCTTTGAATAATTTGCCATTTTTGGGTAAAGCTATATGTAATATGAAATTATGAAGGCAGAGACAGGACGTAGTAGTTAGCTAAGTTGTTGTGTTTCCTTTGGGGTGTATGCAACAGCCCACATGCCTTTATATAGAATGCTTGATGCAAGTTTAGAAAAATAATGGTATTATTGAGATATTTAATAATTGTTTTTTGACGGAACTTTGTTCTTTTGTTTGGTTAGGGAATAATCTTTTTTTGCTTATTCCTTGTGGATAACAACAAATGCAATAATAATAATCTTTTGGTATAAGTTGTAAATTATAACTGCCAGCTAATTTACTTCTTTCGTTATTTAATTTCCTGCCCTTGAGGTCTCAAATTGAAGTTTGTATAGTGTTTAGTCCGGTCATGTTGTCTTGGGTTGTTCGCTATTTTTACTGCACTCGTTATCGCAATGTAGTTTAATCGGACTTACTACGGATATCCCAATATCTCGTAAAATTCGTTTTATCCATAACAATTCCACGACACATTCACCATTCCTCGATATTCAGCCTCCGCACTTGATCTCGACACCACCTTTTGTTTTTTACTTCTCCACGTAACCAAATTTCCTCCAACGAAAGTGAAGTATCCGAAGTTGACTTACCATCATTCGATCACGGCCAGTCGCATCGGTGTATCCTTGCACACTATTGTCTTGTCTCTTTCCAAAAATAAGCCTTTCCCTGGTGTGGCCTTTAGATATCTCAAAATTCTGTATACAGCCCTCATATGTTCTTCACTTGGTGCATGCATAAATCTACTAACAACACTTACTGCATAGGCGATGTCTGGTCGAGTATGTGATAGATAAATGAGCTTTCCAACGAGTTTTTGGTACCTCTTTCGATTAGTTGGTACTTGATCAGGAAGAATTTCCAACTGATGGTTCATTTCAATTGGTGTGTCGATGGGTTTGCAATCCAACATCCCAGTCTCAGCTAACAAATCAAGTATATACTTTCGTTGACACATAGTAATTCCGCTCCTTGACCTTGACACTTCAATACCCAAAAAATACTTCAATGGACCTAAGTCCTTTAACTCGAATTCTGTGGCAAGACGGGATTGAAGATCCTTGAGTTCGTAATCGTCATTTCCAGTTACCACCATATCATCCACATATACAATGAGAGCCGTAATCTTTTTGTTTGCATTTTTAACAAACAAGGTATGGTCGACATCACTTTGTTTGTATCCAATCTTCTTCATAAACGAGAATCTACCAAACCATGCCCGAGGCGACTGTTTTAAACCATACAACGCCTTTTTAAGTTTACATACTTTTCCGCTACAGTTTATACCAGGAGGAGGCTCTAAGTATACTTCTTCTTCCAAGTATCCGTTCAAGAACGCGTTTTTCACGTCGAATTGTTTCAAAGGCCAGTTTTCATTTGCAGCTATGGAGATTAGAATTCTGATCGTGTTCATTTTTGCTACCGGAGCAAAAGTATCTCCATAATCGATGCCATATTTCTGCGTATATCCCTTAGCCACGAGTCTCGCCTTATACCGATCAATATTTCCATTAGAGTCCAATTTTACGGTAAAAATCCATCTGCAACCCACTACTTTCTTTCCTTGAGGCAATGTCACGAGATCCCAGGTTTGATTTTTTATCAGTGCTTCAATTTCTTCAATTATTGCTTTCTTCCATCTTTTGTCTTTCATGGCTTCTTGTACGTCTCGTGGGATTACTACACTGGATAATCTTTTGATGGCAGCTACATGTGATTTTGCTAGACGATGGTATGAAACGTAATTTCCGATCGGGTATTTTGCCTTGGTGTTTAACTCAGCTCGGTATTGGGGCTTCGGAATCCCTCGTGTACTCCTAACAGGAAGCTGATATCCCTGATCAGTGAGTGGAACGAAATTCTGGGAATCTTGGGCCTCGGGCTCAACATTTTCGGCACTCGCTCCAAGATCTTGGGCCTGGGCTTCTTCGTTATCCTGCATAACATCAAAAAATTCGTGATTTGTTAGTTCAGGCCCATCACTTGTTGGTTCAGGCCCATCAAAGTCGGATTCAATTTCGGGTTCAATTTCTCGACCAGATGGAGTTCCGTCGTGTGAATGATCATGTTGATCATTTCCTTGCTGTTCGAAATTTTTCTCCATAACAAACTCGGTTATATCTTGGGAATTTACTTCTTCGTTCATCTCCCCCTGAAGTGAATTCTCACCTCCATGGTATTTTGTAGTTTCGTGAAACGACACATCACGAGACACATACACTTTCTTATCGAGCGGATTATAACATCTATAGCCCTTTTTCTGAGTTGCATATCCTATGAACATGCACTTTATTGCCCTTGGTTCGAGTTTACCCGTGTTTTGATGAACATATGCGGTGCAACCAAATATTCGCGGTTCGAGTCCTAGGTTGATGGGTTGTTTCACTAGTTCCTGTAACTTTTGTAAAGGTGTAGCAAAATCTAGTACTCGAGATGGCGTCCTATTCATGAGATATGCAGCCGACCTAACGGCTTCTCCCATAAATCTCGGGGTACATTCATGTCAAACAATGAGGCGTACAATTTCAAGTAACTGTCTATTTCGTCTTTCGCCAGCCGTTTTGCTGGGAGTTCGAGCACAAGAGGTTTGTTGTCGGATAGAGTTTTCTTGGCAAAAGCGAGCCATCTCATGATTTATGTATTCACCACCATTATCCGATTGCAAAATCTGGATGTCTACTCTATATTCGGTCTTGATATGGTGGTAAAGTTCTTTAAAAGCAATCAGACATCACTTTTATTTTTAACAAAGCAACCCAAACCATTCTAGTACACTCATCAATAAACGTGCGAAATAACGAGCATCACTCGGTGTGGGAATTGGGGCAGGTCCCCATACATCCGAATGTATTTTGATAAGTGGGACGAAACTTTATTATCACTAGAAACATCTGAAATCCTTGTGTTCTTAGCTAACTCACAAATACCACATTTAAATTCACTTTCAACTAAATTCAAAACAACTTTGGTTTTAATTTTTGAGATAACTAAATGATAAATGTCCTAAGCGACGGTGCCACAACATCGCCATAGACTTATTTGCTTCTTTTATTCCCGTATGAAACGCTTGACTCCTAGAATCATCCTCCAAGTAGTATAATCTTCCCTTCCTAGTACCACAACCAAGCGTCTTGTGTGTTGCTATGTCCTGAAACACACAGTAATTTGGCCAGAAAATCACATAACAATTAAGGGCTTCTGTAATTTGACTGACGGATAACAGGTTAGATGATAAGGATGGGACTACAAGAACTGAATCAAGGTTCATAGAATTTGATACACGAACACTTCCTTCACATATAACTTTTTCGGTTTCCCCACTTGCAGTTTGAATCACACTTTGCTTAGGGGTACATGATGAGGTTAAGAGTTGTTTATCATTTATCATGTGATCAGTGGCACCCGTGTCTATGATCCAATTATTATCAATTTTCGTTTGGGTGTTACAAGACATACCTGAGTCCGACATGGCGTAGGTGGTGTGGGCCGCCACTGGAACATCTCGAGCTGCTGTTACAACAGTTGCTTGACCGACTTTTTTCCTTGGTTTTTTTGTGAAATCCCACCATTCCGGGTAGCCTATAATTTCATAACATCGTTGTTTCGAGTGACCCTCTTCTCCGCAATGAGTACAAGTAAACGAGTTCTTTTTTCCGGCTATGTTCTTTCCTTTTTGTGGACCATTACGCGAGACCATGTGTACGAGGCTGTCGGGTTCAACTTTGGGCTCCTCCATGGTTTGTCGTTGACTGTAGTCCTTTCTTACGTAAGCATAACTAGATTCCAGGTCTAACGGAGGGTCTTTTCTAAGGATTTCGCTTCTGGCTTGACTGAATTCCGCATCCAGTCCCGCTAAGAATATGTGTACACGAAGACGAGATTGTCTTGTTTACTGAAACAGTTTCATTTACCGTTTCTTCCTGTGTAGTGATTCGAGTATCGATTTCTTGAAAGATACTCACCAATTCATTGTAGTACGTCGGCAGTGCACGTCCACCCTGTCGGGTGTTGAATGAACGCCGGTTAAGTTCGAATAGTTGAGTTTCATCGGTTCCGTCAAAGAAGGTTTTTCCGACTGCCTCCCAGATTTCAGCCGCCGTCTGTAGCCTGATAAACCGGCGGATCAGGGAAGGAGACATCGAATCAATCAGCCAGCTTTTGACTCGATTGTTGTCTATCAGCCAAGCTTCAAGAGCTTTTTCATCTCCGTTAGTGGGCTTCGGTGTTTTTCCGGTGATAAAGCCGGATTTATTTCGTGCCCCGATGCGCATCTCCATTAATTGAGACCACAGTGGGTAGTTCGTGTCATCAAGGGTGATACCAGTCGGAAACGGGGCGTCCTGGACATTCTGGACGATCACCGGGTTTTGGGTTGACGCCTCTCCCTTGTCACCAGCCAAGCTAAAGTATTACTGTAGTACGTTGCTCCCTAAATATGGTGTTGTTCATATGTCGTGGATACATGAAGAAGGCGATAAGTAGAAAAACAAGGTTAATTAATCGTACTTGGGTGCATTTTCTGGCAGATATAGAGTAAGAACTGCAAGATTCTTCAGATAAACAAAACAGATGCGACTTTTGGATCATTTGTAATGCTGGTGGAGGATCAGGAAAAAAATCAGTGCAGCCATGTAGACGTAAACCCTAAAGTTTTGATGTGATTATTCCTGTCTTCCATTGTCTACTTTTGTAGCAGTAGTTCAGTACGTGTTGAAAATCAAAGAGAAGTACCTAATTTTTAGCATTGTACTTTTGAATGAAACGTAATTTTTCGGGAGTCCTTAGGTGTAATATGTGAGCAACATCATTAGCAACTTTTGTGTATAACCATTTACTTATATGCTTGTTATGGAAGTTGCAAGTTGCAACCTAACCCCACTGTGGAACAAAATAAAAATCATATCTCATGAAAATTATTAAAAGTATGTTTTTTCAATGCCCTTCTTAATTTATCCATTTATGCTGGTACTTATGCTAAAGCGGTAGAAATACTGTAATAAATATACCACTATAGATAAGATTTCTGTACACATTACGAAAGAATGTAATTCTCTACTAATACGTGGAACACGAAAGGAACCTGCAAGGCTTTGCATACTCGAACAATGTTTGAACAATACTAATCATCAAACACAAAAACATGCAGGTCAAAAGATGCTTATACTTGAAAAGATAGAGCATCTTCACTTTAGTTCAATAATTGAGATTCCCCCACAATACAACATATTATTGATCTTGAAGTTAATAATATCTACTCAACCTCACTATGATAGATACATGATACTGATACTCAATTATCAGCTGATCGATGGTTCAAACCAAACAACAGATGCAAATGTTGAAAATGTATATATTTATAAAACCGTGAATGTCCGGATTCGAACCCGTGACCACGGGATTGCACACATTAGCGAATGAGAATTAAAGTTAATAATTAATGTTAATGACTACGAATAATTATTACACAAAAGTCCGTCTAACGATCGTTAAGTATTTAACAAAAATGACTAACGACCGTTAAATGTAAAAAAATGAGAGAATATATGGTGAATAACTTAAAAATGGAAATGATTCAGGTTCCCCATTTCCTTCCTCTAAGTAGCCGGCCAAGGGGGTATTCCCAAGCCCAAACCCTAGCTTTTTTCCCAAGTTATTGTATCACTATATATATAGGTCTAGGGTTAAGGTTTATGGTTAACTTTTGTGCATTGAATTAACCCTAGATCTCTCCCTCTCCTCTCTCTTGCATAATTCGGCCGAACCCCTCCCATAGGGTGTTTTGGTTTTGTTTTTTTCATAAAACAAAGGCTTGTGTTATATCTAGCAATCGCTTTGATTTGTGGTTAATTTGTGTGTACAAAACTGTGGTAGTAAGACATTATTCTTACACCAATTGGTTTGAGTTGTAAAACGGTAAGGGACAACTCTTTAAACCACTTCATCTTCTTTGTTCAAGAGATCTAACCAAATTGCAAGAGGTACGTTACACATTTATTTCAGTTAGTTAATTACTATTATGTTCTAAGTCTTCCGTTGTGTACTCTGTGATGTCTATATGTTATTATTTGTACATCATATATCTTAAAATCAACAGTGGCATCACGAGCCTTGTATAATAAGTAATTAATTACTGAAATACATTAAACAAATAAATGTATTGTGTTATTAATTGTATGTGTAGATCTAGGGTTGGCAAAACCTAAACCCTAATTCTTTTAAGGGGGGGGGGGGCGTTTTCTTTTTTGTGCCCTAATTAGGGTTTTGTAAACTTTTGTTTTTAATTGGATTAGAAAACCCTAGGTTGCATGCAATTTTATGTGTATTAAATTGCGTAACTCTTGTTTAATTGCATTAATTATTAAGTGTAATTTATGTCCATGATAAATACATGCATGTTTTGTCATGGATCTACTTTTAGTGTATTGGTTAAGTGATATACACTAAATTTTTGATAGATCTAAAATTGGGGAAGACCACAATCATTATTATTAAATCAATTATGTGCTATGTGGTATATGTTTTAATTTTGACTTACGCAATCGATGAATCGATGTATGTGGCTCATCTTGTACATTGCTGAAAATGGGTGAAAGTCTTAATTAGACATATACATATTGACATATCTTAGCGAGGGTGTGGGTGAGTTGGTAAGGGAACGACACTTTGAATAAGGCCACCAATGTTCGATTCAAAAGTTACTCATTACCATTGTTGGTTTTATTCTATTTTTTTACCCAAAAAATATTGACAGATCTAGAATTGATTATTAATAGGATTTATCAAAAGGTTTGCATGTGGCTATTTGATATGCATGATTAATTGTTAAGTTATGTATTCATTGTTTATATGTTTATTTTTTTTTAATACTTGCTTGTTTGTTATGTGTAACAAGGGTATTTTTATAAGAAAAATAAACTGACCTAAACAATGGTGAAACATGTATTTTTTAAGCATAGTAATCGTAATCGTTTAATTAATTGATTTTTATGCACAAATAGTTAGAACGGCTTACCCATTAATGACAAACTGTGTGATGGGTACAAGGTTGGTACGCATTAAATTGTTACCTTAAAGATGAGGGTATGTAATATGCTTCACGCTGACCTAATTCTCCGCTCGTTTGTGCGTCTTAATGGAGCTACCAAGTATTCCTATGAATGTGCATAAAATCTTAAGGGTGAATTGACCTAAATTCTACGCGCCACTTTTGTGGTAATTATCCGAATAACTTGGGTCTTATGCCTCATGCAGCAGTAGGATATAGTGGTAATTAAAGGTAATTCTTTAATTAGTTAACCAATACCTCGATTAAAGTTTGATGATGAAAAGGTTAAACATTAAAACAAGGATATAAATGTTTTAATAAAACTTATGCTACGAAGATGAATGCATGACATCTTTGTATATATTTGATTTGACATCAAAACAATTACCCTTAACTTAAGTTGTATGCCATCCAACGAAACGAAAACACCTGAGATTACCTTTTATTTGCGTGAGAACGTGATTTAGATCGTAATTAAAGGGTAAAATTTCCACGTGACGTGAGAACGGGCATGGATGATTTTGCAGTTTTTTAAGTTGGACAACTTAATTGAGTTAGGCGGTGAGAACTGGCAACTCAAGGCATAAGATGAGGATAAAACATGTTTACATGACAATTGAAATTGGCTAAATGTAAATCTCATAAATCTAGGAATTGCAATTGAAATTGGCAATTGAGCAAGGGCTCTACTATTTTGTATAAATTCATTACTAGCAGATCAACTGATGTGATGAGATTATAACAATTTGGATCCTAGTTTTCAATAATAATTAATTGATTATATGAATATGAACCTTGGGTATTTAACTTTATTGAAAAGGAAAATTATCAAAATAGTAACTATGGTTTTTTGAACTTTTTCTGTAGGTGGCTCATCAACCTGATAACACTATGAGCTTAATGAGTGTTGCTTTCAAAGATATGATTGGAAGAGACAAGCTGACTGGCCCAAATTTCAATGATTGGCATCGTGCACTTAGGATAATCCTTTGTGTTGCCAAAAGACTTGAGATTTTGACTACACCTCTGCCTGATGCTTCTATTGATACAGCTACTGCTTTTGAAAAAAAGGAGTATCGTGTTGAATATGAGAAGCACAATGATGTGGCGTGTCTTATTCTTTCGGGGATGTCTGCTCAATTGCAAAAACAATTTGAGCACTATCCGCCTATGAGCATGCTAGATGAACTCAAACGTATGTCTGAGAAGCCACCAGCAGCTGAATTGTATGAACTAATTGAAAAGGTTCATAGCTGCAAGCATGAGGTTGGTAAATCTGTCTCCGACCATGTCCTTGAGATGAAACATCACTTGGACCAATTAGAGAAGCTCGGCTGTGGTTACTCCCAAGATGTGTGTGTTGGCCTCATCAATCACTCCCTTAATCAGGAGTGGTTTGGTGATTTTGTGCGCCAGTATAACATGCATTGCACGGGGAAGACAGTGAATGAGTGTAACACCCCCAAATCTCGGTACAACGAAAGACTTAATCAAGTTTTCGGGGCATTACGACTGGATTGGTATCTCACACAAGTATAGCAAAAAAAGATAGTCATTTTCATTTAAAACCAATCCCAAATTTAAATATTCAAAACATTAATCCAAAAGTATAAATATTAGGCCCAAAACATGATTTAATAAAATAGGTCCCCATAATTTATCAGAGTCAAATATGATCCTTGAACCATGCCTCCTTGCCAAGCTTCCACCGAACACGTACTCCAAACATCATTTAAATACCTGAGAAAACATGCTAAAAGGTCAGCTTAAGCTGGTGAGTTCATAGGTTTAAATTCAATAAAAACATAGTGGACCTGTAGGAGTTGATTTGCTATGCGAGACTTAAGATAGATATACATCAATCACAAACCGTATCATATCCAATATCACAATCCATATCACATCCAATGATCACCACGGGCCCAGCGACTCTAGTCCAGCACTGTCGTAGCAAAGTCTAGAACAATTACTAACCCCGGACTAGGTCGAGGTAGAAGTTTACTCTTAGCTAGGCAACAGTTATAGAAATTAGGATTGCTACCCTAGTCTAAGGCAATGACAACCACACATCTATCTAAACTGTCAAGAACATAAGCAAATCCAAATAGTTTTAAAGGTCCAAAAACAGTAGCATGATTCTGACCCCAATTTAGTTTAAAACGTAGATAAAAGTGGGGCTATGAAACTCACCTCAAGCAAGTAACGCACAAATAAACACTAGCAGAAGATAACAGGTAATCACATTTCGAGAACTATCGACTCGGCACAACCTATTAATGTAAACCAATTTTAATATATATTTCCCAAAATCAACGTTATCTACCCCAATGTATTCCATTTCGTTATTTCCAAAAATGTCTTGTTTCACCATTTAGTCCTAGTGTTTGGTATCCTCATGTGGGTGTATCGACTCAATATGATGCCATGAATGCACTCAAACAACCAATGTGTTGACTCAATACAACACGATAAGACATCTAAGCGATAAGCTCCATAGTCCAATAAGTTTCGGAACAAATAGTAGACCTTATCGAATTCTTCAACTCGATAAACTCAATTATTTATTCGTGTCGCTTATTATCCCCTAAACCGGTCGCATCCTAAAGAGTCATAAGGATAATTCACCCATTAATAAGGTTACCCAACGTACCTAGCGGGCTCTTATTAGATTCGTCAACCTAATAAGTCCGCTACCCACGTGGATCAACACTATTAATGTTAGGTTATCCGTAACCCATGCACACAGCGTAAGTAATTAAATACTTGAAACTAGTATTAAATGCCCATAATTGGCATATTTCAATAAACGTGTACTCGAAACATTAATTACTTATTTATTAGAAAACCTTTTTATTTTTAGTCGTTAGTTTCTATTTAAAATAGTAAATAACAAGATAAGTCTTGTTATCAATATTTTTGGTATAAAAGTCTTTTTATTATTAATGTTTCATAGTTTATTAGCATTTTCATATATACCTTTCGTCAAATTCCAATATTAGTTTCATAGCGTTATTCGTTTCGAGTCCACAAGCACGAGTCATGACTTCTCGGCTTTTAATCAATAGTCCAAACTATACTAAAGTCCATTTTACGGCGTTGTCGGGTCAACTATTGACTAAAAGTCAAAGTAACACCGACGTTGTTCAAAGTTGACAATATATATATATATATATATATATATATATATATATATATATATATATATATATATATATATATATATATATATATAAGTCAAATAAAAGTCATAATAGCGCAATTCAATCCCAAATCAACTCAAATCAATCTCGCCAACCAATCAACCAACAAAATATACCCGAAACCAATGTTATGACCTTAATGGTCATGACACGGTCACGGTTAAGACCACGTGAACCAAATAAGCTCTAGAAGCTTTTCGGCTCCACGCGTCTCATCCAAACACCAACAATATCAACCAACAAGCTCCCACGACAACTCGACCCGGACCCTTGGTCCTTGTGGGTCACGTACGCCACCCAAGCCATGACCATCGTGGTCATGGTGGCTCGTACGCCCCAAAAAACATAACCAAACACTCCCCAAAACACTTCCAATACAACCAAACACAATCAATCAACCTCCAATCATTAACCAAACATCAAACCCATCAACTATTCCTAATCAAAAACATAAAATTTGACCTAAAATGCAAAAACCCAACAATATGATACACCACATGATACCAAATCACTAGCTACATGTTTATTTAAGTGTTAATTAGATTTAATCCCATCTTTGAACCAAAACCCCTAAATTTTAATTATGGTCGAACCATAATAAGACCAATTCGTGGCTTATCAAAGCTTAAACAAGCTTGACCCACGTTCCATTTACCTTTTCCAAGCCCGATGTACAAGATTTAATGAAAACCCTAGAATCTAGAATCTTATTTTCAAGATTTGGAGGTGTTAATGTAGGCTTTTGTGAGAGTTTTATATATGGATGGAAAAGGAAAGAGAGATCTACAAGATGGTGGTGGAGGTGTAGTGTCACTCGCCGGATTTTTACCGGAATGTGTCCGGAAGTGGCGGCGGCCAATGGTGGTTTAGGGTTAGGGTTTTATTAATTTGGAGGAGAGAGAAAGTGATGATATGTGTGTTTTTAGTGAGAGAAACAAATGGGATAAATGAAGTAAGGAGGGGGTCTATATATTTTTGGCTAGGGACTAAATAAAAAAAAGATATGGAGGGGAGGGGGCGCCGGCTAGAGGGAAAAAAGAGGGGCCGGGGTCGTCATTTTTCGTAAACTATCCCGTTTACCCATTCCCGAGCTCATATATTGTCCCCCGAGTGTCCCACGACATTCATTCGACTTTCTATTATTGTTATTTATATTTTCCACGAGTTTTGACTATTTATTTGCCAATTTTTGAGTTACGGTCTAAAAGTTACGTTATTTCTCGTTTTAGGCTTTTATAGTGCCAAATCGAATAGTGCCTATCGAAAAGAGTTAAAACTCACACGATAAGTCATCCAATACTAAAATAAATCATAAAAACCAATAGAAGATATAAAATCAAGTCATGGTCGATAAAATAGTGATAAAGGAAAAAGCTCGGTTTAGTTTAACGTAATGCGGTTACCTAAACTAGACTCCCTAAATTACCAGTTGTCACAGCCTCCCAGCCTCAGAAGAAACCCGTCCCGGGTTTCACTCCGAGTTGCTTGATGTCATGAAAAGTTTAGGATACTTCCTATGGAAAACGTACTCACGTTCCCAAGTGAACTCCGGTCCATGTCGGGAGTTCCAACGAACTTTGATAATCGGAATACGGCTATGCTTCAGCCGTTTAATCTCACGATCCATGATCTCAATCGGTTCCTCAACGAAATTCAATTTCTCATCAATACGGATATCTCTTAAAGGCACAACTATGTTTTCCTCCGAAAGACCTTTCTTAAGATTACTAACATGAAAGACATTGTGTAAACTACTCAATTCCGATGGTAGCTCCAGACGGTAAGCTACTGGTCCGATTCTTTCCAGGATTGGAAAGAGACCAATATATTGGGGATTGAGTTTTCCACGCTTTCCAAAACGAATCACTCCTTTCCAAGGAGAAACCTTTAACATAACACGATCTCCAACCTAAAATTCTAAAGGTTTACGTCTCTTATCGGCATAACTCTTTTGTCTATCTCGAGCGGTTTGCAAACGGTTACGAATCTAAACTATCTTTTCAGTGGTTTCTAGGACAATTTCGGGACCTGTAAGTTTACTCTCGCCAACTTCAGCCCAACAAATAGGAGAACGACATTTTCAGCCGTACAATGCTTCAAATGGAGTGGCCTTAATGCTAGAATGATAACTATTATTGTAAGAGAATTCGGCCAAAGGGAGATGTCTCTCCCAGCCTTTGTCGAAATTGATAACACAGGCTCTAAGCATATCCTCTAAGGTCTGAATGGTTCTCTCTCTTTGACCATCGGTTTGAGGATGATAAGCAGTGCTCATATCCAAGTTTGTTCCTAACGCTGACTGTAAGGATCTCCAAAAGTGGGATGTAAAACGACTATCTCGGTCGAAAATGATAGATATCGGTACTCCATGAAGCGATATTATCTCCTTAAGGTACAGTCGATCGAGCTTGTCGAGACTATCGACCTCGCTAATGGCTAAGAAGTAAGCAGACTTAGTCAAACGATCAACAATTACCCAGATAGTGTCATTGCCGCTAGCTGTTCTTGGTAATTTGGTGATAAAGTCAATGGTGATTCGCTCCCATTTCCATTCAAGGAGTTCGGGTTGAACTAAGAGTCCTGAGGGTTTCTGGTGTTTGGCCTATACCTTAGAACAAGTCAATCACCAACTGACATATTGAGCTATGTCGGCTTTCATGTTAGGCCACCAATAGAGTTTCTTAAGGTCCTGATACATCTTATCGGCTCTGGGATGAATAGAGTATTTTGATTTATGTGACTCGTTCATAAGCAACTCACGGATTCCACCATGAAATGGTATCCAGCTTCTGTCTTGGATTCCACCATGAAATGGTATCCAGCTTCTGTCTTTGAAGCATAAGGTTCCGTCGGAACGCTTCAAGAAGCCATTTTCACTTTCTACCATTCCATGAAGATTCTCGTAAGGACGGTTCTCTTCCGTCAATGCCGCAGCTTGGGCGGCTAAGATTTGAGATGGTAGAGGCGAAATAATGGTCATTCCTAAGGATCGAACGAGTAAAGGTGGAATGTTCTACTTACGACTATGTGCATCAGCCACAACATTAGCCTTACCAGGATGATAACGAATCTCACAGTCATAATCACTAAGCATTTCTAACCAACGTCGCTGTCTCATATTCAATTTCTTCTGATCTAAGATATGCTTCAACCTCTTATGCTCGGTAAACACTACACACTTGGTTCCATACAGATAATGTCTCCAGATTCTAAGGGCAAACACTACATCACCTAACTCAAGATCATGGGTGGTGTAGTTTTTCTCATGCTTCTTAATTTTTCGGGATGCATAAGCAATCACCTTCTCCCGTTGCATCAAAAACAGCACCTAAGCCTTTATGCAAAGCGTCGTAGTACACGACAAAGTTTTCGCTTCCTTCAGGAAAAGCTAGGATGGGCGCACTACACAACTTCTCCTTCAAAAGTTGGAATGCTTATTCTTCCTTTCTCCCCATTCATACTTAACGTCCTTACGTAGTCGGTTTGGTCACGACTTAGCTATTTTGGAGAATCCTCAATGAACCTCCAAGAATAGCTTTGCTAAACCTAAAAGCGGCGGACTTGATGGGTTCTTAGGGGCTGCCCATTCCTTAATGGCCTCAATCTTAGCTGGGTCAACATGAACACCTCGACTATCTATCACGTGACCTAAGAATTGCATGGTAGGTATCCAAAATTCACACTTAGAGAATTTGGCATACAACTTCTCTTCTATCAACAATTCTAAAATGAGCCTCAAATGCTCCTCGTGCTCCTCACTACTCTTGGAGTATATCAAGATGTCATCTATGAATACTATTACAAACTTATCCAGATATGGCTTACATACTCGGTTCATGAGATCCATGAAAACCGCTGGCGCGTTGGTCAAACCAAACGACATCACTTGGAATTCATAGTGCTCATAACGAGTCCTAAACGCCGTCTTAGGGATGTCCTCCTCTTGAACTCTAAGCTGGTGATAACCAGACCATAATTCGATCTTAGAAAAGACACTAGCTCCTTGGAGTTGATCGAATAGGTCATTTATTCTAGGTAACGGATATCGATTCTTCACCGTCAACTTATTCAATTCCCTATAATCAATACACATCCGAAACGATCCATCCTTCTTCTTCACAAACAACACCGGTGCTCCCCACAGTGACGAACTTGGTCCAATGAATCCATTCTCTGACAACTCTGCCAACTGTTTAGACAGTTCCTCCAATTCTCTTGGAGCAAGTCGATAGGGTGCCTTGGCTACGGGTGCAGCACTGGGTAACAAAAATTCGTTAGTTGGCCTTGAATCCAGTAACAATGATGTTACTGTGGTTAGCCTAGAAGATACACCAACAAAGAAAGACGCTGAAGCCCCTCAATCTCAGGTTAAACCGAAGAAAGTGTCATTTGCAAATGTGGTAGGTCCTAAAGACAAACCTCGGTTGGAAGATCTTTTCTCCGATATGAATACGAACAAAAGAAAGAGAGTAAAATTGAACGACAACCTCAGTAAAAGAAGGCGCACTATACAAAGTTACGCGACGTTGTTTGGGTCATCAATTCGAAAATGGGGTATCAAAACATCGGCTACTCCTTGCCGCCGTGTTACAAGATTGCGGTGTCATTAACGAGGCTATTATCCCGGCCGCCGTTTGGATGTACATCACCTTATTAAATTGTAACCAAACGAATATTTTTTTATTTTTTTTACGCTTATCTCTCA
>CM040246.1:38317930-38487190 GCA_022545495.1 Chrysanthemum lavandulifolium
CACATTTTTGTTTTGTTTATCTCTAGTATAGTAACTGCACAATATAATATAGTATTGTTAATATACTCTACGTAAAAAGCTGATAATAACTACAGATACATATAAAGTGGAAATGAATAACGAATCTAAATAGTGGAAATGAACCAGATTTGATGCGTATATAAAGAGGGGTTGTAGGAAGACCTACACTTGCACCAACAAAATTGGTATAGAGTAATATTCTCTTGAGTGAGTGTTCGATTCCAATCTATATGATTACCTTTAAATCATTTAAGAATTGTGACGTAGTACTGTCAGACGTCATACTCTTTTTGTAGAAGCTGCTTAATTTGAGCTTGACGAATTTTGATAAACGGTCCAGACATCCACTACAAGAAAAGTGATATTTATTGACAGAAATTTACTGCCGCAAAACTGTTACTAAGTATGTTTTTAGTGACTCCTTTAAAAAATTATATCCCAAGAGGCAAAAAAATACATTCCCACACTTTTTTGTTTTAACAGAAACAAATGGAAATTTTAGTGATTTTTCTTAACTTTTAGTGACATCTCTTAAGCTTGAGTGTCACCTTTTATCTACTGTGGCTAAAAAATTATGAGGCCGGCATCCTGATGTTCTCACAAGAAGTCTCGGGTTCAAACCTCGTTAAGTACACATTTGTAGAGAAAGGGTCAAAAATCATTATGGGTACCTCGTGAGGGTTAAAGTGTCACTAGAAAGTCATCAAAATTGAAGTGGCCTTTTCTTGATCTTTCCGTGCTAGCTTCTTACAAGTATGAGTTTTTAATAAATCTTTGTCGTTGAAACAAACAAAAAAAAAATTGAACACTACAACAATCGACGGTTTCCCAGGCGAAATTTCAAGGCTTTCGCCGGGGACATGTCCCCTGTAATTGTTTTTGCCGGGGACATGTCCCCGGTGAAAGTTCCCCGGTGAAAGTTCCCCGGTAACACCCTCTCGGGAATACTTTCCGGGATGCTATTATAACATTTTCCGGGACAAGCGGGACCCACACCGATTGTCCCGGTCAAACATGTCCGACGTGGCGGTGGTTTCGCCGGGGACACGTTCCCGGATAATACTTTTAGATTATTAATTTAATCACCTAATTGAATTAATAGTCCGACGTGGCACTCGTTTTACCGGGGACTTGTCCCCGGAGAAACCTTGCTACTACTGTTGACTTAATCTTATTCGCCGGGGACTTGTCCCCTGCAAAATAACAAGGTTACTGTAGCGTCATTCGTTTTTCCGTGGACATGTCCTCGGGGAAGGTCGTGCACTAAAATTTGTTTTTTTCTTTCTCCGGGGACATGTCCCCGGCAAAACTGACTGACCCATTTTGCAGAATATTGCTGCAAAATGGGTAATTTCCAGATTTTTTCCGGAAATTTTCCGGAAAAAATCTACAAATTCTCAACCTGTTTTTCATACATTCATACATACCAATGTGACAACCTATTTTAATATACCAATCATAACACAAATTCGCTAAACATAAATATCATATATACCCAACGATCGCTAACATAGTTATCTTTTTCCAAAATCGCCAAAACGGTTCCTAAACCGTTAACGCATGATCATCTACAAAACTATACATAAGCTACCTATCCGCAAATGGTCCAAATCTATACGTATAATCCATTTACGGGAATCCTAGCACATGATGCACATAAACGACATAATAATCCATGTTATTCTATACAAACATATCCAAAACGTATAGTTTTTCTTGTAGTTGTTGTTGTTGATGTTGTTGTTGTTCTTGTAGTATGTATTTGTCAAGTATTTTTATAAATCAAAGCACATGCTGGATTTATAAAGCTGACCATGTTCTTAGTTAACCAGATTATGGTGTCCAAACACCCCTTTTCCACATACTTATTACACCAAGAAAACACACACTTGACACTGATGCTTCATATTCTTCATTAAAAAAAAGTTCATTTCATATGATCATCACAAAAAAAAAAAAAAAAAAAAAAAAAAAAAAAAACTTCAAAAATTCAAACTCTTAAAAACATTGTTTGATCATAATGGATTTTTTTAACTTGTCTGTTGGAAAAAGAACTAGACATCAATGGCAACTCTATGCTCAAAGTAGTAACTTCTTTAAATATTTGATCAACTTTTTATTATATGTTTAGATATGTTACAATATAATAGTGTTTGTAGTTGTTGTTGTTGATGTTGTTGTTGTTCTTGTAGTATGTATCTGTCAAGTATTTTTATAAATCAAAGCACATGCTGGATTCGTAAAGCTGACCATGTTCTTAGTTAACCAGATTATGGTGTCCAAACACCCATTTTCCAATATTAACAAACACGAATTAAGAATCATATTAATTCATCATAAATTTAATATTTTTGTTTTTCCCATAGCTATATATCTACTATGTTTCGTCAAGTCTCATCAATAAATCCCAAGCGTTGGATAACCTGGAGATACAACCCAGCTGCTCAAAATTCAAGTTTTCGTTTATTTTGACCAAATATTTTGTAACGGCAGACGATGGAACTAAAGATATGCCGTTTTAATTTTAAAATAGTTTAGAGTTTTACGTAATGAAAAGACTATCCAAGCATCGGGGTTTTAGTTATGTATTAATAGTTGCAATAAAATGTATTTTTATAACTACGAGGTTTCTTGGGGACATGTCCTCGGGGAAAGATTTAGCGGGAATTTTCCGCGAACAATTAGCATGCTTTGACTTAGTCAAACTATTGGTAAAATTGGAATACACTTTCGGCGGGGACGTGTCCCCGGAGAAAGTTCACGTTGAATTTTGACTATCCGGTCAAAATTTGATAAAACTCCAACACACTTTCACCGGGGACATGTCGTCCCCTCAGAAACTTGATGTTGAATTTTCCCAAACAGGTCAGCACATTCATGTGCCACGTCAGCTGTAATTTTGTCGTTTAGTGACTTTCGCCGGGGACTTTGTGTCCCCGACGAAAGTCTACTCGCCCTTCCATCCGATTGTTGTAGTGGAAGTTGCACAAAAAGAAAATTATTCGTGGTCACTACACGAACATTTTTCCAAGTCACCAAAAGTTTCAATATAAAGTTATTGCCAGTCAATAATGGTGTTAAAGTGTTTGGAGCTTTTGTGACAATTTATATTGGTAAATAATCTAAGAGTAAACTAAAAAAAATATCCCACACTTACAGATAGCAAATACAGGTATAGTAACACAAAAGGACTATTTTTCTTCGGGACGCTTGAGTTTTGTTTTCCTTCATGGTTCGATCGGTTTCTAGAATATAAAAAAGTGAGTACGATATTAATATGTCATGTTAGCATTTGATTTTTGTGGTTATTACTCTTTTGAACATCAAAGATCTATTGAAAAGCTTGACCTAACTAAATGAAATGGAGCCAAGACTTGATGAATATATTTTGGAGAGTAATTTGTATAAAATATCTAATCAGTCCTCAATGCAGATAATGATCATCACCAAGAACTGAAGAGGCACAGCAAGCAAAACTGAGTTACCGACACATATGGTGTACTTAATATAAACTCCACCAAATCATAAATTCCATTAGCTAGCAGGATGCTCAAAGTTTGCATTCGACTACACTGATTTGTGACTGAACCAAACCTGTCCCATGTATTTTATAGTCCGGTTTATGTTTACCCAGCGACAACCAAGTCAATGGACGTTTTTCTCCAAAAAATTATTTCTACTGTATTTTATGTAAGATAGAAAGTTCAATTATTCCCTATTTTAAACTTTATCCTTGGCTTATAATATAACGTACGGTTTCCTTTGAACAAGAAATTATTCATGATTCAACTAACAAGGGACTCAGTGATTAATCAAACACGAGCAAGTAATTAATACAACCACCAACTAATATCTTTATTATTTGGTAACTGATTTTGACAATCTTGGAACATCCAACCAATTATTGGCTAGGGATGTAATTCAAGATGTCTATACAAGCTTTTACACACATAAGAAAGCATATATATACATAATACATAGCTAGAGATCAAGCTAGAACTGTTAAAAAATGAAACCTTTACGAGCAGGCTTCCTTTTAGGATAATCCACATACACAGTTCCACCATACATCTTGGCAGCCTCGTTGCAGTTCATTACCCTCTCAGTCATGATGGCGGATGCTGGGGCATCATGATACACTTGTTGCCGAACCACATAAGCTTGTTGGGGTTGGTACTGATGATAGTGAAATACCTGATGTGGCTGTGGGGTTCTACTTGGTGGAACGACAGCTGCTGCTGATAGATGCTTGGAGTTACGACCACGTGAGAAAAAAGTATCCATGTCATCAAACGCTTCTTTCCCGAGATTAGCAAGGTCTGCTGTGTTCTTCGAATAATATGCCATTTTTGGGTGAAGCTATGCAATATGAAGGTAGAGACAGGAAGTATTAGTTACTAGTTAGCTAGGTTGCTGTGTTTGCTTTAGGGTTTATGCAACAGCCCACATGCCTTTATATAGAAAGCTCAATGCAAGTATTAAAGAAATTTGGGTATTTTCATGAAATTTAATAATTTGTTTTTTTAACCGAACTTTATTCTTTTGTTTGGTTAGGGAATAATCTTTTTTAATTTGCTTATTCTTTTGGATTGCATCTATTGCAATAAAGTTCTAGCTAATATAAAATTTATTTTGAGTTAGTACTTTTGTCATTATCTATTTTCCTGCCCTTGAGGCTTCAAATTGAAGGTTGTAAAAGGTGAAGTATAAATGTACTTCAATTCGTTAATCCCTAAATATTGTTTTGTTCATCTATTACGGACACTTCAAGGAATCGATAAGAAGAAACAGACAAGTTCAATCATTCGATATGGAGAAAAAGAGCTGCAAGAATGTTCGGATAAATTGAACAAGTGCGACTTAGGATATATCATTTGGCAAATTGCCATGTTGATGGATATAACCTCTAAAGATTTGAACTGAAGTAATTATTCATGTGTTTCATTGTAGTTCTCTTATAGAAAATCAAAAGAGAAGTACTTAATTTTGCATCAACGAAACATACTTTTAATTTGTGTATCATCGATCATTTACTATGTACTATGCAGAAGTTGCAACTTAACCCCTCTGTGGAACAAAATAAAAATTATATATGAGTTATAAAATTTATACGAAGTACGTCTTTCAATTGCCCTTTTAAACCTATCCATTTATGTTGGTACTTATTCTCAGGAGGGCATAGTAAGAAAAATCAATATATTATACATACAAATATTCGTACGCGCGCATGCCAAAAGAATGTAATTCTTTATTGTAGCAATATGTGGAACACGAAAGGAACCTGCCAGGCTTCCAGGCTCAAACAATGTTGGAACACCCACCACCAAACACAAAAACATGCAGGTCAAACGATACTTCTACTTGAGATCGAAGAGAAAACATCTTCACTTTAAATCAATAATTGAGATTAGGATTCCCCACGTACAACACCTTATTGATCTTGGTAGTTACTTTTGTACTGTCATTATATACAATGATATGATACTATCCATTATACATGTGAATGATACATAATCACTTAATGGTTCAAATCCAATTAGAAAGACAAGTTGAATCTAAATAGATCTCTGAAATATGGAGAGCATGAGATCCCTGCTAATAGAACAAATAACTAGCAACCGAAAAGAGTAATTTGTTAAAAGGTGCTATATATGCTATAATAAAACTTAAAATTGAAAAATATTTTGGATCTCTTAGGCTCCCACAACCATCACCTCCATCACTCTAAGGGCACCAAATTTTGTTCTTGTCGAGCAGTCGTCTCTTTCTGCTAAAAAGAAAATGCTAACTAAAAGTAAAATTCTTTCCTACTGGTTCAAGATGAAAACAACCCATGTGGGAACATAATCTAAACCCTCAAGAATATTTGAATTGGTCCAAAGCAATGTTGGTTAAACTAGTGTTCATTTCTCATAGCATCTTATTAGTTCGGGTCTTTACTTCTTACTTCAGTTTTACCATAGCTTTATAGTTTATACATATGTTAAATACTACTGTATTAAAGTTTATTATTCTCTTTAGTGCTTAGTTATTGTATTTCTAAATTATCCTTAAAAGATTTATGCTTTCCACCCTTTTATAGGAACCTCAATAATCTTTTATTTATGATTCATTCTCCATTCAGAAATTAAATATCACTCAGTATCAGTCTTGACCACCAAGCTTCTAAATAGTGAGGTAGACCAGTATGATATTTCTGCCCATTTTCGGCTCTAAACTTATATCAAATTATTATTATTGATTGGGCTCCTAAACATGAATGCTGTAGCAGTTGAACCCAATATACTTTACTGCAATCCATCCATGGTTGGCCTGTTATAACGGGCTTATGTACTGGCCCATCATGGAGTTACCATAAGCACACATCGTCCACCAACACGAAGAGTGTGACCTTTGGAAAACCAATGCATCGTATGTCATCATGATATAATGATCGGACATTGCTAACATCATCAGAAGTGTTTTTCTTTTGGTATGATATTTCAGCCCATTTTGTTGTTTTTATTTCGGCTGAAATACCATTTCAAGCATACAGAGACACATTGAGCAACCACTAGAGAAAAAATTGTGAGACATAAAAAATTGTCACTAAAAGTTAAAAAGTATATATCATCAAAAGTATAAAAGAAGTGTCACAAAAAAATTTATGAGCTTCTCCTACACTTAAAAAAGTGTAGGTAGAAGTTAAGTAGGTGAAAGTCTATTTATACTAATACAAAATAAGTGTGAGTACATATTTTTTTGCCTTTTGTGACACATTTATTTAAAACTTATTGAATTTGAGTAGAATTTTCTTGGATTTGAGTAGAATTTTCTCGGAATTGTTAAGGGTTCAAGTCTCACAGTTGATACCAAGGGCTTAAGTATTAGTTGTGCACTTCATGTCGCAATGAGATTGCATATGCATGCCTGAAATGTCTTTAACAACCCATATAACCCTCATTTGATGAGTTCTGAGTGAAGAATTAATCCATCTTCTTGTAAGCACCCTGTCCTATCATCTTGTTTTGTTATTAAAGGGAACCATCGATTTACTCATATAGTTAGTTAGTTTCGTCTAATTGAGGTGGGGCCTCGGTTGAAAGAGATCAGAAGGTTTGCTCGGTTTGCCTAAAATGTAAAAGGGAGGGGTATTACCTTTTAAGTATCTTGGGTTGCCAGCCAGTGCAAATATGAGGAAACTTTCTAGTTGGAAACCGATCATAGATAAATTTCAGTCAAAGCTTTCCTTATGAAAGGCGAAAATGTTATCGTTCAGGGGAACGCTCGTCCTCATTAAATCTAATAAGTCAAACTTATACCTGTTTATTTTTTTCTCGCTTTATCGAGCTCCATGTGAAATAATCAAAACCCTTGATCGCATCTGAATGAATTTTTTCTGAGGCGGTGGACTTGAAGATAAGAAAATAGCATGGATTCCATGGAAAGATGTAATGGCTTCATTAGCAGAAGGCGGTCTAAGCATTGGATCTCTATAAGCTTGTAATATTGGTTTATTGGCCAAGTGATGGTGGAGATGGAAAACCGAAGATCATGCTCTATATATGGAAACAATTTAATCAAGCAATTCATGGGCAATCGGAAGGAGGTGCATTTGAAAAAGGAACATGGCGTAATATAATAAAACTGGATGAGGAGCTTCAGCAACTTAACATGACTCTAAAGTCTCTCTTTCCTTGAAAAATCGGTAAGGGGGATTCAGTTAATTTGTGGATTGACGAATGGATTGGTGACTTTAATATTGCGAATATGTTTCCACGTTTATACACTTTCGAGATTGATAAGGATTTTAAGTGAGAGGCTCATTCGGGTTGGTGAGTCTTTTACATGGAGTTGGAGGCAGGCTTTAAGAAGCGGGCAGGAGATAGCTGATTTTGCTAACGGAGGTGGTTCGTGATGTGATTTGTTTGATGCCTCGGATTCATGGAGGTGGTCTCTCGAAAAGTCAGTTAAATTCACCATCAAATCTATTCGCTCTCGAATTGAAAAGAAATATTTTCTTTCTTCAAACCACATCACTCGATAGTGAAAGTTGATTCCAAAGAAGGTTAATATTTTGGTGTGGAGAGCCATTCGTGACTGGTTAGCCTCTCGAATTAACCTTGATTTGCGAAACATAGATTTGCATTCAACTTTATGTCCCAATTGTGACTCGGAAGTGGAACCTATAGAGCATCTGATGGTCTCTTGCAACTAGTCAAACACAATTTGGAATTGTGTTTTTCAATCATGGGGATTTTTTTTTTTTTTTGCCTCAGCATTCTTGTGGTTGTTCATTGTTAAACATTATTGATTATGTTGGAAATTCAAACCAAATGAAAAAAAAAAAAAAAAAAAAAAAACTATTTTCAATCATCTTCAATTAAGATGTTTTGAAGTCGTCTTGTTCTCATCTGTTTGGATAATGTGGAATAGTTGAAATCGCAAGGAGATTCAACATTTTTCCTACAATCTAGCATCGAAGTTTTCCTACAACTGGAACGGCAGTAGATGCACAAAATTGTCTATTAACTAACTGAAATGATTGGATTACTGATCCTATAATTGCTTGTATAGACTCTACCAGTTAGGCCCTTTTTATCTAGCTTCTTGCTAGTTTTTCTCTTCTTGTTTTTAAATGTCACCCTTCAAAAAAAAAGTTAGTTAGTTTCATTCCAAACTAACGGTGAAGTTATGATATATCCAAAAAAAGATGGTTCTTAATTTACTCAAAATCTGACGAATATACCTTGTGATGATGGAGGTTCTGGAACAAAAAAAGGCTCGGATAGATAGGATCTTCCTTTGATTTGAATTACATAAAGGGAGAGATAGTCTTTATCAAAATATTTCAGCTAGTATAGCAAAGGGTACAAAAAAAAGCCTCAAACCTAGTAGACGCTGAAGCTTATATGTACAGAAACTACGCAAGTGCTAGACAGATACCATCATGTCCTAAGCTACATGTGTTACATGCATACATACATGATACAAAGATAAACTACAACACAGTATAACTAACTTATAGCTTTCCGGTTGGGTTAATTGATAACTTATGATCAGTTTGCCACCTCAAGCTGTTGCCGCTTTGTAGAAATTAATTGCCACTCCTCTCATTTCAGAAGGTGGAAGGATCACTTGATGAACGGTGGAGTATTGTGGCTGATGTTGGTAAAGGCAAACTTGTTGAGGTCGCTGACATGGCTTATGCCCCGTTGTCCCATAGCACCCTACAATTGCAATATCTACCGTCTTTGATGCCATTGAGAAGAAAATTTGTATTAGAAGTTACAAAAAGGTTTTCGAGTACTATGAGTTATGATGAAAGTTTGTTGCTTGTTATATGCTGCTTGAAGTTTAAGACGAGACTCCTTTTATAGAGAGCATGATTCTTTCTTATCTTCTATCAAAGTATTGTTAGGAATAAGCAAAAAAGAATCTAATAATTTCAATCATAATTGCCACTAAAATAGCTTTGAATCAATTCCATTTTGTCAAGCAGATAATCCCGCTGTGGAGAATCCAGGAAGGTATTAAGTTTATACATAAATTTCCTGCAGCAAATTATCAAGTATTTTGTATTCACAACTGTCAGACTTTATTACAAAAGGAGTAAATTACACCGTTCGTCCTTGTGGTTTGCGTTGACCGCAGGGTTTCGTCCTTTGACCAAAAAAGTTGCACCGTTCGTCCTTAAGTGTGAAACGTTATGCACCGTTCGTCCCTCCCTCTAACGGAGCCCACTAACGGTCGTTAAGTCTTGTTAAGCTGAGGGTATAATCGTCATTTCATAACCATAAGGACGAATGGTGCAAGGACGAACGGTGTAGTTTACAATTTTTTCAATTTTCTTACGTTTTTGTCTTTTATTCTTACGATTTACTCTGTTTTTTTACGTTTTCGTCAGTTCTTTTTACATTTTCGTTCATTTATCCTACGTTTTCGTCTATTTTTTTATGTTTCCTTAATTTGCAGTTTTTCCTTAATTTGCAGTTTTTTAGTTAATGTTGTAAATGCAAAACATTTAGCTTCACTGGTCTTGCAACTCTTGCAAACAAATTCATCGCAAAGAACCATGATAAATGGGTCTGCGCAAGTTTATTAATAAACATATTTGATATAATCATATGCAGCATTATCATATCACTTTTATTTCTTCATGAATTTAAATAAGCCTTTCAAAGTGTACGAATTTAAACTTGTATTTCTACACAACAAACTTCATAACAATGTTAACAATATAAACTTATTACAAAATTTACAAAATATAAACTTTGAAACAAAATTTAAACCGGCAGCGAAAACGTTTTCCGGTTACCACATATTTTCCGGCCACAACTAATTTTTCCGGCTACTTTTTCTTGCAAGAATAGCAGCAAGTGGGAGAACTAACAAAAAAAAATACCAAAAATGTTAGATCTACGAAAAGAACATATAAATCTACTATTAAAATCATTAGATCTACAAAAAAATATCATTAGATCTTAAAAAAACGGTTCTATAAAATAAAATAAAAAAGTATTCGGATCTATAAAAAAAAATAAAAAATATGTTACGGATCTTTAAAAAATTAAAAAAATACGGATCTTTAAAAAAATTAAAAAAAATATATGGATTTTTTAAAAAAATTAAAAAAAAAATACAAATGATTTAGAAAAAATATAAATCTATAGAAAAAATACGGATCTTTAAAAAATAATTAGATCCAAAAAAAATTAATAGATCTACAAATAAAATCATTATATCTACAAAAAAATTCGGATCTTCAAAAAAAATTTAAAAACGTTACGGATCTTAAAAAAAATAGATCTACAAAGAAAATAATAAATCTACAAAAAAAAAATTAGATCTATAAAAAAACAATAAGCAATCTTTAAAAAAAAATACGCATCTAAAAAAAATACGGGTGTTAAGAAATACCAAAAACGTAGGATCTTTAAAAAATAATTAGATCTACAAAAAAAATGGATCTATAGGAAAAAAAATTTAAAAATTACGGATCTTTATAAAAATTAAAAAAACTACGAATCTTTGAAAAAAAAATAAAAAACATGATAGATCTTTAAAAGAAATAGATCTACAAAAAAAATTAAGGATATTTGAAAAAAATAATAGATCTAAACAATATGAATCTACCAACAAAAAAAAATACGGGTGTATAGAAAAATACCAAAAACGTCGAGTGGTTGGTGGTGGCGCGTCGGGTGGTTGCTGCTGTGTGGTGGCGGCGGTTGGGTGGTGTCGGCGGTTGGGTGGTCGGAAATTATAGAGAGAGAGAGGAGAGGGTGAGGTGTGTGTTTTTATAGAGAGAGAAAGTATGTGGCAAAAATGAGGAGGTGTGTGTGTGTTGTGGTATATATACACCGTTCGTCCTTGCACCGTTCGTCCTTATGGTGTGGAAATGACGATTATACCCTCAGGTTAACAAGACTTAACGATCGTTAGTGGGCCCAGATGGATGGAGGGACGAACGGTGCATAACGTTTCACACTTAAGGACGAACGGTGCAACTTTTTTGGTCAAAGGACGAAACCTTGAGGTCAACGCAAACCACATGGACGAACGGTGTAATTTACTCTTACAAAAGACATAAGGGACAAACTACAGCTTCAACCAATAGCCAGTTCACTCCTAGCTAACTGAACAAACATCCCGAAGTTACCCGCTAGATTTCCTTTCTTTGTTTTGGGAAATTCAAGTACTTGTTGAGGCTTAGCAACAGGAGCAAAGAAAAAACAAAAACAAAAAAACATGATATTTTTTTGTTCTGTGTGTGTGGGTGTTTGTATTTTCAGTTAGTCAATTGGATAGGAATCAAGTGCAATATTCTCAAGCTTTTGGAGTCTGCTAGTCCGAATTCGGCCTCTCTTTTTTCTCTGCCTCTTTGAGGTAATTTGTATCTCGTAAAACTGGGCTAGTAACTTGGCAATAAAACCTACACTCTCACTAATTTTTCGCTGAAATAGCTTTCCAGACAAGTTATGATATTTGTACTCTTTTCTATTTGTTATACACCAACTATTTTACTTGTTATGAGATAATGATTCAATACTTGTAGGAGATGTCCAATTGTTCAGTGATGATGGTGGTTTCAAACAATAAAAGGCTCATATAGCAAATGATCATGCCTTGATATGAGAGAGAGAGAGAGAGAGTATATACTAAAAGAATTAACTACTGTACTACAGGAGTAAAAAAAAAAAAAAAAAAACCCTCAAACTAGTAGAGATTAGCTGAAGCTTATCCTGTACGCTAGGGGTGTTAAAAAAACCGTGAAACCGACAAACCGAGCCGAACCGCTCAATCCGAAACCCAAAAAATCCCGCTTATTACGGATTGATTTCGGTTTTTAAATTTAGATATCCATGGTTAACCGAACCGAACCGTATATAATATACATGAAGGTTTTTAACTAAATATTTAAATAATAGTACAAGTATCGATTATATTATTACACTACTCTTATTGTATAACGAATTTTGTGCTTCTAATGTACATGTTTACTAAACATCTATGTGTGAAAATATATTAATGTGTTTGTAACATATAAACATCGAACAAATTTTTTTGTTAATGTGTCATGTATGCTTTTTTGAACATAATTATTGTGACGAAATAATTTTAAAATGAATTTAGTTTATTCAATATTATTTAATACACTAAAATTGGTTTTACCTTTTAGATCATGTTATTGTTGTTTAAACGTCTAAAATGGTTAACCATGAACCGAACCGCGGATAACCGCTCATTTCGGGTAACCGCGTGTCCGGTTACCCGCCTAACACGGTTCGGTTTCGGGTAGTAAAATGAATTACCCGCCCCGTGATGGATAGTTAAAATATCCCAACTAACCGAACCGAACCGCCACATGAACACCCCTACTGTACGCAAACTACATGAGCGCGCATTCTAGGATGAGTATGAGAGAAATCTGTTAGACAATGATAAACCCGTCGGTATAACTTTATTATTCACCATTATTTATAATGGCAAAACCCTAGATGCCCTAAACCCACAAACCGGGCTTGGGCCTATTTATTCTCTAATACTCCCCGCAGTTCGAGCGGCGAAATCGCGAAAGCTCGAACTGGAGTAGGAAACTAAAAAAAAACAAAATAAAACAATAACCAAAATAAAACAGGATAACCCAAAGTATCCTAAACAGTCGTTTCGGGAATAAGAACCCTAGATTCGACACCAACAAAAGTTGTCTCGGGAATAAGAACCCTAGATTCGACACCAACAAAAGTCGGAATTGATACCCTGGATTCGACACCAACAAAAGTCGTCTCGGGAATTGATACCCTGGATTCGACACCAACAAAAGTCGTCTTGGAAATTGATACCTGGATTCGACATTATATATTATATATATATATATATATATATATATATATATATATATATATATATATATATATATATATATATATATATATATATATATATATATATATATATTTTAAATAGGCCCCAGCCCTGATAACAGTATACAATCGTTGATTCTCTTCCACACCTAGGTTGATCAGAATCTTTCGAATATGTGAAAGCTTAATTCGAAGCAATATCAACTTGGCCATATTTGATGGTCACCGATGACGGCTAAGCAAAAGTAACACAAACCATAAAAGAAAGATTATAACAGATCACAGCAGCACAAAAGAGATGGGTTGACGGCTGAGAGATTTTTATTTTATTTTTTTTAGATAGAGAGATTTGACGGGGTGGTATAGAAGTGACGCCTTGATGACGTCTCATGATCAAACCTGCTCATGATACCATATTGAAGGTTAATATTGCTTGCCTTTTTCATTAAAACAATCAACCAGTAATATAATACAGCAATGATCCTGACTAAACTCTAATGGGCTTAGGCCTATACAAAATATAATAAGGCCTATAACAGAATATGGAAAAGATACATGACAACTGTGATACAAACGACTACATCGTTATTTTTCTCGATCACTTCTCTCACTACTTTTGGATTTATCCTCTTCGTTCTAAATCTGACATGTTCGATAAGTTTTACACTTTCGCACTTTTGTTAAAAATCAATTTAAATGTGAAATTAAAAACTTCCAACGTGATCATGGAGGTGAGTTCGATAACAACCGACTACACACACTTTTTGCTAAACATGGTATTCAATTTAGATTTTCTTGCCCCAATACCTCCCAACAAAATGGCAAGGCGGAACGCATGATCCGCACCATAAATAATGTCATCCGTACACTCCTTTTCCAAGCACATCTACCACCTACCTTTTGGGTCGAAGCCCTTCATATGGCCGCCTATCTTCTTAACCTTCTACCATCTTCCGCAATTAACAATGAAATCCCATACACCAAACTTTTCCATAAAGAACCCGACTATTCACGTTTACGCATATTCGGCTGTCTTTGTTATCCACATCTTCACTCCCCTCACAAACTAGCACCACGAGCCACCCCGTGCATCTTCTTAGGCTACCCCGCATATCACCGAGGTTTTCGTTGTCTCAATCTTGAAACCAACAAAATTATCCTTTCTCGACACGTCACTTTTGACGAAACCCAATTTCCATATAAATCAATGACACCAACTTCACCACCTTCATACACCTTTTTAGACAACACACCTTCTCCTCTACTTAACCATAGCCTAACAAATTCCCCCACCAACTCTCCCACCACTAATACCTCAAACGAACACCTTTCTCAACACACCACATTCCACCACACCAACGAACCAACTTCACCTCCGTTTCCAGCCCAACACCAACAACACAACACCCCCTATCACAACCCCTTAAACTCGGCCCAACAACAACACACAACTACTCACTCTTCGCTCAATCATAACCACTCCCAACAGTCCACACCGCAGCCCAATAACCCTACCCATCACAGTCCAATTCATTCGACCCAACAACCAACCAACACTCCACAACCCTTAACCAATACCGAACACCCCCATTACAGTCCACTACTACTTCGACCACCACCAACTCCACCACCGAACCATCTCGAACTCACCGCATGGTCACTAGGTCTCAATCGGGCATTGTCAAACTCGTCAATCGTTTTTCTTTACATACGTCTACTATCTCTCCTATTCCCAAATCCCCTTATCTCGCCTTAAAAGATCCTCTCTGGCGTAATGCTATGTATGATGAGTATAATGCGTTAATTAAAAATGGTACTTGGATTCTTGTACCGAGGCCCTCCGGTGTTAATATGGTCCGTTCCATGTGGTTATTTAAACATAAGTTTCATGCTGACAGAACTTTGAGCCGATATAAGGCTCGTTTGGTTGCAAATGGAAGTAGTCAACAACTTGGTATTGATTTTGATGAGACATTTAGCCCGGTTGTCAAACCGGCTACTATTCGCACTGTCCTTAGTCTTGCGGTATCTCGCAAGTGGCCTATTCATCAGCTTGACGTTAAGAACACATTTCTTAACGGTGATTTATCTAAGACTGTCTACATGCATCAGCCTCCTGGCTTTGTTGATTCTCGATACCCTCACCATGTTTTCCTTTTACAGAGATCTCTATATGGTTTAAAACAAGCACCTCGTACTTGGTTTCAGCGGTTTGCAGGTTATGCCACACGGGTTGGATTTTACCATATTCGATGTGATTCTTCTCTATTTATTTATAGACAGGGTTCTGAGGTTGCTTACTTGCTTATATATGTGGATGACATTATTCTTACAGCTTCATCTACTGCTCTACTTCAACAGATTATTACTTCATTACACAGTGAGTTTGACATGACTGACCTTGGGGATCTTAATTATTTTCTTGCCATCTCTGTGGTTCATCATTCTACAGGATTATTTTTGTCTCAAAAGAAGTATGCCATGCAGCTTCTGGAGCGTGCTCACATGGTTAATTGTAACCCTTCTCGGACTCCAGTTGATACGGATTCTAAACTGGGTCCAGAGGGCGTTCCAGTACAGGATCCTACTTTGTATCGCAGCCTTGCAGGTGGACTTCAATATCTCACGTTTACTCGTCCGAATCTTTCATATGCAGTACAGCAGATTTGCCTTTATATGCACAATCTACGGGAACCTCATTTTGCTGCTCTCAAACGTATCTTGTGATACGTTCAGGGGACTTTACAGTTTGGTTTACACTTATACTCATCGTCCACTACTTCGCTTGTTGGTTATATACAGATGCTGACTGGGCCGGTTGCCCCTCTACACGACGGTCCACTTGTGGTTACTGCGTTTTTCTAGGAGATAACTTATTGTCTTGGTCCTCCAAGCGCCAGCATACCCTCTCCCGCTCTAGTGCTGAAGCTGAATATCGGGGTGTAGCTAACGTTGTAGCTGATACCGCATGGCTTCGTAATTTGCTTCGTGAGCTACATTCTCCCTTATCATATGTTACCCTTGTCTACTGTGACAATGTCAGTGCCATTTATCTGTCTGCCAACCCTGTTCAACATCAGAGGACGAAACATATTGAGATCGACATACATTTCGTCCGTGACATGGTTACTGCTAGTCAGGTTCGAGTTTTACATGTCCCCTCTCATTATCAGTATGCCGACATCTTCACCAAGGGCCTTCCTTCAGCTCTGTTTGAAGAATTTCGATCCAGTTTGAGCGTCCGGCCTCCTCCCGCTCCAACTGCAGGGTGTATTAGATGATATTTGTATAGTTGTAGTCGTTTGTATCACAGTTGTCATGTATCTTTTCCATATTTTGTTATAGGCCTTATTATATTTTTGATAGGCCTAAGCCCATTAGAGTTTAGTCAGGATCATTGTTGTATTATATTACTGGTTGATTGTTTTAATGAAAAAGGCAAGCAATATTAACCTTCAATAAAATCTCCTTTTATAAAGAGCAGAGTTCATCTTATTTTACCTTTTTTCAAGTATTTGGTTATAGGAAAAAGGTATAGAAGAATATAATTAACTATTTCTAACAGAAAATGGCATGAAAATGGATTTGAATCGTTTCTGTATGGATAATTTCAAAGAAAAGCTACGAGGTTTATGAATATCATGCAATAATGAACCTTTACATAATATGTAAATGATATTGAATCACTACAACAAATTTGTCATTTTTACACGCTTTTTTCTTCGCACTTTATGAACCGTGAACTTTGTTTTAAAGATATTTACTTTTAAAAGTGTGAATAATTGTTTCAAAATCCTCATACTTAAAAAGTGTGAAGAATATTTCAATCTTACATTTAAAAGTGTGAAGAATTATTTCAAAATCAAAATCATCACACTTAAAAGTTTGAAAAATTATTTTAAAACCCTCACACTTAAAAGTGTGAAAATATTCATAAAACTTCACACATAAAAGTGTGAAAGATGTGTGAAAGTATTTGCTATACTCAATTGGTTCACAGGCGTACTAGTGTGCACTTTTTTATTCTTCACACTTTAAAGTGTAGCAATATGCTCTAATAAGTGTGAGTATGTTACTATTTTGTAGTAGTGAATCTATAGAGTTTTGGTTTTTTTTTCCTTTTTTTTCTTTTTTCTTTTTCTTTTTTCTTTTAGTTAATTTGACCAACCTCATAAATTTTCCTTAGAGAATTGAAACTTTTGCAGACCTCTAGCTATCAATTAAATTCAGTCCCAACTTAGCATACATGCATTCTCTCTTATGTGCTTATGAGGTGAGATCCTTGTAAAACATGTAGTATCTAAAGAACAAATAATTCAATCTCAACCATCCATCCAACTTTCATCTTATGGCTGAAATGGAAGCTAAATTTTACAAATAAGGGCATATTAGTAAAATCAAGTGTCACTATAAAAAGAAAAAAAATCTCAATCCTTCTCATTTAACAATCCATTTTCTCCCACATAAAAAACCCTAGATCCAAAACCAGGGCTGGAATCCATGTGACCGCCGCCGGAATCCATGAAACCACCACCCGAATCACATGAAACCACCGGTATCACCATGAAACCACCGTCGGATTCATCTCACATCAAACTGTCGGTATCACCATGAAACCGCCGTCGGATTCATCACCATTACATCAAGCCGCCGGTATCACCGTGAAACCACCGTCGGAGTCATCGGAATCACATCAAACCATCGGAATCACCATGAAACCACCGTCTGAGTCTTTGGAATCACATAAAGTTGTCGTCTCCGACGTTCGTCTTATTCCGATTCACCTGAAAATACTGCCGCCGGTAGATGAAAGTGAATTAATTGAAGTTCTAGTAGATGAAAGTCAAGATAACGATGATGCTGTGAAAGAAATTACTGGTAAATTTCTTGAGATTCAATTTTTGTTGTAAAAGTGAAAATCCTATGAAACACATGAGATTAGGAAATCACTTGACATTCAGTTTTTAGTTGCGTAATGCTATGAGAAAAGTGTAGATAATGGGGTTTTAGTTACCTTAATCTCAAGTGATTCTGTATTAAAACACGTGGGATTCAACATCAAAATATAAAGGTCTTCATTTGGAATCCCATGGGATTCCCAGTGAATCCCATGGGATTCACAATGAAACACATGAGATTAGGAAATCACTTGACATTTTTTTAATTGTGTAATGCTATGAGAAAAGTGTAAATCATAGGGTTTTAGTTATCTCAATCTCAAGGGATTCTGTATTAAATCACATGGGATTCAACATGAAAATATAAAGGCCTTCATTCTGAATCCCATGGTATTCCCAATAATCCCATGGGATTCACTAGAGGTGGCAATTTGTGCCCAAAATCAAAAAAATTGGCTAAATGGGCAAACTTTTAAAAGATTTGGGCACATTTGGGCCCCCTTCTTTTTTTGAAATCGGCATGTATTGCCCATTTAGAAGTTAATGGGAATAATGGGCATACGTTTTTCTCGAACATTAGATTGTTTTTAAAGAAAAACTTAGATTTAATTTTTTAAATATAAATGAGGTGTTACGTTCGAGGAATTTATTTCGTTGTTTTGGGTATTTTTAAAAGCGATTCGTATAAAATGAGCCCGTTTGGCCCGTGCCCGTTTAGCCCGTGCCCGTTTAGCCCGCGCCCGTTTAGCCCGCGCTTGTTTTGCCCATAGCCCGTTTAGCCTGTAGCCCGTGCCCGCCCGGCCCGCTCGTTTTGCCACCTCTAGGATTCACAATGAAACACAAGAGATTATGAAATCACTTTACATTTAGTTTTTAGTTGTTTAATGCTATGAAAAAATTGTAAATCATAGGGTTTTAGTTATCTCAATTTCAAGGGATTTTGTATTAAATCACATGAGATTCAACATGAAAATATAAAGGTCTTCATTCTGAATCCTATGGGATTCCAAGTGAATCCCATGAGATTCACAATGAAACAAATGAGATTAGGAAATCACTTGACATTTAGTTTTTAGTTGCGTAATGCTAAGAGAAAAGTGTAAATCATAGGGTTTTAGTTATCTCAATCCCAAGGGATTATGTATTAAATCACATGGGATTCAGCATGAAAATATAAAGGTCTTCATTTTGAATCCCATGGGATTCCCAATGAATCCCATGAGATTCACAATGAAACACATGAGATTAGGTAATCACTTGACATTTAGTTTTTAGTAGTGTAATGTTATGAGAAAAGTGTAAATAATAGGGTTTTAGTTATCTCAATCTCAAGGGATTCTGTATTAAATCACATGGGATTCAACATGAAAATATAAAGGTCTTCATTCTGAATCCCATGAGATTCACAATGAAACACATGAGATTATAAAATCACTTGACATTTAGTTTTTAGTTGCGTAATGGTATGAGAAAAGTGTAAATCATAGGGTTTTAGTTATCTCAATCCCAAGGGATTCTGTATTAAATCACTTTGGATTCAGCATGAAAATATAAAGGTCTTCATTCTGAATCCCATGGGATTCCCAATGAATCCCATGGGATTCACAATGAATCCCATGGGTTTCACATTTTTTGTTATCTTAATCCCTTAAGATTATTCTTTCTATATGCAGATTCTATGAGATCACCAAGACCAACTTTATATGAACACATTGAGACACCGGGTGGATCGATATATTGGGAGCCTCATGTAGAAGAAATTCCTATACCAGAAGAGGGGGGATACTATGACACTATAGAGGAAGCTATAGATATGTATAGTACCTACGCTGAAGTGGGAGGTTTTCAAATTAAGAAAGCGGGACAACGATTAACAAAATCTGGAATTGTACAACACAAATACATCATGTGTAACAAAGAAGGAACTCCAAGACATATTAATGTATACACTTTGGATCCTAAGCACAGTGAAAAACAAAAAAGAAATACAACTTTGCATGTAACATGTTGTAAAGCTCGTATAAGGTTAGAATTGGATATCGCTTGTGGAAAATACAAGCTAATTCAGTTTATTGCTAAACACAATCATATGTTTATACCAAAAGAGTATAAACATTTTACAAAAAAACAAAGAAAAATTACACAAGCAGAAAAATGTTTGTTGTTAAAGCGGCAACAAACAAAATTGGTGCAACACGGGCTCACAACTTGTTAACGAGTATGAAAGGTGGGTATGAATATGTTCATGGGACATCCGATGATTTTAAGAATCATCAGTGGGATATTATTATGTTCATAGGCGAAAGTGAGGCACAAATGCTTATAAATAAAATGGAAAACAGAAAGATGTATGTGCCAAACTTTACATTTCAGTATAAGGTAGAAGATAGTGAGTTAGTGGCAATGTTTTGGGCTGATGAAGTTGCAAAATGCAATTATAAGGAGTTTGGAGACATAGTATCTTTTGATGCAACATTCAGGAGTAATAAGTAAGTGTTTGTTTTTAATATAATTTATTTTGTTAAAAAATCACATAAGATTCTGTTATAAATCCCATGGGATTATACAAACTAGATCACATGGGTAATCTGTATGGATCACAAGGGATCATTGAGAATCCCATGGGATTCTCTGTAAATCCCATGGGATTCTTTTTAAATCACATAAAAATACTTGATAAGTAAAATTATTAAAAGACATGGATCATAGAGAATCTCATGTGATTCACAATGAATCCCATGGGATTCTGTAATCACATTGAATTCTGTCACTAAACCTTATGTTATTTTTAGGTACAACATGGTGTTTGTACCATTCACCGGTGTCGATAATCACAGAAAGTGTGTCACACTTGGTTCGGGAATGCTTTTAAGAGAAGACACGGAATCCTACACATGGCTACTAAAGACATTCATGACTACTTTTTCTAAAGAACCAACGATGGTGGTAACGGAGCAATGAAGAGAGCCATTGAAGCCGTTTTCACTAAATCGAAACATAGACTTTGCATGTGGCATATTTACCAAAAGATTCCAGCAAAGGTAATTTATCGAATGTTTTTATCTGAATCACATGAGATTCATCTCTAAATCTCATGGGATTCTTCTCTGAATCCCATGGGATTCATTTCTGAATTAGATAGGATTCATATATGAATCTCATGGGATTCATCCGTGAATCCAACGGTGGTTTACATGTGTTTATTATTTTATTTATTCTTAAATTAAGCATCAAAAACTCTATTTATAAAAAACAGATTTGTAAAGAAATATACAATGAAACTGATTTCAAGAAGCGTTTAAACAAGATCATTTGGAATATGTTCATGGAACCGTTGGAATTTGAATAGAAATGGGCTAAGTTGATTGAAGATGTTGGCTTGCAAAACCACATATGGATGACCAAAATGTTTAAACTACGAGAAATGTGGATTCCAACTTATTTTATCAACTAGCCTTTGTTTGGATTGATGAGAACCACATCAAGGTCTGAGAGTGAAAACTCATTCTTCAAAAGTTTCACAAGCCCGGGAGCGACGCTTGTTAGTTTCATGATGTCCTATGAATCAGCAATGGAAAGACAACATTATAGGCAAGAACATTTGGACTTTAAAACACTAGACGCGGCTCCAAAATTTGAAACAAAGTTAGCAATTGAACGTCATGCGGAAAGAGTTTATACTAGGAAAATATTATGCTTGTTCAAACGGAAATAAAAGAAGCATGTTGGACTTGTGCGATACAGGAACTAAAAATAAAAGAAGGTTGTGAGATTGTCACAATTAGAGACAAAAATCCGGCAGCTTATAGAATCCTTAATAAGGAAGTTGCAAAAGAACTAGCAGAGGAAGGCGAAACAATAACAACAGAAAAATTTGTAGACTATAAGGTATATTACTTGTTGGTATAAACTATTATAATATCACAAGAGATTAATCAAATAATCCCATGGGATTCATAATCAATCCCATGGGATTCATAATCAATCCCATGGGATTCCCAGTGAATCCCATCGGATTCATATATGAATCCCATGGGATTTTTATGAATCCCATAGGATTTATTATGAATCCCATGGGATTGGCTAATAATTATTGGGATTCACTGGGAATCCCATGGGATTGATTATGAATCCTATGGGATTTTTTTGAATCCTATGGGATTGGCTAATAATTATTGTGTTTTAAAAAGGTATTGCGTAATACAAAAGATGGGTCAGTGGTATGTAGTTGCAGACATTTTGTCCGATTCGGTTTCTATGCCGACACATATTCTGTGTTTTGAAGAATCGTGATATTAACGTCATTCCAAAACAATATATTTTGAGGCGTCGGACAAGGGATATAATACCACCTAAATTGAGAAGGAAAAGAAACATATATGGTGAAACAAATGAAGAAATTGAAAGATTTACAAATTAGGCAACGTTTCTGGTGGATGAATGTTTGTTTCGGTTGAGCAAAGATGTAGTGAAGATAGGTTCTTTTGTAGAAAAGTTAAAGACATTGAAAACATAAGTGGAGGCCGAGGTGCCAAATCCTCCTTCAAGAAATATGGGAGATGTGATTGGTGAACATTTTGCTATTTCTAAACCTGAGAACAAAATAGTTAACAAAAACAAATGGAATATTTTAGAAGTAGAACGAAATGAAAGGCGAAAGAGTGAAAGAGAAAAAGCACTTCAAGTTAAAAAGAAACAAATGAAGCCTTATAGACATTGTGGAGAGAAGACCAACTTGCATACGAAAACAACTTGTCTGATGAGCCCAAAGGCAAGGCAAGAGGCGAAACCAACTGATGTTTGAAATAAATTTAAGTTACTTATATTCTTGTTTTTTTAGTTTTTTTCTTATTTTCTTGAATATATAGACTGAATATTCAGATGATTTTTAGATGATTCGCAAAGAAAATTTATTTTTTTTTTGTTACTTATATTCTGTTTCAAATATTTTTTGTTATTTATATTCTGTT
Organism: Chrysanthemum lavandulifolium; assembly: GCA_022545495.1. Classification (NCBI taxonomy): domain Eukaryota; kingdom Viridiplantae; phylum Streptophyta; class Magnoliopsida; order Asterales; family Asteraceae; genus Chrysanthemum; species Chrysanthemum lavandulifolium. Next base: position 38,341,166 of record CM040246.1, read on the forward strand.
TCAAAAACTTGATCACATGGGTAACCTGTATGGATCACAAGGGAATTCCATGGGATCCAGAATGAATCTTATAGGATTCACAGTGAATCCCATGGGATTCTGTATAAATCACATAAAGATTCTTGATAAGTAAATCACATAAAGGTAGTTGATAAGTAAAATTATTAGAAGACATGGATCATCTCTGAATCCCATAGGATTAATTATTAATCACATGGGATTAACAGTGAATCACATGGGATTAATAATGAATCTCATGGGATTCTATATAAATCACATAAAGATACTTGACAAGTAAAATCATAAAAAGACATATTTTAAAAGAAACTACACAACAGTTACCATTATAAACTCCATTATAAACTGTTCTAACATTCTCAAACTGATCTACCATCAATTCACATGTTTTCAAAAGACTAATTATAAAATTGTTCTACCATTCTCAAACTGGTATACCATGGGACAAACTATATCAATTGATCAACTTTTCTACCATCAATTCACGTGTTTCCATATCCCTAACAACTTCAACAATTATAGTCATCTTTTCTTGATCAGGAACTTTATCAAACTCTTTTGCTAAATCAAACATCTTACACGCATGCTTATTAAGCTCATGTAACAATATCTTTGTAGCAAACTTGAATCTCAATCGCGTCAAAATGTCGGCATGCGGTTGAGACTCGGCAACCAGCCCACAATCCCATTTCGTAGCAGGTTCACCGGTGTAACATTCCATATGTAACATGGTGAAAATACCGCAATCACGAAATTTTTTCTTTGTCCTCCATTTGAGCTATGGGATTCTTGGTTTGACTTTAAGAACGTTAGCATGTTTCTTGTGACCATACAACTTCAGATGACGGGAAAACAACTTTTTCTACAAAATTATTAAAAAAATATCATAAATTACTAGAATTTTGGGAAAATGTCAATAGGGATTCAGCATGAATAACATGAAATTCACATGGGAATCTGTATGAATCACAAGGGATTCGTCTAGAATCCCATATGATTGTGTATGAATCCCATGAGATTCATACAGAATCCCATGGGATTATGTATAAATCATAAAGCATTCATCAAAGAATCCCATGGGTTTCACAATTAATCCCATGGGATTCTGTATGAATCCTATGGGATTCTGTATGAATTCCATGGGATTATTTATGAATCACTTTACAAACAGAAAAGTAAATACTTACAAGAAGTTCACAGGTTGGTTTATACTTTGAATCATGTGTTGCTCCCGAATCACTGTTATCTAGTATAGTGATTGATATTGCTTTAGTAAGCTAATGACGATGACATAAAAGTGGCCAGAATTGCGAATTGGAAAGAAAGCTTGTTTTAACAAAACGAAAATAATAAAAATGAATCCCAAGTAAAAACACAAACAAAAATTTATAACAAAAAAAATACCAAGTCAATGCCATCGAGAGCCAAGCCAACAACATTGTCTTTAAACTGAGCTGAAATTTCATTTTCAAAACTTTCAAATTTATCGTCCTCGGAAGCCAACTTTCCATCGAACATAGATTTTATCTGTATATGCAATTTACAAGATGATGTTATGATTTGTATTGCTTTTGGGGTGTTTGGTAAGTCAGATAAGATGATAAGTAGTTTATTAAACAAATAAGAAGTTTACTAAGCAAATCAAAAATAAATACTTACAATACATCCTGTTGGGAAAAAGTGTCGTGATGGAGAACCATGATCTTTAAATCTCTCTTCATAATTAAGAATTACACTCGAACAGTCGACAACATTGGCATCAATCCATAAACCGGGGGCTAATGCTTCCATATTCAAACGAACAGAATACACCGTGAACTCCCCAGAATGTGATTCAAAAACTCTCTCACTATATAAGTAAAAAAGAAAAAGAAAAAAAATCAAAACATTTCAGAATCACATGGGAGTTTGTATGAATCCCATGGGATTAGATGTGAATTTTTATTAACTATGAAACTTATATAAAAAAATACACATGTAAACTTACATCTTGTCGCCTTGCATCACAAACAAACTATTTCCGAGAATAAACTCCAGCCTTGTAATTTTGGGTACAACCTTTGTCTTCTTGTTCATATATGGAGATAATAGGTAGGAAGAAGTTTTCACTAAATGCTTTTCAGCACTGGGACATACATTTGAAGCGCGAGTAACCATTTTTTCAGGATTAATGGTACCTGGATTCACAAAATTCATTCCTTCCACATTCATTTCATCCACACCTTCTTTGAGTGAGTCAAGCTGAATAAAATAAAAATATTTAATTAAAAAGAAACAAAATTTTAGGAAAAAAGAAAGAGATGTAAGAATATTACATATGAGTACTCAGCAGCTATATATTTGATCACCTCATCAACCATATCTAAATTATTTTCTAACCATTGCAACGTCTCAGGTGTGTTGGTGATTTAAACTCTTCTTCTTCACATGTTTCTTTATCAGATGGATCAACTTGCTTCTCAGGAACTGCATCATCCTTTTTTTTTCAGATTGATCAACCACAATTGTATCATGTCGTTTCTTGGCATCTAGATCACACCAGATGGTTCGTTGCCAAAATCTTCTAAAGTTACCCTATCATTCCCATCCTGATCATCGTCATCATCATCCTCCCCATTACCCTCATCATTGTCATCCTCCCTATTACCATCATCATTATCATCCTCCCCATTACCATCATCATCATCGTCATCCTCCCCATTTCCATCATCTCAGACACTAACATCTTCATCATTTAATGGCATTGATTGCTTGAAAATTTGAGCATACTTTTCATGTAGTTCAAGGAGCTTTACATTACCAGGGTAATCTGAAATAGCTTTCTTCAAATAACCTTCAACAGCAAGTCTTTCATTACAAATCAAATCTAACTTTGCTTCAACTTTGTTAAACAAATCCTGGAATAAATCACATTGTAATAGTTATAATAAAGCACATTGTAATAGACATAAAAGATACTTGATCACAAGGGATTCATTGTGAGTCCTAAAGGATTCTGTCAAAATCCCATGAGATTCCAAATATGTTCCCATGGGATTTATTATGAATCCCATAGGATTTTGTCAAAATCCCATGAGATTCTAAACATGATCCCATGGGATTCATTGTGAATCCCATGGGATTTTTGTCAAAATCCCATAATATTCTAAACATGATCCCATGGGATTCGGTCATGTTTAGAAACTTACAACGAGGAAGGTATATGGACCAGTGTATTAATTAGATAGAGTTGTTGGGAGTTTACTGTGTTTAAGGCAGCTATGAATGTAGTCGCACCAATCAATATCACTAATTTTAGTTTCTTCACGAAGCCTTAAAACTACATCCAAACATATATGTCCCTTCAACCCATCAACCATACCCATAATGTTTGAAAAAATTTAAGAAAGTTCACTTTAAAATTGAAATCAACTTGCTGAGACTGAATCAATTTTGAAGCAATATCATTCACTCGGATATCCTTAAGTCCTTTAGGGTAAAACTGACTAACCCAATCCTTCACAAACTCATCATCAACTGATCGGGGTTCTAAAGAACAAAGAGAAGAACCACCAATAGGAACACCTAACATGTCATGAATTTTGGAAGTGGTGGCCTTGATTGACTTGCCATTATCCAAAATCAACTCATAAGTTTCTGCATTAAAATTTGATACCACATACCTTCCCAACTTTGATGGAATGCGATCTATGGCAACATTGTATAATGAACTAAATCCCATCTCTGCCAAAAACTTCTCCATATTAACCTTTGAATCACGGATGGCATAAAAAAGAGACGTAGGTGTTGTCCTTTCATGAAGAATTGGAAAATGAGAAAGATATTGTTCATGTACTTCTTCTTCAGGCGTCAGCTGCTTTTCTTTCTTCTTACCCTTCTTCTTCGACTCTGATACAGTCTGTTCATCAGATTCTTCCTTAATAAACGACGTATTCATCTGATTCTTCATAAGTTTCTTCATAAACCCTCATTCATCGTAAGTTGGTCTGCATCGTCCCTCTTCCTCTTCAACACACCCTTACTCTTCAAATCCTTTTTATCTTCAAGTTCATCAGCATCTACTTTCATCTGATTCTTCATAAGTTTCTTCATAAACCCTCATTCATCGTAAGTTGGTCTGCATCGTCCCTCTTCCTCTTCAACACACCCTTACTCTTCAAATCCTTTTTATCTTCAAGTTCATCAGCATCTACATTAAAAATAAAAAAAATAAAAATAAAATAAATAAATATATATATATATATATATATATATATATATATATATATATATATATATATATATATATATATATATATATATCAATAAACTAATCATATAAAATACCATGATAAAATCCCATGGGATCGGTATGAATCCCATAGGATTCATATTGAATCCCATGGGATTCCGTACAAATCACATAAAGTATGATCAAATTTCATATGGAATCCCATGGGATTCCATATGAAATCCAATGGGATCAAAAAAGGCAGAAAATAGAATAAAAAGACAAATTTATAAGAAATTACACCTTTTTGCAGCTTGACCTTCAGTTTTTTTTTACTCTCGTCTACTTTTGATAAAACTCTTTTCTGCTTTGGTTTATCTTCTGCCTAAACTGCTTCAACAGACTTCATCTCAACCTTTGATGAATTATCCTTTGGCTTACCCTTGATAACCGGTGACTTATCCTTAACCGGAATCTCAACCTTAGACGACCTATTCTTTGGCTTATCCTTGGTAACCGGCGACATATCCTTTAAAATAGTTGGCACCTTAACCGGTGGCTTACCCTTCATAAGATCACCCTTACCCTTTGACTTATAGGTAACAACAACAAAAGCCTTATCCTTTTCAACATCAGGTGCCTGCTCCTTCTTCTTTTCAACACCAGTAGCCTTATCCTTTTGAACAACCAGTGCCTTCTCCGGCACCTTCTTCTTCTCAACTGGTGCCTTCTCCGGCACCTTCTTCTTCTCAACTGGTGCCTTCTCCGGCACCTTCTTCTCCTTTTCAACTGGTGCCTTCTCCGACACCTTCTTCTCGGGCACCTTCTTCTCCTTTTCAGCCGGTACCTTCTGCTTTTCAACCGGTGCCTTCTCCGGTACCTTCTTTTCCTTTTCAGCCGGCACCTTCTCCTTTTCAATCGGTGCCTTCTCCGGCACCTTCTTCTCCTTTTCATCCGGCACCTTCTCTTTTTCAACCGGTGTCTTCTCCGGCACCTTCTTCTCCTTTTCAATCGGTGCCTTCTCCAGAACCTTCTTCTCCTTTTCAACCGTTTCCTTCTCCTGAACAACATCAGGTTGGACAACCCCTAACTGACGGACATCTGATTTTGTAACCCACTTCTTCCTTGGAGAACCACTGACAACACCTAAAAAAAATACACATTAAAAAAAATTAGTTATACAATAAAAAAGCATTAAGAAGCCCATGGGATTCATACAAAATCCCATGGGATTCAGTATGAATCTAATGGGATTCAGTATGAATCTCATGGGATTCAGAATCAAGTTATATGTTTACTACTAGTAATAACATTCTCGTTAACTAACATTCTCGTTAAATCAGCAGATCCTAACCTAGCAATATCACACCATCAAATGTATCAAACATCAGTAAACACTAACACAACAACAAACATCAAAGTAAAAACTAACCTACGCAATATCATGCTAACCAATGCGCCTACGCTAACCAAAGTACAAAAAATCAGTAAACATAATCTTTAGCACCTAATCTACGCAGCCTATGCGCCTACGTTGGACCAAATATCTCTTTCCCTATGCGATGTTTGCATGACGATTAGACAACTTCATTATCTGATTACTTGTACTTCATTGCTACTTACTTTTCTGTTCATGTGATCTACGCAGCCTATGCGCCTACGTTGGACCAGATATCTCTTTCCCTATACGATGTTTGCATGACGATTAGACAACTTCATTGATTTGTCTCTACTTGCTTCATTGATTTGTCTCTACTAATCTGCGTAGATTTACCTTAGAAATATTTTTGTTAGCATTAGTAAACGCTAACAATATCTAACATCAGTAAACGCTAATCCAAAAACTAATCAGTAAACGCTAATCCAAAAACTCTAACATCAGTAAAAGCTAATCCAAAAAAGTTCTAACATCAGTAAACACTACAATCTACTGATTCCTATAAGCAAAATAATAAGCTAATTAATCAATCACAAAATATTCAATCTATTGATTCCTATAAGCAAAAAATAAGCTAATCCAAAAACTCATTCCATCACAAACTTCAATCAGTACATCTACTGGTTCTATTTTATAACTAATCAAAAAATAATAAAGAATAAGCAATAAAATAAGCAATGAATCAACATCTATTAACTAATAGAACCAAATAAGCTAAAAATATACCAGAATCGAAATTTCGAAGCTTCTTTTTATCGAGAACTTTAGATGAAACGGGTTTGGCCAATGAATCGACTTTAGATAGAGCTAATTCGTCTCGGATATCCATTTTAACCGAATGACGTTTCACAATTAGGGTTTTGCGGTGGTTTTGGTGGTTTGGGGGCGGTTTCCGGTGGATTGGGATCGTTTGGTGGTTTGGGGGAAAAAAGAGAGCGTGTGTGTGATCTGTGTGTGTTTTGAGTGTAATTTTTTGATTAGTTATAAGGGGGAATTGCATATATATCCCTGCAAAGCCACATAATTACATATATATCCAACCAAAAGTCATAATTGCATATATATCCTTTCAAAGCCTTAAAATTGTCATATATATCCAACCAAAACCCATAATTGCATATATATCCTTTCAAAGCCTTAAAATTGTCATATATATCCAAATGATTATTTTAAATAATATTTAATAGAAAAAAATGTCTAATAATTATAATTAATATATAAAATGACGATTATAATCTTTTTTTTATCTTATTTTTTTATTTTTTTATTTTACAATTACAAAATATCTTTTTATTGGTTTGAATTTTAGTATGTCATTTGATATATATATATATATATATATATATATATATATATATATATATATATATATATATATATATAGGGTATAATCGTTATTTTATATATCAATTATATTTGATAAAAAGAATTTTTCTATTTGTAAAAAAAAAAAAAAATATATATATATCGTTATTTTATATATCAATTATAATTATTAGACATTTTTTATTAAATATATATTTAAAATAATCATTTGGATATATATGACAATTTTAAAGCTTTTGAAGGATATATATGCAATTATGAGTTTTTGTTGAATGTATATGACAATTTTTAAGGCTTTGAAATGATATATATGCAATTATGAGTTTTGATTAGATATATATGCAATTATGTGGCTTTGAAATGATATATATGCAATTCCCCCTAGTTATAAAATAATGTGAATTTACCAAAAAGACCCCTAAGTATAATTTTAATTTAAAATGTAAATTAATCTAATCCGTTGGATTCAAAGGGGATAGATAGTTGAGATATACTTATTTGTTTTTTAGATAAAACTTGTTCCGTATGGAACTTTCCTCATGTGATTATTACTTATTGATCTCTCTACGTAACACAGCTAGAAAAATGTCTTTAGTGACACGTCGAAAGTAGAACATATTCAAAATTTTCACTAAAGCCTTCCTGGTGTCATCGAAACATAGAAACTCAAGAATGGGTAAAGGAGTAGCGGTATGCAGTGTGTGACGAAAAAATATCAGTGATAGGTCTCTTGTGGCAAAAGGTTGAGCTCAAGCACAAGAAGTACAGCTATGCTACCGAAATTCTCTTTACCGAATTTGTTATCATGACTCAATTTTTACTTCATATAATTATTTTTCGAAGGAAATCTATATCTGGTCTATGAGGTTCCGAATATAAATTGACAAAAAGGTAAGCACCGCAACATGCTTAATTATATTAAACAAAACAGGAAAGACTTATCTATATTGCCTCAATCAGGAAGATTTGGTCCTACATATATATTGTTTACCAAAAGTGAGTAAGATATTAAAGGCATTTAGATTTGTGGTCTACGGTTTACCACAAATTTGGTCAGTGCTTTATACTACACACACATCGATCTCTAGATCTTTTGTACTTAGATTATCGCAGATAATATGACATATATGATAATTGCATTACTCTGCCGCATTCTAAAATATCTATGCGGTGTTTATTCTTAGATATTTTGTCTAATTACTTGCATTCTTTTCTTTTCTTGCATTCTTTTCTTTTCTTTTGGAACATCATATCTATGAACTCGACATATGGTGTTCTGGAGGTGTGGCCCATGCAAAAGTCATAGATATTCTAATTCTATTTGAGATATGATTTGATACATTCCTTGCCGTAAGTGCAAAACGATTGATAAAAGTAAAAGATTCATAAGCATATTAAAGATAGAGCCCAAGCCATGAGGCTATGTCTGCTTGCAAGTTCCTATCTAATAATAGAGAATCAGAATAAAGTGCACATGAAAGATACATACGACATATTCATCTCGCATGGCCTTTCTACAAGTGGCATTGATCCAACTGGTATCATCTGAGGCTTTTGAATCAGTTATGGCGTATTCCATACTAACTGCTAAGAAGATATCTGTAAATGGGTCATTTTTAAGAACAGAATATGATTTTTCAATATATTCCTCGAATATAGTTTAAAAGCATTTTTAAGGATATAAAGAAATTTTTTTGGAGCACTTCCTACCTGCTGTAGTGACCTGAAGATGCTTTATTTTTGCTCGAATATATGGTGAATATTATTTAGCATACTAGAAAGACACTAGCTGCGAAAATAGAAATGAGTACAGTTGCATCCGAACAGAACAAGTTGCACAGAATTCGACACCTAATCTAACCGACTAATTAACCACTATATTTTGACTGTGATTGGGAATACATACACTTTCTCAAAATAAACATTTTAAGATCAAACATGAAAACAATTTTTTTTTTTTAATATATATAAAGGATAAGCATAATTTTGTTGTCTTTTATACCTAAAGTACTCTTTTGCTGAGATTGTAAACCTTGAATTTGGTGTATAAGCTCCCTAATTTTTCATACTAAGAGCGAATACATACATCTTTTGTCTGATAAACCAGCATTTCCATTCAGTTAACTATATCTTAAAACTTGCCTTCAGTTTTCTCTATGGGATTAAAGAGAGAAGTTTTGTATTCATTTCCAATGTAAAGTATAACTAGATTCGTAAATTGTTTATAAGAACACGCCACAACTTGTTAAAGTGATGGAGAGAGGAGGTGGGAATAAGAATACCACCTCTCGTACACGGTACACCATATTACTAACATCTTCATTGTTAATGTATGAATGAGGAGTGATTCACAATGAGTGTGTTTCATTTGGTTAGTTTCTTGAGTCTTTTGAAAATGGGTGCTTTGTGTAACAATTTCTTAATCCGTCCTAGCTAATAATCTGATACGATTCGTGGGATTATTAATTATATAAATATATTATTAAATAAATATTAAATAATTTTATTTATTTACTAGATACTCCTTCCGTCTCAAAAAAAAAAGTGTCCACCTTACTATTTATATTTGTCCAAAAAAAAAGTGTCCAGCTTTTATTTTTGGATAGTAATTATGATTGATTTTCCTACTTTAACCTTATAATCAAAACATGCATTAATTACTCATTCCTAATTTCTATATTAACCATAAGGATAAAAATGACTTTTTTAGAAGAATAGGATTAGTATATATAGATGATTAGGGTTGTAATATGAGGATGCTGAATAATATAATGGATTATTGATTTCGTGTCAATTGGGAGAGCTTATTCGACTTCTCGAACGTCGATTATTCTATCTTTATTGTTCTTGTGACTCTTTATCGTATCCGGTTTGTATCATACTATCATAGTCTCTTCAGTATTATTTATTAAGAAACCTTGAGAACTTGTTTCATCCCCTTATATCCATTCAAATCTTCCAAGATACCCCTATTTAGTGTAATCAAATGGTTTTGCTAACATGTGAATTATTTTGAAAAGTATATGATAGTTTGAAGAAACGGGTCAAATAAGTACCCGTTAGAGTATGTTGTGTTTTGAAACATTAATGATATGAAAGTTGGTTTCCATGTATTGGTTTTGCAATACATTACACTTCAAAGATTGAAGTGTTTAGTTCTTTTGAAACGGGTAAAAAAATGAATCAAATGGATCCAGTGGCAGTTTTGTAAATATGTAGAAGTGTTTTTATTTCAGAAACTGGAGTGCTTCAACTTTTTTATCAGGTTTAATTTTCTTTAACAGACTTTAATATTAAGATTCTATTAGTATTTCAACACTTTTTAGACCCATTGATGATACCATGCAGGTAAAACCTGAAACTTCTTGGTTGTAACTTATTATATCCATAGTTTCTGCTCAGTCTTAAAATGAAAACCCAAAAAATTGATACAGTGAGTTATATAATAATTCTGATTACTATGTACTATTAATATTTTAAGAACCCCACTTTGATAAATATACATTCTTAATTATATCCCATGTGACACGATGTATGTAAGTGTGTTAACAAGCCAATGTTTCCATGCCTCAATCCATTATGAAAATTACTATATAGTCTATGCACAGAAAGGGGTGTGAGGGAGAATGAAAACTTGAGAAGACACAAAAAAACACTGCAAGTATATGAACAACATTAGCGAGTAAACTGACTATATATATAACCACTATATGAACAAATTCATACAGCTATTAAAAACACTGGACAACAAAAGGACATTGGTTAAATCCTACTCCTTTATCTCTTTTAAAAGAGGAAACACTGATCTATGGATCAAATCTAGCTTCCTACCACCACGGAACTTGATGAGATGCTGCAGGACTTGCAACAATCTGTAGTAGATCCGGGTGCTACCAAATGAACAATAGGATGTTGAGGTACATACTGATAGTGGCAAGATTGTTGCAGCATGGGAGTCGAAGGCCTTCCTTTTTTGCCTGACAATCGTTCGTTCTCTGTGCTTATAACTTCCATATCAACTTTAGCTAGAAGTGTCTGAGATGCCATTTCAAGGCTAAGAATGAAGTAGAAATAAAACTTAATTAGCTGATGGAAAGTGAATTTGTTCTTCGGTGTTGGAGTATTAGACCTTTGAGGACCGGAACATTTATATAATGAAAAAAAAAAGGATAGAACAGTTAACAGGTTTCTTAGAACAGTTAGTGAGTCAACTTTACAAGTGGTGGTGATTCTTTTAAGATAAGTCGGTAGAATGAATATCGAGAATATTTTCACAACAGTTCTATTTGAATCGAGATCACAAGAATGCACCTCTATCCGGATAAAGGAGTAATCTTTAAGTTAACCAACAGTATCATCATCAACTATGGTTGGAGATAGGTCATGGCATCTTAAAAGACAAATTGCATCCTTCCATGTGTAATCAATATTCCTCGACTATGCCCACCTAAGCATGCAGAAGTTATTAGGACTTCCTCACCGTGACGTGACATAGGAACTGATGTTATTGTACCATGCCACTTTGAACAATCACAGCGTATAAATTAAGGTCATAGGACCACAATAATGGTGTGGTGCTGTGATATTCCAACGTTTGCAACTGTCAAATGGTTAACCACAGTGTCGTCAAATGTTGTCATGATTTTTTTATGAGCACAAAACTACAACCATGGCTATACCAGGAAATATCTTCTAGTTAGTTACTCAATCTTGTCAAAACAGTACTGAGAGATTAAGGTGTTCTCCTACATGTATTTGCATCTTATATATCTTCTCAATGTGCATGTTATTCTTAAACTTACATAGTTGTTTATACAAAATTTAATCTTTCAACAAAAAAATCATATCATATAATAGGAACATAGGTTACCACGTAATAAATTCATAAAGAACCAAGTGCTTTATGACCCAAAGCTTTTGCTCAAAAATCAATACATAAGTACTATGTGTCACTAAATACATTTAAGTAGCATAATCTAAAGGGATACCCCCCATTTTTATTTTATTTTTATTTATTTATTTATTTTTTAATTTTGTTTATATTATAAAACTATGAAACGGAAAGTGTTGAACAAAAAATATAAAGTTTAACAAGCCAACAGTGTTAAACTAAAAAAAATACGGTATAAAAAATTATATTCTACTATAAACAGGAGGTTAAAGGAAGGTGAAAATTGTACTTTTTTGTACTTATTGATGGGTCAAAAAAGGTACTTATAACACAACTCTAATGAAAATTCAAAACTAAACTAAAGTCAAACCTAGTCACCAGATAAAAAAATAGCAACATTGTCCAAAGGAGACACTATTGAAAGTATGAGTTTTATAATCTAAAGAGTGATTACTTAATTAGTCCTTAAGGTTTACTAAGTTTCACATGTATTGTTTTTGTATTATTATTATTTTATTTTTTTTTTTGTATTTTTTTTTTGCGGGTCATGTCCTTGTGGCATGCAAAAATTGCGGGTCCTATCCAATTTACTAACGACGTTTAAACGGTCGTTAAAAAAGGACTAACATGATATCGATGCATAACGTGAGGGCCTAAAATTAGATATGTGAAACCCGGTAAACCGTAGGAACCATTTAAGTAAAATTGATATAGATGCATAACCTTAGGGACCATTTAAGTATTGTACTTAAATTTTGGGCTTATGTACTAACCAAAATTTTATTTTAATACGTATTTTGTAGTTTTTTTTTTTTACGTCTTAATACGTTTTTGTCCCTTTTTGTACGTTTTCATCCGTTTTTATATGATTTTTGTACGTTTTTATACGTTTTCATTCATTTTTATACGTTTTAGTCCATCTTATAAGTTTTTATACGTTTTCATCCGTTTTATACGCTTCTTGTACGTTTTATACATTTTCATCCGTTTTTGTACGTTTTTATACGATTATTGTACGTTTTTATACGTTTTCATCCGTTTTATACGCTTTTTGTACGTTTTTATAAGTTTTCATCCGTTTTTATACGTTTTCATCCGTACGTTTTTATACGCTTTTTGAATGTTTTTATACGTTTTCATCCGTTTTTATACGTTTTCAACCGTTTTTATATGATCTTTTTCTTTTTAGACTTATTTATATGTTTTTGTACGTTGTTGTTCCTTTCTATATGTTTTCTTATGGTTTTTCTCCGTTTTTATACGTTTTTGTAAGTTTTCATACATTTTGTATGTTTTGGAACATTTTTATACGTTTTTGTATGTTTTATGCTTTTTCATACAAAAACGTATAAAAACGAACAAAACGTATGAAAAGGATCAAAACGTATAAAGACCACAAAAACGTTTAAAACCAGATAAATATGTATAAAAACGTAACATAACGTCCAAAAACGTGTAAAAACATACAAAAACGTATAAAACGGATGAAAATGTACATAAACGGATGAAAACATATAAAAATTTATAAAACGTACAAAAAACGCAAATTGATGAAAACGTATAAAAACGTACAAAAGTCTTATAAAAACGTATAAAACGGATGAAAACGTATAAAAACGTACAAGAAGCGCATAAAAACGGATGAAAACATATAAAAACGTACAAAAATGCACGAAAACGTATAAAAATGCATGAAAATGGACAAAAAGGTATTAAAGCGTATGAAAACGTATAAAGACATAAATAAACATACAAAATACGTATTAAAAAAATCCGGTTAGTACATAAGCCCAAAATTTAAGTATAATAAAATAAAAAATAATAATAAAAAAAAAAAAAATGAGTTATTTACTTAAATGGTCCATAGGGTTTACCGGGTTTCACATATACAATTTTAGACCCTCCTGTTATGCATCTATATCACGTTAGTCCTTTTTTAATGATCGTTTAAACGTCGTTAGTAAATTGGATAGGACCCGTAATATTTTCATACTACAAGGACATGACCCGTAATATATGTGAAACCCAATAAACCTTAAGGACCAATTAAGTAATTCACTCTAATCTAAATATGTAACAAAATGTTCTGGGACTAATTATGATGATCTGAAAAAGTTCTATTTTGCATAGTTTGGTTTTATATGCAAGTTCTACAGGGGTTCAAGGACTAGAGTTTATCTTTTCTCGAAGATTGGTATTGAAGTTGTCCCGTGTTTAAAGATCAAGGACTAGAGTGCAAAGGAGGAAACGTTTCAAGAGCCGGCATGTAAACAAATTTTTGATTTTTCCTCTAGTTATTATTTTGAGTTAATTACCTAATCATCCTTGTATTTTACATATTTTTCACCTTTCGTTCTAAAACTTTAAAGATCAAATGGCCGTCCTTGTACTTGACATTTTGTTACAGACTAGTCCTTTGACCGTTAGTTCGTTAAATTCCTCTATTAAATATGTCATATGCAATTCATGTAAGAGCAATTTAAACATTTTGCTCTCATTCATCTTCAACCTCATGTTCATTCTAGCTTGAATTTTCAGATTCTTTCTATATCTTTATATCATGTAAGAGCAATTTAAACATTTTGCTCTCATTCATTATCAACCTCATGTTCATTCTAGCTTGAATTTTCAGATTCTTTCTATATCCTTATATCCTTTCTTTTCTCATATTCATTTTTTTCATAAATCACACATCATCTACTTTATAAACATATTTTCCCATGAATCATAAACTTGTAATTAACCTAGACCATTTTTTTGAAACAATTCCTTCTAAACTCACAAACACCCACAACCACCACCATATTCCCCCAAAAACAAATAACCCACAACCACTCATGATGAATATCATCTAAACTTAAGTCAACAACAAATTCAAAGCTTTTTCATATGAATTTGAAAAACCTTTTTAAACTGCAATCACCACTACGACTACACCACTATGTCAATGTCCTTGCACCTGCAACACCATGCCTCTGCCTCCCACACCGCTACCTGCAGACCATCTTCGTCGGCCTTCAGACTGTCGTCGCTATACTCTGTAGCCTCCGCTGCATTTGCAAATGGTTTCTACATCTATGCTTGTATTATATTTTAATTTGGTGAGATGAGTTTTAGGGGAATAAATTTCAAAGCAAAAATATTCTGGGTATATAGATGAGGTGCAATTTGGTACCGATTTAGCGGTCATTTACTCTAATATTTTGTGAATTTTATGTCATTTTATTTTTGTTGTTGCTTAAAATCCTTCATATTTGGATTTTAGGCCTTGGACTAAGCATTTGTAGGAAACGTATAAGTTTTGAACTCATTTGAATGAAGTTTGGGAAAAAAACACAAAAGTTCGAATTCGTAATCGGGGCCGTGACGCCTTTACCAAATATGCCTAGAAAGTGAATTTTTTGACATTTTTGTGACCGGTCAGTGTGTGGCGACCGTCATCGTGATGTGGTCACACTTTACACCTGGATGTCATCACAAATTACACCTGATGGCCATCACAACTTACGCGCGAAGTACAAGATTTTGTTTTGGTTATAACTTCTTCATACGAACTCGTATTTGGGTGATTTAAAAGGCCACGCGATCGGAGCGAGAAGATCTAGAAATTTGGGTCGAGTTGACGTCACTTGTTATCTGTGACACCGTCACAACATCAACATCAGTTTTCCCTATAAACAATTCGCTCATAACTTTGTTTTTTCTAAGCCATAAACTCTATTACCAATTCTAGGGTTTAGGTAGGTGTTTTCCATCAATTTAGAAGGTCTTATTCAATCCATAAACATCTTCTAATAGTTTGTCTATAGATTATATTTTAATTACGTCTTCAATTCTTATTGTTGATTATGATTGTTCTTCAATGATTATGCTTGGTTAATTCACCTAGTATTTATCTAAGATTGCATGAAACTTGATAGTATAATGATTATACCTATTCTTTTCTTGATTGGTGAATCTGTTTACTTGGTTAAAAACTGGTTAGGAGCGGCCTAGCTTAAAAGTTAACTAGAATTAACTAATTGGAAATTTAAATCTAGATGTTTAATTAGATTAGATATTTATTGCATGCTTTAGTTGTTTTGTGCATGTAGGCAAGTTGTAGGGCCCTTCGCGTAGGCTATTTGCAAAGGTGTTTAATTGACCACTACTACACCAATTAAGGCGTGACAATTCAATAGGTATAGTTAGATTGCTAGTAATGAGTATCAATAAAATAAGAAGATGTTAGAGATTGATTATTGGTGAATATACACCAATATTCACCATTACACCAATTAAGGCGTGACAATTCAATGGGTATAGTTACATCGCTAGGGAAGAAGAAATATTCACCATTACACCAATTAAAGCAAGAAATATTCACCAAAACCCTAAAAAAACTATTAATTTTACATGCTTTCAATTAAATCAATAAAATACCAAAAAGAATCTTTTTCCCCTTTAACCATTTGGATTTACATATCGATCCTACCCCACTATCCCTTAGAAAATGATCAATCTCTCGGACTTGCCTAATAATACACTATAACGGTTAGGTACAGTGCCTACGAGGTTATAAAGCTTGGTGCTTGCAACCCGTGTATCATATATAAATAAGAAGATATGAGAGATTAAGTATAGTGTTTTGAGTTAAAAATAAGAAACAAAATTTGTAAAATTATGAATTGACAGTGGGCCAGTGTTATAAATGGAAGCTTTATATAAGGCCATTTTAATATTGGGTTGAATGGCAACGGGATATTGAGTTGGACTTTGGGCCAAAGCCTTTTAGGATTTTTAATATTTGGTGGGAAGAACCGGACTTCTATCGTGTCATGGAGGAAGCGTGGGGAAGGAGGTCAAGATCAAGAAACTGGATTGTAAATTTAGGGATAGATTAAAAAATGCCAAGGCAAGTCTTAAGGTATGGAGCAAGGAAAGATTTGACGGGCATAAAGAGAAAATGGAAAAACTAAGAGATGAAGCAATGAGATGGGAGTTAGAGGCGGAAAATAGAACATTAACTGATGGTGAGAGATCCGTATGGATGGAGGCTAGAAAGCAATGAGGGAGAAGGAAAGGGAGTACGGTAACATGCTTCGTCAAAATTCTAGAATTAGGTGGGATATAGAAGGTGATGAATATTCTAAATTCTTCCACTCTTATGTTAGGAGGAGGAATAATAAGTGTCATGTAAGGGGTCTTATGGTTAACGGATTATGGTGCGAGGATCCTAAAATAATCAAAGAGGAGATGGTTAGACACTTCAAAAATGTGTTTTCAGATAGGGGGTGATGCGACCAGTGTTCTGTAGTGGGAAGGTTGAGAGAATATCGGTGGACGAGGCGCGACTGTTGGAGAGGGAGTTCCATGCAAAGGAAGTGTGGGAAGCTATTAGTGGTTGCGGGGGGAGGGGGAGAGAGAAAGCACCAGGGCCCGATGGTTTTAACTTTAAGAAGTTTTTATTTTGAGAAGATTGAGAAGGTTTTCAAAAACGATAGATTTTTAACTTTGATTCATGTTTTTTTAAGCGTAAAACTCAATTTAATGTGATTAAAATTCAAAATGTGTAAAAAAAATTTGAATCAATGTTAAAATTCTCTCGATTTTGCGATATATGTTGAATACTGAATCATCTGTACAAATTTAATGAATCATCATCATAACTCGATTTTAACAATGATTTGTGAACCAAATTTGTGATTTATAGATTCGATTCATCATAAAATGATGTTTACTTGTGAATCAAATAAAAAACATGAATCAATTTGCTCAATCGAAGATTTATCAATCTTCTCAAAATATAAAACCTATCTCAATTGAATATATATATATATATATATATATATATATATATATATATATATATATATATATATATATATATATATATATATATATATATATATATATATATATATATATATATATATATATATATATATATATATATATATAACCAAGAAAAATGCGAGAACTGTGAGAACCAAAGATCAACCAATCAGATTTTTTCTTATATTAATTTTTAGGGGCAATTCCATATTTACCCAACTTAAACATGATAATGCCATATTTACCCAAAACATGCTTTAAATGCATTGTACATCATGCATTCAAAAGTTGCATTTTGGGTATATATGACATTTTCATGTTTAGATTGGGTAAATATGGAATTATCCCTAATTTTTATTATTTAATTCAAAAGGGTATAATGGTAAAATTACATTTTTTTTTAATTTATTTTTAAAAAAACGTTTTTTAATTCCTAAAATTAAGGAGTCTTTTTTTTTTTTTTTTTTGTTGTTATATACATGTTTAAAAATACATTATGTGCACATGTGTTTTGTTAAAAAAAAGGTTAACTACTAAGTACATTATGATAGTACTTTTCGTTTATGCATATGTGTTTTGTATATGCATATGTATTTTTGAGAAATATTACATAAATATAAATACAAACAACAAAACTTTAACAATAGATTTGTGCAATTTCTAAATTTCCAGATTTACAAATTGTATTCAATTTTATTACAAATATGTAAAGCGTGCACATATGCATAGTCCAAAGTCTTCAACAGTTGGTTCATCTTTTAAGCGTGCACGTGTATTCATCTCCTGGCTCAAAAACCATGAAATCTATACATGTGTTTTTTATCCTTGTGCACATGTGTTTTTATCATCTCGTTAATCTTAATTGATACAAGTTTGTGCACATGTATTCGTCGCCTGGTTCAAGAACCCATGAAGTCTGCACATGTGTTTTTGATCCTTGTGCACATGTGTTTTTATCATCTCGCTCATCTTAATTGATACAAATCTGTACCAACATCAAAGACTTCAAGTAACCTGTCACCATGACCTTCCACATTAATACAATACTAATACAAGCAGAGAAACAAATATTTCAACACTAATACAACAACTAAATACTCGTAAACAAATAATGTCAATAAAGGTCCAAGTCTAACAACGACAAACATCGCCCTTCTAAATAATGTCAATAAAGGAAGTCAAACACCAATTCAAACGGTCAGTGTATACCCTTCTTTGGTTTATATGAACCTTAAAACACATATGCAAACCCCTTTTAATTTACTTTATTTAAAGGTCTATACATAAAACATCAAGAAATTCACCTATCGTTAACCATCTATTATGAATCCAAAACAACCTACCAAGGAGCTAACAAGGATTAAAAACAAGTATTGGTTTGACATAGAAAATATATTCTATATCTGGTTGGTGCACGCATACACGAACACATAGATGATGCAAACAATTCAAAATTAATGAATGTACTTCTATGGCTAATCTACGTTTTGTTAAAGCCTAAGTTTATAGTTTTGATATTAAATTAATTTTCAACAAAGAAACAACAAAACAATACAAGTGCTAACGATTTATAACCATGAATTTAACCACCTTTGAATTAGAAAAATAGATCTTTGAAACGTACGTACTCAGTACTCACCTTAGATCAAAACAAAAAAAATGCATTCAAGATTGGATCAAACCAAAAAAATAATGACAAATAACGATTTGGTTCACAATAATACAAAATCAAAAACAATATTTTAGTTTTCATGTAAATCGAACCTCAAATATTTATATCGATCACGACGAAGAGAAACCCAAGATTAGTAGCAAAAGAACCCATACATATTAAAAACAAACATGTAGATCTAAACTTTTGTAAGCCAAATAAATCACCAAGATCGAGTATCATCTAAAAAACTGAATAAGCATATGACAAACATGTGGACCAAAACTATTTGGCAAACCTTAAAATGAGTCAGATGCGAAAATACGCATCTTTTACATTTATTTTAAATTCATACAAATAATAAAAGATTAAAATATCTTTGTGCATAGGATAATGATAATGAATTAAATGAATTAAGAGATGATGGTCACCAATTTGTGTGGAAGGCACCAATTGAAGGAGAGAAAAAAAAGAAAAAAAAAGTTTGTT
This sequence comes from Chrysanthemum lavandulifolium, assembly GCA_022545495.1. Taxonomy (NCBI): domain Eukaryota; kingdom Viridiplantae; phylum Streptophyta; class Magnoliopsida; order Asterales; family Asteraceae; genus Chrysanthemum; species Chrysanthemum lavandulifolium. The sequence continues at coordinate 38,361,003 of CM040246.1, forward strand.
TGGATCTTGATGATCGTCGACTAAAAGAGAAAGTGTGTAAAGGATTGATGAAATTGATTTTTTAATATATAATTGATGCTATAATAATCCCTAATTAATATGGACGGTTATGGGGAAAATGTAAAATAAAATTCCTATATTACCCCTTCATACTCTACAAAATAATATCAAAAGTGTCATATTTTTACCATTATGCCACAAGTCATTTTGTCCATTGATCAACTCATCCAAAGGTTCGGATAACCTCGCATATATATATAATTTATTTATATATATATATAAATAACTCACATATATATATATATATATATATATATATATATATCTAGATCAAATAAGATCATACTTAAAGTTGTTAAAATGAGATCGAACTAAAATTTGACAAGAGATACTCTCCTTACAATAAAAATAATTTTTTATTTACTACAACTAAAATTATTAAAGTTTCGATAGATTTCTTTTTAAAATTTACGAAACCTAGGTGATACACTTTGATTAGTAGTTTAATGTGTATCGTGGTTTTGTATGTGTATCGTGTTTGGAATATTTATTAGTGTAATGTGTATCGGATGTATCACTAATCCAAACTCATGTATCATTTGGTTATTAGTTGCTAAAATGTTAATTTGTATTAAAATATTTTTTTTTTTGTATGATTGCTAAAATTGTTATTTATAAATGTTTTAGTGGTTTTTAGATTTGATCTTATTTTTACAACTTTAAGCTTGATCTCACATTAACCCTCCCCTATATATATATATATATATATATATATATATATATATATATATATATATATAACCTTATGAGGTCATTAAATCGGATCTTCTTAAGGCGATTCAGTAGTTTTGAGATAGTATGGAAATTTCAAGGGGTTGTAATGCTTCCTTCGTCACTATTATCCATAAGGTAGTGGACCCGTTAGGGCTCGGTGACTTTCATCCTATTATCCTGACCGGATGCTATTATAAAATAATTGCAAAAATATTAGCGGAAAGGGTTAAATGTGTGGTGGGGAATGTGGTGGGGGAAGTGCAAAATTCATTTATAAAAGGGAGGTTTATCCTTGACGGGGTTTGATGCAAGTTTTACTGACCAGGTTTTAATATTTATATTGTCTCGTTATACCTATGGTCTACCCTAATGCACTAACGGGCAGTGTACCCGGTCGTGTGTAGTGTAGTATTCGGTAAAACCAAGGTCGTCCCAAGAGCTATGTGTGCAGATTTTAACTAAGTCTAGGTGTCACAGATTTTAAGGTTGAAATGATTACTTAATAACTAAAGACAAGAAAATAAAATAAAGAAAGCAAATAAAGGCGAGGGTTGTGATCAATAGAGGAGAAGTGTGCTAACCTAGTTACTCATCCTATCATGTTAAGCTCATGTTTAATTACTTCCAATTGCTTCAAGTGGGGGTAAAAGTCGCTAGGACAGCATTTGGTCAGTTCGTCCTAACCTATCAGCAAAGGTTTCCACCGGAGATCATCGGGTGACCCTCGAAAGTCCGGTTGTTTTAGTCCCTAAGCCAAGTCATTAAGTGCCGCTACATGCAAGATTCATAACAATGAGTGCCCGGGCGCTAGCATCTTAAACACTCATCCCTAACTTCTTAAGTTCATCCAAACGGTAGGTGATCAGTTGGTCAAATCGCACAAGCGAAGAAACGTCGTCATTTGGTCAATTCTTACCCTTCCCACTCAGTCTAACTACTTAGGGTCAGTTGGTCATATCTCCTAAGTAACTAGCCACTACCGCCATTCAAAACTACCGAAACAAGGGTAGCTACCAACAAACTATGCATGCATACACTAGAAACACTTATACAGAAGCAATGTAAAAATAAACAAAACAATCAAGAAATCATAACTAGACTTGCACCAGAGGTGCTTAGCCGCTCATATTAACTAAAACAATCGATTCAATGTTTAACATATCGAAATACATGAATTGAAAGTAAATAAATGATAAAATGTTAATGCTTATCGTAGGGTAGGGGTGTCAAAAAAAACCGAAGAACCAAAAGAACCGAAGAACCGTACCGTAACCGACCGGGAACGGGACCATATATTAGAACCATGGTACGGTTCTTGGTTCCTAAAATTTTAAAATTTCGATTCTCGGGACGGTTCGGGTCGGAACCGTCCGGTTCCGGTACTTTCCCGAAAGAACCAACTTTTATGAAAATATGTAATTTTATAGGGTTTGTTTGGAATATTGTGTACATGCAAGTATGCGGCCTTTTAAGAAAATTGAAAAACCTTACCTAAACCAAAAAACTAAGAAACCTTAACCTTTAATCCATTGATTCCATTCAAAGATTCAAACATCATCCATCAATATGAAAGTAATTTTTTTCTAAACTGGAATATTGAATATGCGCATAGCCGCATATCGAACAATTCTATGTTGCTCAGTAACAAATAGCAAGAAGTTGTAATTAACTATTGGTATTTTTTTTTCATTAAACTTAACGACAAAAGTCGAGAAACAATTAACGATTATGGCGTCACTGCATGATATATCGTCACCATGTAAGTTATTGTAAGCTAGTCACCATGATTGATACATAATATTCTCAACGAGTTTACAATTATTTTCATGGATAATGAGTTTGCTATTACCGGAGATATGTTTATTTGTTTGTTTGTAAGTCAAGTTGTGAAATACTATTAAGGTTGTCAACTTCTTTCGAAGTTCTACGAACTGAGTACCATAAATTCATATCCATCAAAACATATTTTTTTAACACTTTGGTACTCATGGAATTACCGAAAATTCCGTCATCGAATCGAAGTATCGCATCGGAACCGAATCGAAAAACTTGGGACGGTTCTTGGTTCCACTTTTTTCCTTATTTTCGGTTCTCGGTTCCTTCGGTTCGGTTCCGGTTCGGGACGGTTCTAGTACCATGGACACCCCTATCGTAGGGGAGTGATTTCTCCCTTGGAGATGACTCCGTATGCTCCCTAAGATCTGCCTTCAACCTTCTACCTACGTTCTCCGATTTGATGTGTGAAATGAATGAATAGAAATCTTTGGAATTTAGGCGGTATTTATAGGCGGATCCGTTACTGGCGTAACTTAAGTTGAGAGTTACGCCGTAACATCCAATTCTTTGTAATTTGCTCTGGAAAAGCTGGTTACGGCGTAACATCAGGAATGAGTTACGTCGTATCTTCAATAAATCATGGTTACGCCGTAGTTGTAGAATGAGTTACGGCATAGCTTGCAGCGGCGCGGAACATCATTTAACCTAATTAGTTACGACGCAATCCTAGGAGGGAGTTACGCTGTAATCTTCCGTTTAGTTGGTTTTCTGAGCCACGCTTCTGTTACAGCGTAATGTGAGAGGGGAGTTACGCCATAACATCTTCAAAATGAGCATACTATCATATATCTTCGATAAACTCTCCAAATCCGCGTCTCATTAGCTCCAATGCTCGTAATTTACCTGAAAGTGAAATATAGAGGAAAATAAGTGTAAATCCATATAAATGATATAAAATACGAGCATTATCGGGGGAAATTGACACGTAATATTCAGGACTATTTGATGTTATCAGGGTTCTTATAGCAAATGAGACGATGGAATTTTTGAAGAAAAAGAAAGAACAAAGCTTAATTTTTCAATGTGGATTTCGAGAAAGCGTATGATAGCATTAATTGGGGATTTATATTAGATATTATGAAAAGAGTGGGGCTTGGAGTAAAATGGTGTAAATGGGTAGATACTTGCCTTATGTCGACTTTTATGTTCATTTTGGTCAACAACTCCCCGTAGGAGGAATTTGGTCTTGAAAGGGGGGTCCGTCAAGGTGACCCGCTATCCCCCTTTATATTTATCTTGGCGGCTGAGGGACTTAACGTGATCGATACCAAGGTGGTAGAGAAAGGAACCTTTAGAGGATTTGTTTCAGGGGTAAATAAGGTAGTGGTCTCACATCTACAATATACGGATGATACAATATCTTTTGGAGAATGGAATAAAGGAAATGCTAAATCTCTTTTGTGCATTCTCAAATGTTTCGAAGAGGTTTCTGGTCTAAAGGTAAATTATAATAAGAGTAATATTTACGGTATTGGAATCAATGAGGGGGAAATGACGAAAATGGTGAGATGGATGGGGTGTGGTATCAGGGAATTCCCGCCTACATATTTGGGGTTACCAATTGGAGAGAACATAAGGCGGATAAATGCTTGGGAGCCTGTAGTGGAGAAATTTAAAAATAAATTAGCGGATTGGAAAACTAAAACGATGTCTTTCTGGGGTCGTTTAGCATTGGTTAAATCGATTCTTGGTAGCTTGCCATTGTATTATTTTTCGATGTTTCGCGTGCCTTTGAGTGTATTAAAATCTCTTGAGAGAGTTAGGAAAAATTCTTTTGGGGAGGGGGGTCGAAGAGGGTAAAAAACTTTCTTGGGTTAAATGGGTTTTGGTTCTTGCATCTTTTGGGGAATGGAGCTTAATATTGGTTCGTTAAGGGCAAAATTTTTGGCTTTATTAGGTAAGTGGTTGTGGAGGTCTAAGAGGGAAGGCAGGATCTTATGGGTTAGGTTAATTAAAAACATACACAGGAATAGTGGGGTGTGGAATGACATTGTGCGGGTTAGTGAGGTGACTGATGGTTTCGGGTTGGAGTTTACTTCATCGGTTTTTGAGGAGGTGGGGACGGAAAGGACATTAGATTTTGGGTAGATAGGTGGATCGATAATCGGAGACTATGTAATAGATTTCCTAGATTATATCATTTAGATATGAGGAAAGAGGACTATATGTGGGATAAAGGGTCGTGGGTAAATAATTTGTGGTGTTGGGAATGAGAGTGGGGTAGAAGCATTAGGGGTAGAGTTAGTAGGGAGTTCGAGGGGCTTTTAGTAGTTGTACAAAATGTTGTGGTTAATTCTAATTGTAGGGATAAATGGAGGTGGTCGCCTGATGAAGGCAGTGAATTTACGATTAAAGGGCTTGCAAGATTGGTGAAGGAGAAGATCTTACATGTGGAAGGTGGAGGTCAAGAGACGATTTGGAATAAAATGGTTCCTAAGAAAGTAAACATCTTTGTGTGGAGGGCGGTAAAAGGAAGACTTCATGTTCGAGTGGAGCTTGATAGAAGAGGCATTGATTTGGACTTGGTTCTTTGTCCTTGTTGTAATAATATTGTGGGATCTTGTGCTCATTGCTTGTTCACTTGTGATTTAACGATGAGTGTTTGGGAAAAAACCTTCATTTGGTGAAAGGTGGAGAGCGTTAATTCTTTTTCTATTAATGAGTTTTTCTCATCTAATGGAGGTGTTAATGTCCCCAACTTTCTATCTCGTGTTTGGCAAGCGGTTATTTGGACTTCCGGCTACTTCATATGGAAAGAAAAAAATTCACGTGTGTTTGGTAAAAAAGTTTCAAGTACTAATAAGATTGTTTAAGACATCCAACTCAAAAGTTTCGAATGGATTGTGAGAAGGTCAAAAAAATATAAAGAGATAGATTGGCACCAATGGTTGTGGGAGTCGCTCAAGATACAGATTCAATAAGATACAAGTTTGCAACATGAATTTAGGAATTTTAGTGATGACAATTTGGTTCCATATCATATTTCATTTATGTGCAGAAGGCTGCTGTCAAGGTTTCTGCATTGCCTGATATGTCTGTGATTTTTTGTAAGTTATGTGTTAGTCAAAATGTTAGTGCATTTAGTGTGTCAGGTTAGTGGTCCTAGTGGCGTTTCTTGACTATTCAAGCTTCAATAGTTATGGTATGCCTAGGTCAGTAAGTGCTTTGGTATATTTTGGCAGGTTGAGTAGTTCTTCGGTTCTAAGTTTTTGTGTCTTGTTCTAGCCCAATTAGTTGCCTATTTTGTGTTTGTGTGTTCTATATTGTTGTTTTTCCTTTGGGTCTCTTTCTCCTTAATTAGCTAGTTGAGGAGTAGAGATGTCATTTCTTGTGTATTTGTTTCTGGGTTACTCTATAATAAATGTTTGCCTTTCTAAAGAAAATAGAAATAAATAACTTTATTATTACCATTGTTTATATTTGGATGACAAAAAATAGTATGAAAAAATGTATAAATATTTGAATTTTGTAATGGAAAAAAAAAGATAATATGAGGCTCACAGAATGGATTGCATAGACACCAAATTAGTAAGGAATGAACATGTAAGTATGAATGATATATTTGAAAATCATATACTTATACGGTTATACGAAACCTATATAATTGGTATGCTTCTATGAATCACAATTGCTATTAGTTTGGGTATAAAGTGAGTTCCTCAGGTATAAGTGAGTCCCTCAGATATGATAGTTTCCATAAGAGGTAAGTAAGTAAGATATGGAGTATGCTATATGTTTGAGTAACATAATAAATTTTCGAATTCAAAATAGTAAAACAAATATCTTATTTCAGAATGAAACTATTCCTTTATTCCGATTATCATATACCAAACGCACCTTAATCCACATGATTGTCCTCAATTTATTTAAAAGCAAATAAGCATTTAAAATGATTTGTTAGTAGTCATGTGTTGACTTTTTTAATAGATGAGACAATCTCTATCCAAAAAAAAAAAAAAAAGACAATTTTCAAGAAATGCCGTCAGCATATACGCAGCATTTCCAATTACCAAAAATGACATCCCCAATGCAAACTTGGCTACTATAGTACCAAAATAGGGTATCGTTTAATCCGTGTATAATCATAGAGTAAAAAAAAAATGGCTCAATTAACAGATGAACTAGTGGGCAAAGTGAATTCAGGTCAAGAATTAGACAAAGATTCTTTGTTTCGTTACTGTTCTATTCATGTTGATGGCTTCCCTGTTTCTTCTTCTACTTTTAATGTTTTTCAGGTAAAAAATGATTCATTTTTTACTTATCAAATATTCTTGTGAATTGTGATTATGTTGTACAAAGGTTGACTGTCGGCTCAACTTGTTAGATTGTTTTTATTATTATTATTATTTTTTTATTGAGTAACCATGGTTTCTGACTTTTTGGCCGACTAATCCACGGGGTTTGAACCCACCGCCACGCAGACTCAAACCGAGTAAAGCCCTTTTCAGGAGGTTGGTGTGGCCACTTTAGGGTTGTTTAGGAATTGAACTTATTATCTTTTGTCTATTTTAATGTGGAAAGATTGTTAATTTAGTTATGTTAGTGATGAAAATTAGTGATGTTTACAAGATTGTTGCAATACTTACCTTAGGATTGCGTATAACTCTTCGGTTAGAACCCGTAACCATGATTTTTTTTTTTTTTTTTTGGTTAACCATGGTTTTCGGCTTTTTGGCCGACTAATCCACGAGGTTTGAGTCTGCCCCACACAACACAAGCCGAGTAAAGCTGTTCCCCTTTTTTAGAAGGTTGGCGTGGCCACATCATGTTTGTTTGCACCAAGTAGGAATTGAACTTGAGACCTCTCACAATTAGTGATGATTGTCGGAAGCCTTTTACCACTAGGCCATCCCCTGAGTGGTTAACTATGAGCGTATCGAACTCAGTAAACAAGAAGTGGATTAACCAGTGCTATCTATAAACAGTAAGGACTAATATCTGATATGTTGGGTTGTTGTAGTTTCTTTATGTATTACAGTTTGTTTTAATAGGCCTTGTTATGTAATCCATTTTCGTATAGAAGCTCATGTACAGTTCTAGATATGCTGAAGTTACATTCTTTTCATGATCCCGGAAATTAATTCTTATGTACTTCTTGTTGATCAGTTTGGGCATGGTCAATCGAACCCAACATATCTTATAGAGTTACAATCAGGTCCTCTAGTAAAAAAGTATGTTTTGAGAAAGAAACCCCCTGGTCAACTTCTACAATCCGCTCATGCTGTCGAGAGAGAATTTCAGGTAACAACTGTCTATATATGTATTTCTCTGCGCATATTTTGTCACAAATGTGATTCGTCTAACATATACTTTTATACTTTCTAATGTTACAGGTGCTTCATGCATTAGGCACTCATACAATTGTTCCTGTCCCAAAAGTCTTCTGTTTATGTACTGATTCTAGTGTAATTGGTACTCCGTTCTACATTATGGAGTTTATGGAGGGGCGCATATTCTTAGATCCTATGCTACCTGTATGAATCCTGGTCTCTGGTCCATTTTCAACTGTATAAAATGTATCATTCTTAATTATACCCGTTCATTTTGATGTTAGGGTGTAGCACCTAATAGGAGAAGGGCTTTATATCATGCAACTGCCGAAGCTTTAGCTTCTCTTCATTCTGCTGATGTTGATGCAATTGGTCTTGGAAACTACGGGCGACGAAACAACTACTGTAAACGACAGGTACATTGTCTATAATAAAATTGAATAATTAAGTTTTGGTCCCTAAATTTCACTAAAACATCATCGGATACATCAGGTTGAAAGGTGGGCAAATCAATATATTGCTTCTACTGGTGAAGGAAAATCTGAGAGAAACCCTTTGATGTTAAAGCTGATTGATTGGTTGCGCCAAAATATACCTTCAGAAGATTCTTCTGGTAGCACAGCTGGTCTAGTTCATGGTGATTTTCGGATTGATAATCTTGTTTTTCATCCAATAGAGGTTTGTATTTAGCTTCATTTTGGAACTCAAATTTATTTATATCTTCAGTTAATGTCTCAGTAATATATGGAAAATGTGGAAATGCAGGATCGAGTGATTGCAATTCTCGATTGGGAGCTGTCTACTCTTGGAAATCAGATGTGTGATATTGCATACAGCTGTATGGTAAGTTAGTCTTTCTCGCACCATCAGGATTTTATACATAACAGATGTTTGTAGTCGAAAGTAAATCATATTTTTTCTCTTCCTGTCTACCAGTTGTATGTTGCAGATTTTTCACAGGGTAAAGTGAAACACAATAACAGTCTTGAAATTACTGATACACCTCAAGGAGTTCCTTCATTGGAAGAATATCTCACAGACTACTGTGCTGCAGCTGTAAGATAATTGCTGATAATGTTGATTACCGAGTAGGTATATAAAATAACCATTTTATACTATACTTATAACTTTACATTTTCGCATTTTAGGGAAAACCATGGCCTGCTGCTGGATGGAAGTTCTATGTTGCATTTTCTCTATTTCGTGGTGCATCAATCTTAGCAGGGGTCCACACTAGATATATTATGGTAAACATGGCTATTAGTCTATTACCATGTGTATAAATACGATGCTTGAATCATAATCCTGTAGTACTAGAACTGACTTTTTGAATTTTAGGGTAATGCATCAGGTGGAAAGCGTGCTGAAGATGCAGGGGAAAAAGCCAATGATCTTATACAAATTGCTTGGTCTTATATTCAAAGGGAAAATGTTCTGTCACCACACCCTCTATCTGGTAATTGTTGATCTTTTATTTGCTTTTCCCCTTTGCTTTGATGATGTGTCACACCCTGATGGATTTATATTTCTTTCTAATTTTCCAGCTACAGGAGGAGTAGGTCTCGTTTCTGGTATTGCAAGTGACAAGAAAAATCAAGGGTCGGGTGATGGAGGGGGTTTTGTTCCCAACAATAAAGTTAAGGAGCTAAGAGAAAAACTAATCAAGTTCATGGAGGAACGTATATATCCAATGGAGCAAGAGTTCAGTAAGCTTTCTCAGTCTTCCATGCGTTGGACAATTCATCCAGAAGAGGAAAAGTTGAAGGAGATTGCAAAGCAAGAAGGCCTTTGGAACCTTTTTATACCAGTAATATGTCTTTCCCTGCTATATATATGTCCTAAAATAAATAAATAAAAGGCTACAGTTTGATTGGGGCATATTTAGTTTATACTATTTTTTATTACTTGATATTCAGTTGGATAGCGCTGCAAGGGCAAGACAAGTTCTGTTTGATGGGAAAGCTGATGATGTAATTGGAACAGGATTTCCTAATCAATTGGGAGCTGGACTTTCAAATCTTGAGTATGGATACCTTTGTGAAATCATGGGTCGTTCTGTATGGGCTCCACAGGTATTCAACTGTGGGGCACCTGATACCGGGAATATGGAGGTAAAAAGTTTAAAACTTCAGTTCTCGTTTTCATTTTGTGAGTCCCATTTTCATGATGCTATAATAAATGCAGAGGCCTTAATTTTTTGTATTATCTTGTAACCTTAGGTACTATTGCGCTATGGTACTAAAGAACAACTTCAAGAATGGCTTATTCCATTGCTTAATGGAACAATCCGATCTGGCTTTGCAATGACGGAACCTCAAGTTGCCTCTTCTGATGCGACTAATATAGAGTGTTCTATAAAAAGGTATGTTATTCAGATGGGATTTGTATAAAATATCAGGAGCATATTACAGATTTCGTTAGGAAAACAAAAAGATCATAACCAAAGTCCAAAGTTTACAAAATGCTACCAAAACTAAAGTGTCACGGACACAGATAATTACAATCTTTAGCTTACCTGCATTATTAACTGTAAATACAGTATATTGATCAGAAATCCTCTCTTATATTATGTAATGAAGTTGAAATATGAACAGAGATGGAGACACATATGTTATAAACGGAAAGAAATGGTGGACAAGTGGAGCCATGGATCCTAGATGCAAACTGCTTATACTTATGGTTAGTTCCGACTGCTACTTTATCTTCTAAGAAATGATATATAACCTTTTTAGGTCAAATACAGTACCTCTAGAGTAAAAAATATAATGGCTGTTTGTTCGAATCTGGTAATTAATTTAGTTTTGAGAATCTGATGACTTTGTGCTAGTTCTTAACCAGAAAATTTATTTTATGTTACTAAATGCAGGGGAAAACCGACTTCAATGCACCAATTCATAAGCAGCAATCCATGATTCTAGTTGATATAAATACTCCCGGTGTGACAATAATAAGACCTCTCACTGTATTTGGGTTTGAAGATGCGCCTCATGGGCATGCTGAGATTTCATTTGAGAATGTGCGTGTTCCAGCTAAGAATATCCTCTTGGGGGAGGGTCGTGGCTTTGAGATTGCACAGGTAACCAAACAACCCTTTAAAATTTCAAGATTGTTCCAGTCATTCTCGTTGTTGTTTATACTAGACGGTTTAAAGGTTAATCAAGCGAACTGGTTTTTTATGTTTGCAGGGTAGGCTGGGTCCAGGGAGGTTGCATCACTGCATGAGATTAATTGGTGCAGCAGAACGTGGGATGCAATTGATGGTTCAAAGGGCTCTTCAAAGGAAAACATTTGGAAAATTAATAGCTCAGCATGGCTCCTTTGTTTCTGATGTAGCTAAGGTAATACGGGAAACAAAAAAAACCCTTGAATAATCTTTTTATTTATTATTTATTATTTATTTTTTTTGCTGCACGTGATTTGTGTGATAGTGATCACAGAAACAGAGTGCTTAAATAATTAGATAAGCAGAGTTAGAACCGTTTTTCCAACTTAAAAAACTGATCATGGCGACTTCAAATCTTAAAAATCAGATAATATATTCCAAATGCGAATCCAAACACCCCCTTATTTGTTGATATCTTAGTTGAGTAGAAAAACTTGCTCTATCCAAAATTTACTAATACATGGTAGTACAGATATATCAAACCTTTTCCTTTCTCCTCGTCCCATATTTGGTTCAAATTACTTTACATGTTAAAACATTTTAATGCAGTGTCGAATAGAACTAGAGAGAACCAGACTGTTAGTTTTTGAGGCTGCAGACCAACTTGATCGTTATGGAAACAAGGAAGCTCGTGGTGCCCTTGCAATGGCCAAGGTAAACCTTTCTTCTTCTAGTATTTGGTAAATTCAGAAATATTACATTACTTCTTTCTGTTAGAACTATCAGTACCAGAAAATGAGACCTTTAACTTCCTTCTACCTTAAAAGCCCCCCATTCTTAGCAGATACGAGTTTTAGTTGATTAAAACTGGGAGAAAATTTGCCTGTGAAAGTACCAAGTATGTTATTTGATTAGTATTTTATTTAAAAGTAACTTTTTTTCTTAAGAGTATGTTAATAAGAATTGTGTGAATGCACACTGATGTGTTGTCTTAATCGGGTCAATGGTCCACATTACAAGTTTCAGCTAGTATGGAAAATGAGAAATGGGTCAAAAGTTAAAACCTATTTTTAGTCCACACAACCTCTTAACTCGTTTTTACTCAGATGTTTAAGGTTATTAATAGATAATAACTAATATAGTTTTTGCATCATGATTAAAATTTAAAAGAAAGGACCAAAAAGTGTTGGTAGCTCAAATTAATCCGACTAGTTTTGACACGTTTATTTGGAAACATACTTGTTTTGTGCTTATTATTACAGTAAAGCATGCATATGGAGTTATGGACACTTAAAAATATAAGTTCTATAGATTTATGGAACAATAGACTAGCATGATATATGATTCATGTTTGTATGATATGGAACAGGTAGCCGCTCCAAATATGGCTTTACATGTGCTTGACACAGCAATGCAAGTGCACGGTGCAGCTGGCTTATCAGGAGACACTGTTTTGGCCCATCTTTATGCAACGGCTAGGACACTCAGAATTGCAGATGGTCCTGACGAAGTTCATTTGGGAACGATCGCCAAATTAGAACTAAGGAGAGCTAAGCTTTGAAGACTTTTTTTTTTCAATGATTTTCAAATATGTGCAACTTTGAGTGTGAAGTAGAACATAAAAGAATAAATGGAAGAACCAAAATGTTATTACTCATAGTATCATGTAATATTAAAAGTAAAATATTGTCTTATAGAAATTGAAGAGATTTAACATAAATAAAGATGAATTGCATTCATTTATTTATTTTTATTTTTTTTAATAAATTATTTTGCAAGATATCATGATAACTAAAGTTAGAATAATCCAAAGTAATTTCTAACCACTTATTAGCGTCCAAAACAAAAAACCACCCATGAATTTCATACCTTACATTATCAAAACTGTATATTGACCAATATTTAATCATATAAATAATACATTAATTTCTGTTATATGATTGAACCCAAAACCCAGATGGGGTTCCAAGAAGCTAGATTTTGTTATTAGAATTTTAGGTAAACAGGAAAAAATTAAAATACAAGAAAAATGGTCGACGTAAGGAATAAATTCACCTTGATTGGAATCGGCCTCGTTCTGTTAGCTGCGACGGTAATGGCAGCAGTTATCTGTGCCAAAACATTCAACGGATCCCATAAGCCCGGACCTGATGGTTACATTACAACAACCAACAAGGCGGTTGACTCGCTTTGCCAACATACCGATTACAAGACCTCATGTCAAAAGAGCCTTGCGGGTGCAAACAACACGGAGGACCCTAGAGAGCTTGTGAAAATGGCTTTTAATTCCGCAATAAAAGAGGTTCAAATTGCTATAGAAAATTCATCTACGTTAGATGAAGTTGCCAAGGACCCTAGAGCTTCCAAGGCATTGGATCAATGCAAAGAGGTTCTTAATACCTCGATTGATGATCTCAAAAGATCAATGCAAAAACTTGATAGTTTTGATATTGGAAAGATGGAGGAATATGTTGGTGATCTTAAAATATGGCTAAGTGGTTCATTAACGTATCAAGAAACATGTCGTGAAGGGTTCAAGAACACTACGGGTGAAGCAGGTGAAAAGATGAATAAGTTATTGAGTTTAGGTTGGAAACTCACAAGCAATGCACTCGCGATGATTAATGGTGTTGGTGAGCTTTTTGGGCAGGTTCAGTTGACAGGGATTAGCCGTAGGCTCCTAGACAAGGGTCCAAATGATGAAGTGTGGTGGGCTAGAGGCGATAAGCGGTTGCTTATTAGTGTTGATCCAAAAACGTTGAAGCCTAATGCGGTTGTGGCCCAAGATGGTTCAGGTGCGTTTAGGACCATTATGGAAGCGGTTAAGACCGTGCCGGTAAAGAATACCCAGCCTTTTGTAATACTCATAAAGCAAGGCATCTATAAGGAGTATGTTGAGATTCCTAGACGTGTTAACAATATCGTCTTCATTGGTGAAGGTCCTACAAAAACCCGAATCACAGGAAACGTTAATTTCAATGATGGGATTACTACTTACAAGACCGCTACAGTTGGTAAGTTTCTTGTGTTCAATCTTTAAACCTGCGAGAAGTACCATGGTTTAGTCGTTCAAACTTAAGACTGCTTGGCTAAAGATTAAACTTTTATCATCGTCACATTTTTAATTTTATATTTAATGTTTTTATTGAAATGAAACAGCGGTAAATGGAGATGGATTCATGGCGAAGGACATAGGGTTTGAGAACACGGCGGGCCCAGCCAAGCATCAAGCAGTCGCCCTACGTGTCTCGGGTGACATGGCTATTTTTCACAATTGTGCAATGGATGGATACCAAGACACTCTTTATGCCCATTCATATCGTCAGTTTTACCGCCAATGCACCATCACAGGAACCATCGATTTTGTCTTTGGTGACGCGGCAGCAGTTTTCCAAGATTGCAAGATGATTGTTAGAAAGCCTCTTGACAACCAAGCGTGCATGGTAACAGCCCAAGGGAGAAAGGACCGCAACTCAAAAGGTGTCCTAGTCCTCGAGGGTTGCACCATCACAGCTGAGCCAGCTTACATGGCTACAAACCCAATGCCAAAATCGTACCTTGGTCGACCTTGGAAAGATTACTCAAGAACCATCATCATGCAATCGTTTATCGACCGAAATATCGTTCCCGAAGGATGGTCACCATGGGCCGGAAATTTTGGGCTTGACACATGTTATTATGGCGAGTTTAATAATAAAGGGCCAGGGGCTAACACAGCCCAAAGGGTAACATGGAAAGGTATCAAGAAAATTAGCCCACAAGAGGCTGGTAGTTGGACTCCAGGAAAATACATGTTGGGAGATTTGTGGATCAAGGCCTCAGGTGTCCCTTATGATCCTGGCATGATGAAAGTTTAGTTATGTAATGTAAAGTTGTTTACCATATACATAAGATATCATAGTTAGTTTGTTTCTAAGTTTTAATTAGAATACATTGTTTTCAATCCTTTTTCATATTTTACTTTAGATGCTGTTATAAGTTATTTTGGGATAAGGATTATGAATTTTCACTTCAAGCACACTTTTACGTCTTTAATGTTATGAAAATAGTACGGACTTGATAAAGTTCATAGCATTGGAGATGCTTAGATGTTGATAAGCAGTGGGTCACAAATTCATTTACAACTGTTGACTAAAAGGTACTTTAACATGTGATTAATGTTTGAAGCTAGATCAAATGTTTGCTTGTCACACCTCCAAAATGTTGAAGCAAAAAGGTAGTCGAGGACGTGACATTCATAGCACAAAGACAAGATATAAAGAACAACCTCTATATGAGCCTTTTTAAAAATACATTACATTAAGACAACATAAAGTTTACAATACAACAAGTTCTCTAGTGTCATAGCAATAAAGATAGTTTTGAAAACATAATCAAATGACATGAGCGCATGCAAAAAAATCTTTGTGAATGTAACCACAACGGCGACTTTAGAATGGACTCCATGCATGCAAAACTAAGTAACTTGTGAACCTGAGAAATACATGCTAAAAATGCCAACATAAAGTTGGTGAGTTCATAGGTTTAAGTAAGTTAAAAACATTGGACCACAAGATTTCTGCTACTATTGTGTCACGTACGAGATCATGAAAAGTATTACTATTGCACCAAGCTCATGACACCGAAGCCTTAACAGTTAGCTTGTTTATTTGCCCCAAAACAGGTGCTTTGCCAAGCACCCTTATGACATCAAATGTTATGCGTCCATTTCACCTAGTACTACAGTCAAGTAAGCGCTACTTACCCGGACATGGGAGTTTAATCCCAATAGATCTATTCACAACATCCGCGCTTACAACGTAATTAACGGTTCATGATTATGGGGACTTCATGGCAAATGTAGTAACTTATGCAATCCGTAAATGTTTTATATACTTGTATTCGTATGTAAAATCAAGCAATTTATTCTCACCTCAAACATTTCAAAACAAGTATTAATAAGTAAAATGGGGATGTGAAACTCACCTCGAGTAAGTAATGTATTCGGGAAAGTAATACGTGATTATAACGAGGAATTCCTAAACGCGACCTAGAATAATAAGTAGTTTTAGAAACGATTTGACATGAACTAAATGCATATGAGTTTTACAAAGTTTTTTCACCCATATATACATGTAGTGGGGTTGTACAAGTCAAACTATGATTTACAAAAAAGTTTTCCAAGTATTTTTATGAAGCTTTAACACTTTTTAGAAAAAAAAAATTTACTCAACTTCACGGGGTCGGAACTTACTTGTTTCATGAATCTAGTTTGTTCATAAGCCCAACTTGTAGTATTTCATGCCTACTTTCCAACAATATAAGTCACTTGTTCCAGTTCGGGGTTTAAAAGTTTCAAAAGTTCAACACAAAATGGTAGGTCAAGGTTGTTTGCCAGTTTTCAACTAGTCATATCTCTTTCGTTACTTATCCGTTTGGCTCGATTCAAGGTTTTGTTTTTAGTTTGCCATAATGGCTACAAAAAGTTTGTTGTTCCCTATTCACTATCGTATAAAAACAGTTAAGTATTTAAAAACAAACTCATAGTGAATCAATGACTGAAATGACTTAAGTAAAAACACATTGATAAATTTTCAACATAATATTCTTTATTAGAAATGAATAAAAAAGAATACATTACCCAAGTACTCATGGAATAGTACTTGGGATTGAAATGACAAAGGGTTGGTACTCTCACTAAGCTCGAGGCTAAGTCCGAGCACAACTACTATGGAACCACCGAGCTATCTCGGGGATCTGAATTGTATTTGGAGGAGTGAAAGATGGCTTGTGTGTGTGTGTTTTAAAATTCACAAGCTTAAAACTTTCACTCCGTCTCTTATGCTATTTATACAAGTATGAGTATTAACTTTATCCTAAGTGACAAACCGACATTTCTGAAGACAAAATAATGATGTATTTTGTCTCTTTACAAAGACTATTTTAAGTAAGAGACAAGGCGCTTTCCATGAGTCGTTGATGACACCGAGTCGATCGTTGTCATTCGGGAAAGTTGACTTTGGTTGATAAGGACTTGACTTATCGATTCAAACTTATCCCGCTTTGTCCCGTTCATTCTTCGTCTTTATTGCCTTGATCTTCTTCTTGGTTTGTCTTGATGTAAGTAGTTGGTGAGGAGTTTAGGGATTCAGGTGAGTTATTGTCATCACTCATTGAATCCACCATCTCCTTCTTGACTCGATCTTCACCCCTTAAGTTCCGCCCATCGAGTGGAGAGACTTCTTCGCCTCCACCGAGTATCTCGAAGATGGCTCACTGAGAGACTATGCACTCAGTGACCTGTTAGTGTTTAATGGTCTAAACACTTAGGGTATTTTCTATTCAAATCCTAGACTTAAGGGGTTTGGGTATTTACTGAACCCAACAGTCTCCTCCTATTTGGATATACAAATATCCTAAGTGTTTGATTAGTGTAAGTGAGCAATTGGCTTCTTCTTACACTGAATGTACTAATGAACATAATAAGGAACACTGAATATTTTAACAAAACATACATCGTTTATTGATCAATTACATAGTTCCTATCACTAGTACAAAAGATAAATGATAATGATGTCAATCAAGATGGATCCCCAGTGCTTCAAGCTTGACTTTCTTTGTGATGAGTGTTTCCCTGTCAGGATGCTCTCTTATCTTGGCATTTAAGTCAGCACAAAACTTGACATTTGCAGGAGTCTGGATTTGAGAGGCCACTGGTATGTAGCTCAGCATTTTAGCCACACCTGCTTGATCAATGTCACTCCACCTTTGGAATGTTGGGTTTCCATAGACATCAATGAAAAACAGTCCTCTTTCAGGCTTTTCAATCACAAGACAGTTTACAAAATTTACACCTTCAGGTAGCTCCCTATTACATTCCAGTCCAGGCACTTTGATCTCAGGCTGGAACTCAACCCTCTTTCGTTTACCCTGTGATGATTGAGGTTGAGATCCTTGAGGTGCAGTTAAGGCAGGTTGAATCCCTAGTATTGCTGGTGTTTCCCTCAGTATTTCATGCCTTTTGCTAAGCATTTTCATCAGCTCCTTAACCACCGTATTCTGCTTCTTTTCAATGATAGGACCAAGTTCATCGAGTTCGGTGATCCCAAAGTCGGTGAATTTCGGGATCATGAACCTTGAAGTATCTTTATCATCCCCACAGACATTCATTGCCGTGGTTTGGACTTGGGGATGATTATGACATCGATGATTTTCTCAGCGACCTTACGCTTGTCATTGACCGATTGTAGTGGTCAATTCTTTCTTGCCCGATGGTCGCACTCTCTTGTTCTTTTCTTCCAATCTCTTTTCATTTCGACCATTTTAGCGACTGAGCATCCTTGAACTTATGTCCCGCGACCTTTTCTAGCTTCTTAGGATTAATTCCTATGTTCTCGGCTTCCTCAAGAACAACTTGTACCAAGGCTTCTTTGCTCTTTCTTTCTTCCTCGCCTAGTTTCCTCCTCCTTTCTTCCTTAGCCGATAGGCACTTAGCTGTTGTGGAGTGAGCAGGTACTCAGTGTTGCCGATCATATAGGGGATCTTCTCAGGCTCAGGTGTTTGCATTATTTCCTTTCCTTTGTCCTGGCCTGAGGAAGATGATGCTACCAATGGTGGTGCTGTTGTCATGATAGATGCAACCGTCAGTGTTGTTGTTGTTGTTGGTGGGACTGATGAGATGGGTGTTGCTGAAACTGGTGGGAGTGATGAAATAGGTGTTGCAGAGACTGGTTGAGAAGGCTCCCCTCAGTGTGAGAGGAAGTCTCTTCAGTGGTCTTCTCCCCCTCAACTGTTTCCGCAACATTTGTAAGGGCAAGAGTTGCCTCGGACACTGGGGGAGTTGATGTTGCTTAACCTTTGAAGGCTTGATAGATCTCAATGACCATAGCATTGATGTCCGTTGTATCTTTTTGAAGATCAGTGACCTTTTCAGCCAGAGTAGCCTGAGAGAGTTCCAAGGCAGTCATTCTTGGCCCAAGATTCCAAGCCATTGAAGATGATGCTTTAGCCAAAGTGGTCACCTGAGCATCCAACGAAACCAGTGTTGCCTGAAGAGACTGAAGACCCTGAACATTGGCAAACTTTAGCATGTTGATTAGTTCAGTGAGGTCTGAGGAATTCTTCAAGTAAGCCTCAGTAGCCTCCAGCACTTTAGAGTTGAGTGTTGGGTCTTCTTTGACCGCATCCTTGATTTCATCTATTGTAACACCACAAGTCTGAAGATGCTTGAGAAATTTGACAAGGTTTTCATCCAATCTATGTAGATATTGGTACATGAGATCCATGTGTTCATCAGTGTTGGCATTGAAGGTGAGCACATCAGACTTTAGATCAGCATAGCTGGCAGCAGCTTCAGTGTGTTGATCCCATAATGTTTCAGTAACCCCAGAATATAGCTTCCTTGAAGCTTTAGTAATCCACATGACTAGTTGCCTCTCTGTCAGTGGAAGAGTGTTATCAAACTTTCTGAATTCTTGAGACGGGAAGATGCGTAAGAGTCGAGTCATTGTCTTCGTGTGGAAAGGTGACTCTTTAGGCTCTTGTGGATCGGCCGATGCTCTTGTTCGGTTTGAACATCGGCCCACTTCTTCTCCTGTTGGTAGAATTTCATCTTCACTTTCGACTTGTTCTTCATCGAGAAAAGTATTTCATTGACCTCAAGAACTGTCAAGAAACCGGTGGTGGTGATGGGTTCCATATCGCGGTGGTATTAATCCTACGAGTCTTTGTCCCCGCTGCTCCTTCAAGCACCGATGGGTTTTCCTAGTGCTATCCCTAGTAGCAAATGGCGGTGAGATCCTTATCACGGGTTGTTCGGTTCCTCCGAGTCTTTGGGATCATTCGGTTGGCCCTCGACAAAAGCCGTGATTTGCGAATGTCATCCTTGGGCAATGTGAAGGCGCCCCTACCGGCGGGTTGTATGTTTCCTCGGATCTTGGGGAGTAGTAGTTGGGACCAAGGGCACCGACCGTGATGTATCGGTGTCCTTTGTTGTCACCGGGTGGATGTTGTTCGGTCACCGGTGGGTGGCGGATCATCCGGGGCTTCTTTTGCCTTTAGGTCGTGCTCCGAAGCCTCGGGGCCCCGAGACTTGGGTTTGGTCTTAGTCCCGTGATGAGACTTCCCTTTTCTCTTTTTAGGAGCAGGGTTTGGAGACACTGAGTCCCTTTGGTTGTTTACAGCAACCATATGGGCCGTTGATAACATCAAATGGTCCTGAATATTAAGTGTCAATTTTCCCCCGATAATGCTCGTCATTTATATCATTTATATGGATTTACGCTTGTTTTCCATTGTTTTCCACTTTGGGGTAAATTACGAGCATTGGAGCTAAAGAGACGCGGAACTGGAAACATATCTAAAGATTTATCACAGTATGCTATTTTGAAGAAGTTACGGCGTAACTAACCTCTCACATTACGCCGTAACTATTGCGTGACTCAGTATGCCAACTTATCAGAAGGTTACGGTGTAACTCTTCCCAAAGGTTACGACGTAACCACATTAGGTCAAATGAGATTCCACGCCGCTGATACTTACGCCGTAACTACTGCATCACTTACGACGTAACCGAGTTTATTGAATACTACGGCGTAACCACTAATAAGGTTATGCCGTAACCAGCAGATCTAGTGCATTTTATGAAGAAATATAAGGTTACGGCGTAACTCTTATATTGGTTACGCCGTAACCCAGATCTCGCCTATAAATACCCCACTAATTCCAAAGATTTCTAATCATCCCATTCCACACACAACACTCGAGAACGTGGGAAAAAGCTCAAGGCGGTCTAGAGGAGCATACGGAGTTGTTTCAAGGAGAAGTCACCCATTACGATAAGCATTAGCGTTTTATATTTCTTTACTTTCAATTCATGTATTTCGTACCTTTGAATATTAAACTGATTTGCATGATTAATATGAGCGGCTAAGCACCCTTTTGGTGCTATCCTAGTTATGATTCCTTAATTGTTTTGTTTGCATTTACCTTTACTTCCGTACAATTATTTCTAAGTGTATCCATGCATAGTTCATTGGTAGCTACCCTTAGTTCGGTAGTTTTGAATGGCGGTAGAGGCCAATTTCCTAGGAGATATGGCCAACTGACCCTAGGTGAGCGGACTGAGACGGGAAGGGTAAGATATGACCAACTGACGACCCTTTCTACTTGTGCGATTTGACCAACTAATCACCTATCGTTTGGATGAACTTAAGAATTGGGGGGTGTAGTGTCTAAGTTCCTAATGGTCGGGCACTCACTATTATGAATCTAGCATGTAGCGGTACTTAATGACTTGGCTTAGGGGACCAGGAACAACAGGACTTATGACGGTGCACCGATTTCTCTTGTGGTGGCATCTTTGTCGATAGGTTAGGCGAATTGACCAAATGCTGTCCTCTCGAATTTGACCCCACTTGAAGTAATCGGAAGTAGGTAGACGTAGACATAACTAGCTAGGAGGATTAACTAGGTTAGCACCACTTCTCTCTATTGATTTCTCTTTACCATTTATCTGCTTTTATTTACTTTATTTTGCATTAGTAGTTTAATTAATTAAATCCCTATCGAAACCTTTATTAAATCTGTGACACTAGACTTAGTAATAATCCAACACACATAGCTCTTGGGACGACCTCGACTTTACCAATTACTACACTACACGCGACCGGTACATCGCCTGTTAGTGCACTATGGTAGACCATAGGTATAGCGAGACACTATAAATATTAAGACACAGTCAAGAAACCCGCATCAAGTTTTTGGCGCCGATGTCGGGAGCTATTTTAGGATTTAATATTAAGTTTGTTTTAATTTTCTTTATGATAATGTCGGATACAAGACCCGCAATGAAGGCCTTTTCCGCCACCCCATTCGATGACCCGAGAAGCAATTTCAAGAAGGAAAGTATATTCTCCGGTTCCTATTCACAACATCTTCTCATTTTATGAATCGGACCATCAGACGCAGAACCGGAGATCATCAATGAAAATAATATCGATGACCTAACTATGGAGCAATATTTAGAGCGACCGAATGAGAATCGCTAACTAAGCTTCACTCAAGATTCTCACATCGAAAAATACTCTATTCCGGATCATATTATTCGAGAGTTACATGAACTTGAGTTTTCGAAACGAAGATGAGGACGCCGTAATCACGTAGAAGATGTTCTCCACTTGTCCTCTCTTTTCAACGCCGAGGTACTCCGAGCTATTCATCACTGCAAGGATTTTTCCTATGACTCTTTCTGGGACAGTGAAAAGATGGTATAACAAACTCCCTCACGATTGTAAAGGAGCATGGGATAAACTTACAAAAGAATTCGTCCTGCAATTTTGCCCTCCTTCAAAAATGGCCAAGCTTCTTGGGAAAATCTATCAATTCGTTCAGGTTGGAGAAGAAACGCTTTACCAAGCATGGAAAAGATTTAATGAGCTTCTTTATTGATGCCCTACCCATGATCTAAACAAACATCGGATCGTATACGTCTTCTATCATGGGATTAATGCGCGAACACGAGAACTTCTTGATTCACCAAGACCTATTCCTAGCATGACTCCTTGTTGGGTTTTAGGTTCCTTGAATCAAGAATTATTCTAAGTACTGGAACCACGGACAGGTTTGATATAACCACGGACAGAAGAATGTAACCGCTGATGAAGACAAACCGCGGCTAGTAGTATTGTGTAACCACTCATATTGATATGTAACCACTGCTAGTCTTGTATAGTCGGTTTAGTATTTTGTATTAGATAAATATGGAAAAGATATTTATCTTGTAGGTTACGTATTGTATAATGTAAAGGAATACTTAGCCTATAAAAGGAGGTCCTAGGTTAGATTAGATATACGTGTTTTTTATATCTAAGGTCGATACACTTCAAGGTTGTAAAACCCTAATACTGGTTAGAGTATTCGTATTAATAATAATATTGAGGTGTTGAATGTTTATTGTTCTTCTTCTTAAGATTAAGTATTAAATTCCACGTGATACTTAATAAGCTTTTGTTCTAAGTCAGTTTCTATATTAGATCGTTTGCTCAACTCCTGATCAGGCCCTGGAATGTATTCAGCGGATTTCTGAACATTGCTACAAGTGGCACATGGATACAGGGTACGGACCAAGAGACAATTTCGATCATAAGGTAATGAAGACGATAACAAAGCAAGAATACAATTACGGGGAAATTTTTGAAAAACGAAGGTTAGAAAGAGAAGCTGAAGCATGTAGGGTTGAAAAGGTTAAGAGCGTGTTTGGGACCAAAACCGGGAGCGATCTTGAAAGAAAAATTCTTGACCACATCAGGGAATCAAGAGAACGAGATGATAGGATTGAAAAATTGATGAGGACATTCGTGGATAATACAATCTCTTATCTCAAGATGCACGATGATAGAATTAAAAGATTGGAGAAGAGTGTTAGTTCATGTTCAGAAGCTATCTCTGATTATTTAGCAGCTAGGGAGGAGGAAGTTGTCCACTGATAACGCTACACGCGTCGTTCGGGGTCAAGGAAACTTCCTTTTCTTCGAGCAAGTTTTATAACACCCAGGCGGTGAACCTAATCGTTGTAGTGTAGTAATTAGGGTAAGCCACGGGTATTGATATCGTTCTCTAGGGAATAGGAATGCTAGTGAGAAGTTACTACGCTAAGGTTGAGGTTGAGGAAGATTATTTTGTATTTTTATATTTTGTAGAAATGGAAAAGGTACGAATCTCGGGTATTGGATTTGGGGTTGGTATTGCTACCGATTACTCTACTATTATCTAATTATCTAAGCTAAGGTTGTGATAGTCTATGTCTAATTGATGTGTACTCGTATGATAGTTTAAAGATGTGTTTACTTAGGTTTTACTACTCCTTAATTATCTCCTATTGATGGTTGATTTGTCACGTCCTTTGCGTTGTGATTCTAAGGCTATAGGGCGTGCTTATTTCCCTAACTCTTTGAAATTACCAAAGGGTCTTGTTTACAAATCCTCTAGTGATTTATAGACGCCTACTCTACGGTTGTCCTTGAATACTTTATCCTACAATTACCTAGATAATTATATTCTAAAGTTCACAAAGAAATTTCAAGCATTAAGTACACAACGAATAATCTAGCGCACTCTAGATCATTAGTCAACTAAGATAAGTATCAACCAATCAATATTCAATAATTAAGTTTCATATTCCTAAGCAAACACACAAATAAATTAGCCGGACATGGAGAACATGCAAGCATACACACAAATAATCAAAGACATAATTAAATTAATGAAGTAAATACTTATCTTGATGTATAATAGGGTTTAGAACCCTAAAATATCGCACAAGAAAGCCTTGGTTCGGTTTTTAGGTTTTACCCAAAAGACTACACACCAAAACCGAAAAATTCGGATTCTATATATAAGATTACATCTCGCGACGGCGTCACCTTATGTTTCGTGGACGCGTCGTGTCGTCGTCATTAGGGTTTCGTCTTGGCCACGTAAACCTTGCGACGGCGTCACCTTAGGACTGTGACGCCGCCCCTTCGCCTCGACGCCGTCTTGGGCGCATCTAGGCCGTCCCGAGTAACGACGGCCTACCTTTAGAACCCGACGTCGTCCCTTGAAAACATGCAATTTCGCCTCGACCCGTCAGTAAAATTCCTTCCCGACGGCGTCGCAGATATTGATGGACGCCGCCTTATGTTTCAAAGACTTTGAGTGTCTCGATTCGACTTTGGCCATTTTCTTCGTATATTCGCCTTTTCGTCCAAATAAGCATCATTCCAAAGATTTTGCCTTCAAGAGACCTAAAAAGTGAAAAGGAACGATATTAAGCAATAACGGATCTGAAGTGATCGAATAAGGGCTTAAATGACCCTTAAAAGGTACCTTTAAAACCTTATCAAATATCCCTACACTTGGTATTTGCTTGTCCTCAAGCAAATGTGCTTTAGCCAATTAATTTATAAGTTAGGGGTCATGAAGCATTCATTCAAAACGGTCCACAACACATATAAGCCCATAAAAGTCATAACAAGCACGGAATTACATACTAGCACCTCACATGGGGTGTTTGGATACTCACATCTCTCTCGGTGTATATATGAAATATAACAAATCGAAATGGAAGATAAACACTCATTAACCGGTCCTAGTACATAGATTACCATAGGCTTGAGAATAGATCAAACCTTCCGTCGCTTTGGCGTAAGCACCTAGGAAAGACTATCAAAGAGGTCTTTTAAAGGGTTGTAATGTTAGGCTTACGGTAGGAAATGAAGGGTTTGGTGGGATAGGCTATTTAGTGGTGGATAGTCAAAATCTCTATGTTGCAAGTATATGAAGAATGGCGTTGCTAAGCCAAGACTCGACACTCTAAAACTCTAGGCAACGAAAATAAACAAACATAATTTAAAAGATAGATGTAGGATGGTAGCCGTATGGTTTTTTTTTTTTTTTTTTTTTTTTTTTTTTGCATACACTTTACTCTACCATCCTCTACGGTACATCAAAATGATAGGGATTTATAGACACATCCCTACACTTGAGTTTTATTACTCTAACACTAATTTGACCCGAATTGAAAAGATCAAAACACTTGGAGTACATTATTATGCAAACAAAGGAATTTGAGTTTAACGTTCTCTTCCCTATATTTCATAAACTTTAACTTTTCCCATGAATCCCAATCATCCCAAAATCGTATACAAAGGATATGACTCGACTTAGCAACTCATGCAAGCAACCGGATAATTGAACTAAGGGTTTTGGGTGATAACATAAATTTGCACTAAAAGTGAGTGCAATAAAGGTAGGCTAAGGCGATTTGGGTGTATATTTGGGGTGGGGTGTAAACAATGCTCTTCATTGATATCCGGATAAACCGAAACATCACGAGAACCGCGAAAAGGATAGGCTCGAGGGGTTAACTAGGGTATCGTGTACTAAAGATGAGTACATCGCAAAGGGTGTGGGGAATTACTCAACCGAGGTGGAAGAAGTAATTATATTACGGTATCAAACAAGGGTTTATCCTAATGCCTCTTATCATTTAGTTATTCCTAACTACACAAGTGTAGTCTCACTAGCGATCTCGGAATGCATCACAAAACAAGTTCTAGAATCTAATATACTACCGGTTCACACTCTAAGCATTAAAGATGAATGCTTTAATTCCTACTAATCTAAGGGCGATCCTCACATTTGGTGGAATTTAGGTGGTAAAGGGTTTTGTGCTAGTCATGCAACTTCCTATCCATGAGACGCTTTTGTTAAGACTAATGGCCCACTCTTATACGTCATGAAAAATTTTAAATTTGGCTAAAATTACCCTAACCTACATTTTCTCATGGTTTATTACACAAATACACTTGGACAAAGCAAATAGTCAAGGATAAGCATAGTTTCAAAGTTCCGCTTTATTTTCCCTCCTACACTTAAACCGAACATTGTCCCCAATGTTCCCCGAAAGTATCAAAGTTATGATAATAGAAGGTAATTAAAAACGAAAGAAACTAATACTCCCCGATTAGCTCGGTAGGATCCGTAAAAGTGGTGGTTAAATCTTTTCCAAGAAGAGTTTTTGCGTGAAAGACTCCTTCCAAACTTGTGTAACTTCTTCTTGACAAACTAAACTCGCACACTAGAAGAAAACAAACGAAACCTTCACAGTAAAATCGCGGTAATAATATACATAAGACTCGATTTAAACTAGGATATAATGCTTGTGGAATGGATGTTTACGAATTTGTTTTGAAAGTTAAGATCGGAAAATTCCAAAATTTTATAAGTAGCTCGAAAACGAGAAAAAGTAAGTGATGTTTTTATTCCTTCCCGACGCCGTCAGTTGCAATCTGACGCCGTCAAAGTTATCCCGACAAAACCGGTCTGCGATTTTCGGAAAAAATTCGAAAATTTGCATCTTTAGAATCGGAAAAACTTCGCAAAAACATCCATTATGACTCGATACAAGCATTTGACTCGAACAAACAAACATATATATCTTTTAGTTAATTGTTATTCTCATGTTCACGTTTCTTATGAAAACGTGTGTAATCCTCCTACACTTATCCTTTATGTAAAATACCTTTATATGTAATTAAGACGAGGTTAAAAACAAAATAAAGCATTTTTACAAATTCAAACATGAGGACAAACAATTAATAAAAGATATATGACACTAACAAGCAAACAATTAAGCATGGGTTGCCTACCACGAAGCGCTTTTCTTTATTTAAGAGTCTTGTAGCTAGACTCGTAGTCCTACTCCTACGTTTTCTTAATCTTAAGGGCCCATTCGATCTCTTTAACTCTTCTCTCATCACGAATATATTCAGGCCCCAGTTCAAGACAAGCAGTGTAGTAGACTTTGTTTTTCCAATCAACCTCGAATGCCGGAATGTTATCTACATCTAAATCATCCATGCCCTCATAATTCTTATTTTTATGGGGCATTATATATTTAACACTCTCGGCTTCATTTGAGAACTCAATTATCCACGCTCTTTATCATAAACCATCTTAGACTCTTCTATAAATGGTTTCCCAAGGATTACATCTCCTAAAACCCATCAATGATGCCCTTAACGTTTTCCAAAATCATGAAATCACACCTATATGTGAAGTTACCTATGAACACATGTAATCCCTTAATCCTCCCACATAGTTACTTGCTTTCCTAGGCTAAAGGGGTCCCTCATAGGCTCTAGCTTTTTGCTCATGATCCAATTATAATAGAGCCTAGACATTACATTCATGGGTGCCTTATAGTCAATGTAGGTGTGATCCCTATATAAGTATCCAATCATACACGGTACCTTGATGTTTTAGGGTTTCCCTCCTTATGCGGGGCTCGAAGGGTGGTCTTGGAAAATTAACCACGTTATGGTGATAAGCGGTTTCTTTTCCTTTAGGGTATGAGTCAAAGTACCCCCTAAGTTCTTCCTCCTCCTTGTCACCCTCCATAATTTCTAACACCTTATAATCTCCTTCCTCTAGATCATCATCCGAATCACTTGTGGTCAAATCACTATCTAAAGGGCGGTCAGATTCCTTAAGGGCTTCTTTGAGTGTATTTTCAATTATCATATTTAATTTCCTAAGCTCTCCGATTTCGCTCATGATACGGGCTCGAAGTTGGTTAGCAGAGGCTGGGTCAAGCAGTGGGTATTTGTTTTGTGGTGAAGTATAGTTTGGTGGTTGGTTATCACCTTCCATGGTGAAAAGTGATGGGTGTTACGAACAAAGGTCACGAAGAAGGGGGATAGACTAAGAGAAAGCTAAAAATGAGAAAAATTTACTTGATAGGAATCAAGCAAAGAAACCTAAACGAGGTGGACTACTAACTAGCTATTCTATTCCCGCCGCGCCAAAAACTTGATAACGCCACACGCGTCGTTCGGGTCAAGGAAACTTCCTTTTCTTCGAGCAAGTTTTATAACACCCAGGCGGTGAACCTAATCGTTGTAGTGTAGTAATTAGGGTAAGCCACGGGTATTGATATCGTTCTCTAGGGAATAGGAATGCTAGTGAGAAGTTACTACGCTAAGGTTGAGGTTGAGGAAGATTATTTTGTATTTTTATATTTTTGTAGAAATGGAAAAGGTACGAATCTCGGGTATTGGATTTGGGGTTGGTATTGCTACCGATTACTCTACTATTATCTAATTATCTAAGCTAAGGTTGTGATAGTCTATGTCTAATTGATGTGTACTGTATGATAGTTTAAAGATGTGTTTACTTAGGTTTTACTACTCCTTAATTATCTCCTATTGATGGTTGATTTGTCACGTCCTTATTCCTAGTTGCGTTGTGATTCTAAGGCTATAGGGCGTGCTTATTTCCTAACTCTTTGAAATTACCAAAGGGTCTTGTTTACAAATCCTCTAGTGATTTATAGACGCCTACTCTACGGTTGTCCTTGAATACTTTATCCTACAATTACCTAGATAATTATATTCTAAAGTTCACAAAGAAATTTCAAGCATTAAGTACACAACGAATAATCTAGCGCACTCTAGATCATTAGTCAACTAAGATAAGTATCAACCAATCAATATTCAATAATTAAGTTTCATATTCCTAAGCAAACACACAAATAAATTAGCCGGACATGGAGAACATGCAAGCATACACACAAATAATCAAAGACATAATTAAATTAATGAAGTAAATACTTATCTTGATGTATAATAGGGTTTAGAACCCTAAAATACCGCACAAGAAAGCCTTGGTTCGGTTTTTAGGTTTTACTCCAAAAGACTACACACCAAAACCGAAAAATTCGGATTCTATATATAAGATTACATCTGCGACGGTCACCTTATGTTTCGTGACGCCGTCGTGTCGTCGTCATTAGGGTTTCGTCTTGGCCACGTAAACCTTGCGACGGCGTCACCTTAGGGCTGTGACGCCGTCCCTTCGACTCGACGCCGTCTTGGCGCATCTAGGCCGTCCCGAGTAACGACGGCCTACTCCTTTAGAACCCGACGTCGTCCTTGAAAACATGCAATTTCGCCTCGACCCGTCATAAAATTCCTTCCGACGGCGTCGCAGATATATGCAGTGACGCCGTCGCCTTATGTTTCAAAGACTTTGAGTGTCTCGATTCGACTTTGGCCATTTTCTTCAGATATTCGCGCCTTTTAGTCCAAATAAGCATCATTCCAAAGATTTTGCCTTCAAGAGACCTAAAAGTGAAAAGGAACGATATTAAGCAATAACGGATCTGTAGTGATCGAATAAGGGCTTAAATGACCCCTTAAAAGGTACCTTTAAAACCTTATCATCCACACTGTAGAAACTATCCTCGAAGAACCTTTGACCTTTTCGGAAAAAGTTAGCGACGAATCGGCATGGAGAGACAAATACGGACCAAACTTTGCGGTAAACCCTCCTATCAATAATTACATTAATACTAATCATCATGATATTGCGCAGGAATTAAGTATTGATGAGACAATTCACCTCAACGAAAGATGCTCAGCGATTTTGAGGAACGAGCTACCGCAGAAGGAAAAAGATCCAGGATGCTTCACTCTCCTTTGCTATATCGGGAGTCTAAATATGTGTAATGCCCTAGCCGATCTTGGAGCAAGTATAAGCATAATGCCTAGTTCGATGTTTTTGCGTATGGGAATTGGTAACTTAAAGCCGGCCAAGATGAAAATTGAAATGGTTGATCGATCTATGCAATCGCCATTGGGAATTGTTGAAAATGTGTTGGTGAAGATTAAGAAATTCCTTTTCCCAGTAGATTTTGTGATTCTTGACATTCCGGAAGACAACAGAATACCAGTCATTTTAGGAAGACCTATGCTTATCACTGCTCATACTAAGGTGGATGTCTTTGCTGGAAAGTTGACTTTTGAAGCTAATGGAGAAATTGCTACTTTCGGACCTAATGAGCATTTGTCTACCCCAGAGAAAGTATGTGCAATTGACCCAATAGGCAATTTTGGTGAATCTTTAGAAAAATTTCTTAGCGACCCCCCCGGATCCTGGAGAGGTTGACTCGAGGAGAGATTTTGATGTTTTTGTCAATTTTGAGGAAGAGGATAACTTAGGATTGAGTGCTGAAGACCTCTCTAGTGACGTCGAGATGGCCCATTGGCAAGATAACTCGTAAGACTTTTTCGCAACTGCACCAACCTAAATTTCATGAGGTGGGAACACGCATACATCATAGAAACCCATATTATCTTAAGATCTCATGCAAAATCGGGTTCATCGACTTCCACCCATTTATTGACACTACTTCCCCAGTCAACATCATGTCAAAAGAA
This sequence comes from Chrysanthemum lavandulifolium, assembly GCA_022545495.1. Taxonomy (NCBI): domain Eukaryota; kingdom Viridiplantae; phylum Streptophyta; class Magnoliopsida; order Asterales; family Asteraceae; genus Chrysanthemum; species Chrysanthemum lavandulifolium. The sequence goes on from CM040246.1 coordinate 38,391,725, forward strand.
TGCTACAACCAAGTTATGAAGAAAGAGTTAGAATATAAGGGGAATGATTTTCTTGGATTTGCAACTGACATTCATGTCTTTGTTGGAACTCATTCATTTTTGGTAGACTTTATGGTTCTTAACGACGTAAGTGAATTTGTGGAGGATGGTCTTACGGGAGTAATTTTAGGGAAGCCCTTTCAGGATATGTCGGGTTTAGATAAAAATGAAAAAGAAGGATTAGTATGGTTGAAGATTAAAAATGACAAGACTATTTTCAAAATGCCGAGAACGATCAAGAACTTTAGAAATTGGACCAAGAGACAGTTGAGCCAAGCTCAACCTTTACTCGATATCAGTGAGGAAGACAAAGAAAAAGGCATTGATCACCCCCACCAGAAAATCAAAAGTTTCTACTTAGGCTGTTTAGAATTGGGAAATGACTACAAAAGGGATGAGAATTTGGTAAGTTGGATCCAGCGTGGAGGTTGCCATGTCCACGAAATGACCAACAAGCAGTGGTAGCCCCGCGGCTCTGAGTCTAACTTAAAGACTCGTAAATAAAGAAAAGTGCTCTTTCGGGAGACAACCCGAATTATCCCTTTCTTTTATTTTATTTCCTTTTCTGTTGGGTTTTGTGTTTTCTAACTATTTTTGCAGGAAACGAGGAAGTAATTACTGCTGCAGTTTGCTGATCTAAACAGAGTTACGGCTTAACTCATCTTGGTGATTACGCCGTAACCAACCTTGTAGCAGCAGAATTCTTAACGCATTACCAATTACGGCGTAATACCATCTCGATGGTTGCACAGTAACTACTCGCTTTTGACTCATTCCAGTTTTGCCGATTCTGGCGTAACTCCTCAAAAGAGTTACGACGTAACTTTCCTCTGCTAATTCTTTCATTTTAAAACACAATAACCTTGTATTAGTTTTAAATGAACTTTGTGGGTGTGTTCCTGTAAACCCTCACGAGACTTCACTCGTCCACTGGGACACCAAGTGGTTTAAAACTTGTTGCATTCGCTAAATGCAACCGTGATTCCTGAAAGTGAGTTAGGTTTGTTTTCATTTTCATTTTTCTTTTAGAATTATGCTTGTCGGTATTGTGATTTCAGGGATTGAAGTTTGTTCATGATGCTTATATGAAGGCACGTCTCTTGTTCGTGAGCCTTCCTTCTTTATGGAGCAAATTTCAAGGAAGTTCTCGCTCTAATTCTACCTTTCTCTTCACCTTTATTTAATGCCTAGTACAAAAGGGACTTTGTAAAATTCAAGTGGGGGGACGGGAGTAGAATTATCTCTTGAACTTTATTTCGCCTTCATTTTTCTAGTTTATTTTGAAAAATTATGCCCTTTTTAAAATTTTAACATGTTTTTCTTAACCTAACTAGATTAGAACTTAGCCGAGCACATACAACCCTTGATATTATATGGTGAGATTAGCCTTATCCGTTTCCAATATTTTACCCCAATCCACCAAATTATGAGTGTCTTTGGTAGCTTGTAAACTTTAGAACTTGGCATTTGCATCATTTCGAGACCATAGACGAGGTATGTTGAGTTAGCTCGATGTATTTGGACTTTTCAGTTTTAGAAGGCAATATTATAGGATTATCACCCAAACAGCCTACCATTGTGAGTCTATCAATTAGTCACCTCGACTTTTTGACCCCCATGTGAAACCCTTTTTGTTGCACTCATCTTTAGCGCAAGATACCCCTAGATACACCCTTTTGAGCCATTCCTTTCATTTTGTTCACCCAATATATTGTTTCGATACACCTATACACCTTAGCCTACCCTGTAGTCTTTATTTGTAATTGGGAAGTCATCATTTGCCTAAGTTCAAGGTTCGAGTGGAAAGGTTTGGAAATCACGCTTTCACCGACAACATTTCTGAAGATCATTGAAGACCCCCCGAATTCCCATTGTTCATCTCAAGTGGGGGGGGGGGGTATTATGTTATGTTAAAAAAAAGTTTTTATGATTATGTTATTGTAAAGTGCGATGTTATAAGCACTGTAGCATAAGCTTTATTGATTAGTATCAAGGAGGCCACCTCGGTCACATTTGAAGATTGGAGTTGGTAGTTATGCCAACAGTTGGAGAAAAAGGTAGTGTACCCATCACGACGTCCTCTAATAACACATCTACCTTGCATTTCATGATCCAGTTTCTTGACTTCTAAGCTTGAACTTTGGGCGGACGGTAAGTGGTGATGACTTGGTTATAGATTTAGACTACCTGCTTGTTTTTTATTTTACACCAATTATATATCCCATGTCTTATCCTACCCCTTTTAGTCATGAAGCGTGTCTAGGTGATGCAGCGAGCAATCTTTGGTGTCTTGGCCATGGATTTGGTCATGTATCATTGATTTTGTCCACTTCGCCGTGACATGTTAGTAATGACGAGTCACCCCTTAACCTTTGTCATGTCTACCCATATTGCCTTCGAGAACTGTTTAGCCCTTAACTCTAGTGGTGGAGATTTGTGTAACCACCAAGCTTATGATAGAATATATGCTATGACTGTGCGATTGAGTGATCACCCGAAATTGACACTTAGAATAGTTGAGAGATTTGAGTGTTTGTTCCCCTTATGTGAGGTGTTCGGCTTTGTTTTATTCTAGCATAAAGGATTTGTAAACTCATATTTTCCAGGTTATGGGAGATATCTTTTTAGGAATCTTTCTAATAAGGTCTACTTGAGGGCAAGTAGAGTTCAAGTGGGGGGATATTTGATAACATCAAATAGTCCTGAATATTAAGTGTCAATTTCCCCCGATAATGCTCGTCATTTATATCATTTATATGGATTTACGCTTGTTTTCACTTTCGGGTAAATTACGAGCATTGGAGCTAAAGAGGCGGAACCGGAAACATATCTAAATATTTATCACAAGATGTTATTTTGAAGAAGTTACGCGTAACTCACCTCCCACATTACGCCGTAACTATTGCGTGACTCAAGATGCTAACTTATCGAAGGTTACGGCGTAACTCTTCCCAAAGGTTACGACGTAACCACATTAGGTCAAATGAGATTCCACGCCGATACTTACGCCGTAACTCATCGCATCACTTACGACGTAACCGAGTTTATTGAATACTACGCGTAACCACTAATAAGGTTCTGCCGTAACAAAGCAGATCTAGTGCATTTTACGAAGAAATAGAAGGTTACGACGTAACTCCTATATTGGTTATGCCGTAACCCGATCCGCCTATAAATACCCCACTAATTCCAAAGATTTCTAATCATCCCATTCCACACACAACACTGAGAACGTGGGAAAAAGCTCAAGGCATGTCTAGAGGAGCATACGAGCTATTTCCAAGGGAGAAGTCACTCCATTACGATAAGCATTAGCGTTTTATATTTCTTTTACTTTCAATTCATGTATTTCGTACCTTTGAATATTGAATTGATTTGCATGATTAATATGAGCGGCTAAGCACCCTGATCTGCGCAAAACAGTCAAGTCTAATAGACTTAAAACAGCTTAAACACAAATGCAATTTAGATCAGAGGAATGTAGTGGATTCCTGGGTCGTTAAGTCCCACGGAGGATGAATTGGTGTTTAAAACAACTTCAGATGATAGAATAATCACTAAGGATAGTGATCAGTAAGGTTTTTGATAGATAATTACCTAAAGAAAAGATCTACAAATTATAGCGACTTAAATGCAAATTAAAATAAATTAAAAAGTTAAAATCTATTAAATAAACGCTATCACTATTTTTACAGATCGATGAACGTTTATGATTTATAAAACAAAATAACTTAAATAAACTATTTTAACTAAAACGTAAACTCAAATTACTTAAAAACGTTACTTAAACCGAAAACAGCGTTATTTACGAAAATGATTTGGGCATAAGCAAAAACGTAAATTTTATGAAATAAAAGGCCTAAGAGTGTAAAACTAATTTTCTTACAAAATATATGATAAAGAAAATTTTAGAAAAAGATTTATATTTTTTGACTTTTATATTTTTATTATGATTTAATTACTATAAAACACTAATTAAATGTTTAAAAATACTAAAACTTATTGGAAAAATCAAACTTTTGTAAAAATACTTTATACTAATACACTTTTATAAAAATACAAACAAGAAAAAGCTACTCTTAATAAGCTACAAATAAGCTAAAATGTTCGTTAAGCTAAATGAGACAAGAGGGCATATGTATTTGATTATGCAAATGATAACAAGAAAGACCCAAGGGCGCTATTGGTTCCAGGTACACACTCTAACACCCTTGTAAAGGGGGAGGTCTCAGGTTCGAGCCTGCCTACCCCCTTTTTGCTAACATTTTTATTTTTGATTTTTATTTTACAAACTCATTAAGCACATGATAATAAGCAACTTTTCTAACTACAACTTTTTATGAAAACCAATAATAAGCTCTGTGAGAGCTTATTTTCTCAACAGTGGGCTTAATTTGGAAATAAGCACAAGGTTTAAGCAAATTGGCTTATAAGCTAGTAAATAAGAAAAGGAAACTGGAAATGAGTTAAACTAATGATAATAAGCTATAATGATAACTGAAAAAGCATAAGAACTTATAAATAAGCACTAAACAAACCTAAAATAAGCTTAAGCTTAACTGTAACACAGTACACCTTTTTGGTTTACTAGGCACTTTCTAGATCAAATTTAAGCACTGTAATAAGTTATAAAATGGAAACAAACACTGGAATTGACAAGTTCACCAGTTAAGCTCTCCAAAAAGCTAAAGTACAAAGATTGGCTTATAAAAATGAGCTGATGAAAAGCTTTTGAAAATCTTGTGAACACTGGCTAACTGTTTAACTTGAACAAATTGGACAGAACTGAAAGTTATGTGCAGCCTTATCTAATAAGCTAGATTTTAAAAAATGAAAGTTGGGGCCTCAAGATAGCTTGGTTGGCTATCCAAAAAGATAAAACTCACAAGCTATGATCCACTATTAAGCTTTGTGTGAGCTTTTGAAAATGACTAGATCATACTGCTTATGCAGTTTTACACTAAAATGGGACAAAACAAAAGCTATAAGCAGCCCTAGTAAACAAGCTACAAGTTGGAAAAATAAACTTGGGATCTCAAGATTGCTAGGTTGGCTTTCTAAAGAACCAAAAATCAAAGGCTTAAGCTAAATAACAAGCTCTGTGTGAGCTTGAGAAAATGATATGCTCACTGATGCACAGAACAAGTTTTGACTTTTTAAACAAAATGAAAGTTTGACTTAAATGAACTTTAGATTGATTTTTACTAACTAATTATGTTATTATAAGCTGAAATAATATTATCTATGTCTTTGGTAATAGCTTTTAAGCATGTAAACTAAATTTGGGAACTTAAACTCCTAACAGTGAACAAATAAGTGAGATTAAATGGTGTTTTGACTTTTTAATCTAATAAACTCTGGTTTTCTTTGCTGAGATGAATTATTTAGACCAAGTATGGTACAGAACAACCAAATGCAATAACACAGACAACCTGTAACATAGTGAGACAAGTAAATCCAAACACCCTTTAAACACACTGTCTTGAAGCTAAACAAAGGATTCCAAGGATTAAGATCATGCAACTAATTAAAAACCTTATACTAACTGTATTTAAACATGGTTAAACTATAATTACCAAGTTTTAATTACTAATAGAAGAAAATGCAAATTTCAAAATTATGGCTTACAAATGAGTTCAAGCACAGGATAAATAACCAAGGACTGAGGATCAATCCTAATACTTCCCAAGAAGCTCTAAACCAAAGATAATCCAAAATTAGCACTGCAATCTTGTCTTGATCATGTCCCCATGTGATTTTTATTTTTAACTAATTTTTTTAGTGATTTTTGGTATTTTTGAGTTTTGAATGTAAACTGAAGCTAAAACTGATTTTTATGATTAGTAACCTTATAAAAGCTTATTAGGGACTTAAATGAGTCTAAACAACCAACAAACAACAACTTTTAATAACATTAAAGACAAGATGAGATTTCAAATAAAACATTGCATAAAACTGATTTTAATGAGGAAACTAAAATTAAGATTGATAGAAGATAAAATTATATTGAAAGAAGAGATTACAAGCTTTTTTAACTAAAAATTACAACTAAAAAGCTGAAATTACACTAGGTCGACATTAATAAACTAAAGCTAAAACTACTACTACTTTCTCTGTCTTTTCTTCCTTCTATTTATTCAACCAAAAGTTTCCCACTGACACTCTGAGTCTTTCCCACCATTTTCCAGCCATTGAATTGGTCAAACGAATCCCAGCCTTTGATTTCCACTTTTGGCGGGAAAAGTCTTAAAGCAGGTAGTAGCATTAAATGAGGTGGGGGGGGTTTGGTTTGCAAGGTGGAAAGGTTGAGGTGAAAGGTAGGTATGTCTTTGGAGAGATAAGGGTGATGAGGTGGTAGTGAAACAGTGGCTATGGAGGTAACAGTGGATTGGGAGAGGATGAAGCGATTAAGCGGTAGCGTGTTATCTGTTTTAAAAATTGGGCGGGTAATATATTTGGGCCAGCAGCTGGGTTTATGTTGGATTGGATTAATAACAAAGGGTCCATTTGGTTTAATAACTTCACAAGGACCAAACTTGTAATTCCCAATTCTTCAAGGACTGCTCTAGCCAACTTTCCAAAGCTAACATAAGGATTAAACTTGCCATTCATTAGTAGTACAAGGACCATTAGTGATAAAATTTCATTTTTTATAAGTCCAGGGACTAAAAATGTCAAGATTGAAACTTGAGGGGCCAAAATGTAATTTCTCCAAAAGTTTATCATAAGGACCATTCTTGTCATTTATTAATAGTACAAGGTTTATTTTGATAAATTTCACTTTTAAATTAACCAAGGACTATATTTGACAATTTTCAAAGTTTAGGGACTAAAGTTGTCATTTTGTGATTTTGAACTTTAAAGGGTTTGTTTTGACAAATTTTGTAATTTCATGGACCTTAAATGACATTTTACAAGTTTTGGAATTACCGAGGACTAATTTTGACAACTTTTGTAATTGGGGACTAAAGCGCCAATTATGCAAACTTGATACGTTTTTCATCGATTTTGGCATTTTGCATTTAAAACACATAAAACACTTGTTTGTGATATTTTTATCATTTTGATGCATTTCGAGTGTTTTCGGATGTTTTGGCATTCTAAACAAGATAAAAATGATGAGTATTTAGACACTCATCAATCCCCATTACTAAGATATTGCTAGTCCCTAGCAATGATTTAAACTTTAATGGATTTTAAAACTCTTTTCCAAAAGCCATCACTCGAGTAGCCAAATATTTCGGTTCAAGTAAGAACCTTGGTACATCGATAACCAAATGATTTTGAGCAAATCATAAGTCAGAACGGATTTGATTTGTCTTTACCGAAGCCGTTTGCTTCGGACTAGCCAACTCTTAGATAAATTATCAATATTATCTTTGGTGAGTCGATTACCAATTATGGATTTTCAACTGCCTTTACCACAAGCCATAAACTTGCGGGCTAGCCAACTCTTCACTAGTTAAAGATATGGTGAGCTGAATACCATACAATTTTGGGCAAATTGCAAGCCATAAACGGATTTGAGATATCTTTACCAAGAGCCGTTTGCTCCTGGATTAGCCAATCCTTATGTGGGTTAGACATGGTGGACTGATTACCATTTGTTGTGTTTAGTACATAGTACTTCCACTAAATAAAAAATTTAAAATTTGGCCATTTTGGGGAAAAAGGGACTAAAGGGTACATTTATGATCAAATTCGCGAATTTCCCCACACTTAGAAATGAATATTGTCCTCAATATTCAAAGTACCTACTGTTATGCCGAAACTTAGAACGTAAAAGATAACATTACTAGCTAAGTGTAGAAACACAACAATTATTCTCTTTTTAATATTTACAATTTTCATTCATTTTAAGGTCTATATACAACATGTGGGCATCTCCCCACACTAGGGTGGTACACACGGTGAAACCCATGTTTAGCTCTTGTTTTTGATTTCCGAGTCGCTAGCTTGACTCGACCCCAATTAATTTGTTCATGGGAAGTAAGTGGAAGAGACAATCTCCATCGGACTTTCATTCAAGATGTTTGTATAAACATTGAAGTACTTGAAAGTTCCACACCGATGAGATATCTGAGAACCGCTTACAAATGATAAATGAAAATGCCGGGTCAAAGATAATGTCTTCATTCCGAAGGAGTGAAGAACAGGAGAAGCTACGGGATAGGTGAAGAAGAGAAAGAAAGTCATGATAATAATCTTGACTAACTCATCATCATCGAAAGGGAATTCATGATAGCATGAATTTCATCTTTTAAGCTCAATTGGTCTAGACATATCCCGGTGTGTCTAGATCAAAGTAGAAGTTATCATACTCCGGTGGAGATATGATATGAGTGAGTTCACGGAGAACTCCTCAAAGGCGAATGATTCAAATTGATTGATTTGAGTGAGTTCACTAGGGAACTCCTCAAAAGTGAATGATTCATAATCGGGGAGAGAATTATGAGAATGAGAAGTGGTAATACCACTAATCTTCTCTCCCATATGATCAAAATTGAAAGTTTGTAATTCCGGAATAGAATCATCGAAGAAAAGTTCACTATCCTCAAAGGGGATAGGATATGAAGTAGGCTTTTCATTAAAAGCCTCGATTCTAGAAATGAGAAGATTAACATTCAATAATGTAAGACGAAGAGCTTCGTCTTGGATTATTTCTTCATCATTCTCTTCTCCTAAGCTGACAAGCTCAGAAGGTAATTCTTCCATATAACTGATGTCTCCACAAGATAACGAATCATCATCATTAGAATCGGAGAACATCTCAACATGATCTTTTGGGAAGACAAGAGGAGGAGGGATATCACACACATGATCAAGAGTTCCCTGTGACTCTCTAGGGATTTGGACAAGGTCCTCAACACTAGACTTTATGAATTCGTCCGATTCCTTTTCGTGAACAGTGTCAAGATGCTCATCCCCATGTTCGAGAGTGAGTGGGAGCTTGGTGTGATGGCGATTACATGAGAATGAATCTCAGCTGCTGGAATATCCATCGATGAACTTGATGAATCTTCAAATGTATCCTCATCATCACCGTCATCGGGAATAAACGAAATTGAGAGCTAGATCGGTTGCTTTTTCTTTTGCAATTAATTCCCTAATAGACTTTTCAAAAGCAATTTGGGAATTTATTTTAGCAACCGCTCTTGCCTAGCAATTCTTCCATGGATTTCTCATGTGAATTTTGAATGACGGGACATTGTGGGAGTGGAGATTTGTTAAAACCGGAAGGTTGACATTGATAATCATCATGAGGACCCCACAATATACACAAGAAAAGCGGGAACATTATGAAATCTTGTCTTACTCAACTCCTCGTTCTTTTCACCGACTCCGAAGCTCTAGATAAGTGTCTTGTTGGGTTTCTTTGAGGAATTTGAGTTATTTGGCCTTGTGGAGGTTGGTCGTGATATGGATAGTCATAATTGTTACAAGGAAATGGATTCCTGTTTGACAATCAGAGCTGAAATGGGGACCTCCACAGTTCTCACAACAGTAAAACTGTTGAGCCTGGATTGGTGAATCATATGGATATTGGTCATAACCAAAGTTCTGAGCATCATCGGAAAACTGTTCATAGATAACCGTGTTTCCGGATTGACATTCAAATCCTTGGTGAGGACCTCCACAAAATTCACAGCAGTATTGTTGATTATATGAAGATAAGTCGGGATGTGGTGGGTAATTGGAAAAATTTGAGGGATCGTTAAATGAGTTCGGATTAGGATCATAATCAAATGAATTCCTCGAACCACAAAACAAACAACTCCCGTTACGAATATCATTACCACATTGTACACACGTACACCAGCTACATGGTGAACCAAAAAGAGGCTCACCACAACCGACACAAGGAATAAACGATTCAATTTGAGAGTTATGAGAAGGAATCAGTTCATTCAAAGAATCAACAAAATCAACATGGTGATCTGAATGACTATTAAGACTCAAAGAACATTCTGAAAAAACAGGAGGTGGGACAAGTGGTGTGCTCTGAGAGCTAGCAATTTCCACCACTTCCGTTATGGTCTCCGGTTTTGGTTCTTGAGAAACGTGAAGATTAGGCAAGTCATTCTTGCTAGTCACCGTTGTTTGAACGGGTTCATTGTAATCAATTCTAATTCTCGACCTTTTTTCATCGGCTTGAATTTGTTCGATTAGATTACGGGCTCTATCTTCAAAGAAAGTGTCCTCGTAATCCTCGGTGGGTGCTTGGGTAGCTCAGACGCTTGAACCGGTTTGTCTAGATTAGAATGTATTTCGGGTTGTGGCGGGTGGTCGAAATAACTTTGAAAAGAATTTTGATGGATAATTCGCACGAATTGCAAAATTCGCTTGAACTAGGCCCTCCACACCGCTCACACACATTTGTGACGATGATGTTGACGATTGTCGACATAAGAATTAAACATATAGAGGATTAAGAAGAGAATCAAATGGTTGAGAGGATACGAAGAATAGAATTAAAGCGGCAAAAGAGGGTAAGAGAAATAGAATCAACGAATAAGAGGAATGAGAAGAATTTTTGTATTTTGGATAAGAAAATATAAACATATCTGAGATGGATGGTATGAACAAAGAGTGAATATCCAAATCACTAATCTGCTAGACGTAAGATAATCAAGACTGACTCAAGCGTAGCGCCAAAATTTTGATCTCGCAAAAGCAGTCAAGTCTAATAGACTTAAAACATTTTAAACACAAATGCAATTTAGATCGAGGAATGTAGTGGATTCACGGTCGTTAAGTCCCACGGAGGATGAATTGGTGTTTAAAACAACTTCAGATGATAGAATAATCACTAAGGATAGTGATCAGTAAGGTTTTTGATAGATAATTACCTAAAGAAAAGATCTACAAATTATAGCGACTTAAATGCAAATTAAAATAAATTAAAAAGTTAAAATCTATTAAATAAACGCTATCACTATTTTTACAGATCGATGAACGTTTATGATTTATAAAACAAAATAACTTAAATAAACTATTTTAACTAAAACGTAAACTCAAATTACTTAAAAACGTTACTTAAACTGAAAACGAGCGTTATTTACGAAAATGACGCTGGAGCGCAAGCAAAAACGTAAATTTTATGAAATAAAAGGCCTAAGAGTGTAAAACTAATTTTCTTACAAAATATATGATAAAAGAAAATTTTAGAAAAAAGATTTATATTTTTTGACTTTTATATTTTTATTATGATTTAATTACTATAAAACACTAATTAAATGTTTAAAAATACTAAAACTTATTGGAAAAATCAAACTTTTGTAAAAATACTTTATACTAATACACTTTTATAAAAATACAAACACCGAAAAAGCTACTCTTAATAAGCTACAAATAAGCTAAAATGTTCGTTAAGCTAAATGAGACAAGAGGGCATATGTATTTGATTATGCAAATGATAACAAGAAAGACCCAAGGGCGCTATTGGTTCCAGGTACACACTCTAACACCCTTGTAAAGGGGGAGGTCTCAGGTTCGAGCCTGCCTACCCCCTTTTTGCTAACATTTTTATTTTTGATTTTTATTTTACAAACTCATTAAGCACATGATAATAAGCAACTTTTCTAACTACAACTTTTTATGAAAACCAATAATAAGCTCTGTGAGAGCTTATTTTCTCAACAGTGGGCTTAATTTGGAAATAAGCACAAGGTTTAAGCAAATTGGCTTATAAGCTAGTAAATAAGAAAAGGAAACTGGAAATGAGTTAAACTAATGATAATAAGCTATAATGATAACTGAAAAAGCATAAGAACTTATAAATAAGCACTAAACAAACCTAAAATAAGCTTAAGCTTAACTGTAACACAGTACACCTTTTTGGTTTACTAGGCACTTTCTAGATCAAATTTAAGCAATCGTAATAAGTTATAAAATGAAACAAACATTGGAATTGACAAGTTCACCGTTAAGCTCTCCAAAAGCTAAAGTACAAAGATTGGCTTATAAAATGAGTCGATGAAAAGCTTTTGAAAATCTTGTGAACACCGGCTAACTGCTTAACTTGAACAAATTGGACAGAATCGAAAGTTATGTGCGATTTTATCTAATAAGCTAGATTTTAAAAATGAAAGTTGGGGCCTCAAGATAGCTTGGTTGGCTATCCAAAAGATAAAACTCACAAGCTATGATCCACTATTAAGCTTTGTGTGAGCTTTTGAAAATGACTAGATCATACCGCTTATGCGGTTTACACTAAAATGGGACAAAACAAAAGCTATAAGCGACCCTAGTAAACAAGCTACAAGTTGGAAAAATAAACTTGGGATCTCAAGATTGCTAGGTTGGCTTTCTAAAGAACCAAAATCAAAGGCTTAAGCTAAATAACAAGCTGTGTGAGCTTGAGAAAATGATATGCTCACCGATGCACGAACAAGTTTTGACTTTTTAAACAAAATGAAAGTTTGACTTAAATGAACTTTAGATTGATTTTACTAACTAATTATGTTATTATAAGTGAAATAATATTATCTATGTCTTTGGTAATAGCTTTTAAGCATGTAAACTAAATTTGGGAACTTAAACTCCTAACAGTGAACAAATAAGTGAGATTAAATGGTGTTTTGACTTTTTAATCTAATAAACTCTGGTTTTCTTTGCTGAGATGAATTATTTAGACCAAGTATGGTACAGAACAACCAAATGCAATAACACAGACAACCTGTAACATAGTGAGACAAGTAAATCCAAACACCCTTTAAACACACTGTCTTGAAGCTAAACAAAGGATTCCAAGGATTAAGATCATGCAACTAATTAAAACCTTATACTAACTGTATTTAAACATGGTTAAACTATAATTACCAAGTTTTAATTACTAATAGAAGAAAATGCAAATTTCAAAATTATGGCTTACAAATGAGTTCAAGCACAGGATAAATAACCAAGGACTGAGGATCAATCCTAATACTTCCCAAGAAGCTCTAAACCAAAGATAATCCAAAATTAGCACTGCAATCTTGTCTTGATCATGTCCCCATGTGATTTTTATTTTTAACTAATTTTTTTAGTGATTTTTGGTATTTTTGAGTTTTGAATGTAAACTGAAGCTAAAACTGATTTTTATGATTAGTAACCTTATAAAAGCTTATTAGGGACTTAAATGAGTCTAAACAACCAACAAACAACAACTTTTAATAACATTAAAGACAAGATGAGATTTCAAATAAAACATTGCATAAAACTGATTTTAATGAGGAAACTAAAATTAAGATTGATAGAAGATAAAATTATATTGAAAGAAGAGATTACAAGCTTTTTTAACTAAAAATTACAACTAAAAAGCTGAAATTACACTAGGTCGACATTAATAAACTAAAGCTAAAACTACTACTACTTTCTCTGTCTTTTCTTCCTTCTATTTATTCAACCAAAAGTTTCCCACTGACACTCTGAGTCTTTCCCACCATTTTCCAGCCATTGAATTGGTCAAACGAATCCCAGCCTTTGATTTCCACTTTTGGCGGGAAAAGTCTTAAAGCAGGTAGTAGCATTAAATGAGGTGGGGGGGTTTGGTTTGCAAGGTGGAAAGGTTGAGGTGAAAGGTAGGTATGTGCTGGAGAGATAAGGGTGATGAGGTGGTAGTGAAACAGGTGGCTATGGAGGTAACAGGTGGATTGGGAGAGGATGAACAGTGGCAGGCGCGTGTTATCTGTTTTAAAAATTGGGCCGGGTAATATATTTGGGCCAGCAGCTGGGTTTATGTTGGATTGGATTAATAACAAAGGGTCCATTTGGTTTAATAACTTCACAAGGACCAAACTTGTAATTCCCAATTCTTCAAGGACTGCTCTAGCCAACTTTCCAAAGCTAACATAAGGATTAAACTTGCCATTCATTAGTAGTACAAGGACCATTAGTGATAAAATTTCATTTTTTATAAGTCCAGGGACTAAAAATGTCAAGATTGAAACTTGAGGGGCCAAAATGTAATTTCTCCAAAAGTTTATCATAAGGACCATTCTTGTCATTTATTAATAGTACAAGGTTTATTTTTGATAAATTTCACTTTTTAAATTAACCAAGGACTATATTTGACAATTTTCAAAGTTTAGGGACTAAAGTTGTCATTTTGTGATTTTTGAACTTTAAAGGGTTTGTTTTGACAAATTTTGTAATTTCATGGACCTTAAATGACATTTTACAAGTTTTGGAATTACCAGGGACTAATTTTGACAACTTTTGTAATTTGGGGGACTAAAACTGCCAATTATGCAAACTTGATACGTTTTTCATCAGATTTTGGCATTTTTGCATTTAAAACACATAAAACACTTGTTTGTGATATTTTTATCATTTTGATGCATTTCCGAGTGTTTTCAGATGTTTTTGGCATTCTAAACAGTATAAAAATGATGAGTATTTAGACACTCATCACACCCTTTTGGTGCTAGCCTAGTTATGATTCCTTAATTGTTTTGTTTGCGTTTACCTATACTTCCGTACAATTATTTCTAAGTGTATGCATGCATAGTTCATTGGTAGCCACCCTCGGTTCGGTAGTTTTGAAATGCGGTAGAGGCCAATTTCCTAGGAGATATGACCAACTGACCCTAGGTGAGCGGACTGAGACGGGAAGGGTAAGATATGACCAACTGATGACCCTTTCTACTTGTGCGATTTGACCAACCGATCACCTATCGCTTGGATGAACTTAAGAATTGGGGGTGTAGTGTCTAAGTTCCTAACGACCGGCACTCACTATTATGAATCTAGCATGTAGCGGTACTTAATGACTGGCTTATGGGACCGGGAACAACAGGACTTATGATTGCTACCGATTTCTCTGTGGTGGCATCTTTGCTGATAGGTTAGGGCGTATTGACCAAATGTTGTCCTCTCAAATTTGACCCCACCTGAAGTAATCAGAAGTTGGTAGACGTATACATAACTAGTTAGGAGGATTAACTAGGTTAACACCACTTCTCTCTATTGATTTCTCTTTACCATTTATCTGCTTTTATTTACTTTATTCTGCATTAGTAGTTTAATTAATTAAATCCATATAGAAACCTTTATTAAATCTGTGACACTAGACTTAGTAATAATCCAACAAACATAGCTCTTGGGACGACCTCGGCTTTACCGATTACTACACTACACGCGACCGGCACACCGCCTGTTAGGCACTAGGGTGGACCATAGGTATAGCGAGACACTATAAATATTAAGACCGTCAAGAAACTCGTGATCACCGTCAATTCAATATCAGTGAATTGGGATGGGTCCTTTTGAAAATTTGATTGACTCAGGACACCAGGGAAACCAGTGTATTTAAATTCCTGGGGATAATTACAACCCAGTAACACTTGTAAAGCACATGAGACAAACCTAGGGTATGAAACGTATTTCGCCCTAGATTTGCTCAGTAGCTTGGTTACAAGATCATTGTAAATGATCTCCCCAATGTCGAAAGTGACCTCATTCATCAAGCAGTATGCCACCATCAACTGAATAGAGTTAACTTGTTCAGTGGATGAGTGGTTCCCGCCGAGAACCCGAATCACAAATGTGAACAGGATCTTCCAAGCCGCAGAAATGAGTTCTTGGTGATGGTTTCGTCCAAAACTTTGGATCCAAAACAATTTGTTTCAACCCATCCTTAATCGTGGAGGGTTCGGGATGGGCAACATAGACTCCTTTATTATAGTTCAACCTCGTTGAAGTACAAAAGTTTTATAGTCCGGGTGATCGATCTTTCCCCATTAAACAAACTGAATTTGATGAGATACTCCCTGAGGGGTCTGAGGTCAGTCTCATCAGTTGAGGGTGTCGGGTCATAGGCCATTGTTGTAGCCCAAAACTCCCTGAGGAGGTTTTGGTACAGAATTGATGGGGACTGAGTAAAGGCCCTTTTTAGTGGGCAGTTGAATAAAAACTTCATTATGTCCTTATAGGCTGGGACATTTGGGGGGTATTCAAAATTTCCTATAACATTATTTGTTTTAAATTCAACATTACTTAGATCCCCTACCCACTATGGTGCAAAGTGAAGAAGTTGTGTTCTTGCCATTTCCATTAAAAGTTTTAGGGTTTTTGAAAAAGATATCTTGACAAGAACAATCAAAGAGTTTGAATATCTTAAGTTTGTAGTGAAAAATATTTTGTAAATGTTTACAGAGAAGATTTTAGTGAAAAACTTGTTTTAAGGATTAAACAACACAAAGATTTCTTATTTTGATAAGTGATTTTGACAGAGTTTAGATGCAGAAAATCTTTGTGTGTGTTTTTTTTTTTTTGTGTTTTTGAGAGGGGTATTTATAGAGTGGTGAGAGGGGTAAATATTGTATAAATGAGGATTTGTAAAGTCATTTTTTGAGAACGTTTTGAATCTCCTCATTTAATGCCACCACTCCACTACCTGCAGTAAAATCCTGATTTTCAAGGGAACAGTTGCGGTGCACAGTAAAAGTGCATTCTGCAGTAATAAAATATCCACAAGATATTTCATGTGAGAGGAGGCATTTAATGCCAAGTGGGATGAGGTAAGTTTAGAGGGACCCTTGACTTGGATGATAGTAAGATAAAGAGACATATATTCCTTTATTAAATTGGTGTGTTTACCAACCTAGGACATTTAAGTAACTGATACTTGGTGCATTTAGTTACTCATTCAATGCTCAATGTCTAAAGTCAGGGTCCCTGAATGAGTTTTACTCATTCAGTGAGAGGTTTGTTTTGGGGGGAAAACTTACTGAGATTGGTTTTCAGGTTGCTGACTTTCAATGTCTAGCATTCCCAATTCAGCTTTCAGTCTCCTGAAGGTAGGTTCATCTAAGGGTTTGGTGAAGATATCGCAAGTTGATATTCGATAGGGATGAAATGAAGCTCTATGTCTCCTTTCATTATGTAGTCCCCGATGAAATGATATCCGATATCAATGTGTTTGGTTCTTTGGTGAAGGACGGGGTTGTTGGAGATTGCAATAGCACCGGTGTTATCACGAAGATGGGTACCATTTTGTAATGGATGTCATAGTCACTGAGTTGACTTTTCATCCATAAGACATTGGCACAAACATCCTGCAAAGAAGAACATACTCGCCTTCACCAAGACATAGCCACCGATTGTTGCTTTTGGCACTTCAACAAACCAATTTTCCTCCAAGAAATTGACAGACCCCGAGGTACTTTTTCGTCCATGTTACTGACAAGATAATCAGTCGAATATCCTTTGAGGTCAAACCCCGAGCACTTTGGATAGTATAGTCCAAGTCTTGGAGTTCCTCTGTATCCGAGTATTCTTTTGGCTGCAGTGAGATGGGATTCTTTGGGATTTGGTGATATCTTGCTATTAGACGATCGAGAATTGTATGTCCGTCCGGAAGCCGTAAGATACATCGGTGAGCCAACAATCCCTCAAGTGGGTTTGATTGATTGATTTGCCGGTGAGATCAGTCCAAGGTTGTTAGGAGGGACCATTGGTGTCTTCACCGAAGCACGCATAAATATCTCATATTTCTTCAAGAGATTTCGGTGTATTTCTCTTGGTGATGGATATTCCTTTATCAGTTTGTTCGATTTGTAGTCCAAGAAGTATGTGAGTTCACCCATCATGCTCATTTCAAACTTTTTGTCATCGTGATTTCAAATGTATGCAAAGAGTGTAGTTTGTTGAGCCAAAGATGATGTCATCAACATATACTTGGACCAAGATCACATCTTGCTTTGTCCTATAGATAAACAATGTGTTGTCTATCTTTCCTCCGACAAACTTGTTTTGAATCGGGAAGGTCGAGAGAGTTTCATACCATGCCCCGGAGCTTGTTTAAGTCCATAAAGGGCTTTGTCAAGCTTACGACATAGTCGTGAATTCACTACTCTCAAAGCCGTGAGGTTCTTGAACATACACATCTTCCTTGAGTTCACCATTCAGAATGCACTTTTACATCCATTTGGTAAACTTTTAAGTTCATGTAGGTAGCAAATGCAAGGAAGATCCCGATGGCTTCCATTCTTGCAACAGAGCAAATGTCTCATCATAGTCAATGCCTTCTTGTTGATTGTAACCTTTGGCTACAAGTCCGGCTTTGTTTTTAATGACAGTGCCATTTTCATCAGTTTTGTTTATGAAAACCCACTTCATTCCTATGACAACGACATCCTGAGGACATTTAATCAAGGTCATGACCTTGTTTTTATTAAACTGTTGAAGTTCTTCTTGCATGGTCTGAACCCAGCTTGGGTGTTTTAGAGCCTCGGTGACACTTTTGGGTTCTATTTCTGATAGGTAATCAACATATAGACATTCATTGGCTGAAGCTGCAATTAACTTAGCAACCATGCTTCTAGTGAGCATGCCCTCAGTGGATTCACCAATGATGTTTACAAGCTCAATGTCCTGAGATTTTGTCCACTTACATTGTGGTCTAGGATCTGAGCTTGAAGAGGTCACTGGAGACTCAGGAGTGAGTTCAAATGTAGGAGCACAAAATCATTAAGATCATCTATTGAGATGTCTTGTTCGAGTTGAGGTTCTTGAATAATGTGTTCCCGAACATTTGGTTCAAGATACCTATCCCAAATAGGGACCGATTGATTATCAATGAATTCACCGATGGTTGGTTGGGAAGGTTGTGAGGTAAGACATAATATGAGATGTCAAGATCGACTTGATATGAAGAATTGATTTCGATGTTATACTCATCGGAGGATATCTTTATGAGTTATCAATTCCTATTTCCTCCACCGAGGTGTTGGTGAACCCGATGCTTTTGAACTCTCATCAAAGGTGACATGAAAGGTTTCCTCAACTTGTTGTCTCCTTGTGTTAAATACCTCAAGGCTTTGGAGATTAGTGAGTAACCTAGAAAGTATCAATCATCGCCTTTAGCATCAACTTGCCTAGATGATCCTTGTGGTTATGAATAAACACAGGACATCCAAACACATGGAAGTAAATGATATCGAAGTCTACCTTTGAATATCTCATATGGGGTTTTGTTATGTCTTTTGATAATGATTGATCTGTTTTGGGTGTAGCAGTTGTTTTGACTACTTCATCCGTAAATGTTTAGAGTCTTGAGCCATTTAACATAGTTCTAGTAGCCTCAATGAGAGTTTTGTTTTTCCTTTCGGTACCCCATTTGTTCATGAGTGTAAGGAGATGAAAAGTTTTGGGAGATTCCGTTTCATCACGTAAATTCTCAAGCTCTTCATTTCGAACTAAGTACCATTGTCGCCTCGATTTGTTTAACAAGAATGTCATTCTGCTTTTCAATGTTCTTGATGAATGACATTATTGTATCGGTTGCTCGACTCTTTTTGGAAAGAAAGTATACCCAAGTGTATCTTGAGAATTCATTAACAATGACAAGTGTATACTTCTCATCTTTGGATTGATCTAGGACCGATCGGTCCAAAGAGATCCATGTGCAAGAGGTGAAGGCGACTTCGATGGAGAAATTTTGTTTTGTTTTGAAAGATGCTCTTTGGTGTTTGCCTTTTTCACAGTCGAGCATGGTTTATCTTTTTCAAAAACCAGTGATGGTAAGCCAAGGACCTTGTTTTGTTTTGCCAAGTTGTTGATGTTTTTGAAATTTAAGTGTGAGAGTCTCTTGTGCCATAACCAGTTGATAGTCTCAGTGGCCTTGGACAAAGAGACAAGTTCCATCTTGAGAGAGTGTTGACATGTCTAAGACATAAACATCATCTTTTCTAGGAGCTATCAAAACAACTTCTTTGTTGGCATTAAAAATGGTGCCTTGTTTGTCATTGAATTACACAATGTACTTAGCATCACAGAGTTGACTGACACTGATGAGGTTGTATTTTAGACCATTGACATAAGCTATTCTAGAGAAAACTATTCCATTAAAGATCTCGAACCATAACCTTGATGGGACATGATGAGTTATCACCAAATACTACCTTGGGTCCTGGTTCCTTTACATACTTGTGCATATACTCCTTAACGCCAGTCATGCTTCTTGAGCATCCACTATCTAGATGCCAAATAGGCTCTCTGGCATGTCTCTGCCCAAATAGTAAACTAGATTAGTTTCTCTTGTTGACCCACATACTGGTGGGCTTGGGTCTAAAGGACTGTTTGAATTTGGCAATTGACTCATGGTCAGTGGTTGAGTGCATTGTGCTACCACAGGTTTTACATTTGGAGATTGAGGATGACTCAGTGATTCTGGGTTGCTTGAAACTTCTCCTTGCTTGGATGACACTGTCATGTTGGGATGTCTCATGAGCTGGATTTCCTCAAATATCACAACATGTGTTCATGAGACAATCATCAGAATGATGATCATTAAAGCCACAATGTGGACAAGGAGGAAAGGGTTTGCTCTAGACTTTTGAGCAGATTTGGAGGTTGAAGCATACTGATGACCAACTTTGGTATAGTTTGCTTTACTGAGTGAACTTACATATTGTAAGTGATCAGAAGTTATGTGATCATCCTTTTGCGGATCATACAAAAAGGATTCTATAACGATTGTCGATGGTATGACCGGTATAGTGGCAT
Organism: Chrysanthemum lavandulifolium; assembly: GCA_022545495.1. Classification (NCBI taxonomy): domain Eukaryota; kingdom Viridiplantae; phylum Streptophyta; class Magnoliopsida; order Asterales; family Asteraceae; genus Chrysanthemum; species Chrysanthemum lavandulifolium. The sequence goes on from CM040246.1 coordinate 38,412,254, forward strand.
AGATCACACTTCGCTTGGGTTTGGTGGTGGATTTTGACTTTGAGGAACTAGAGGAGGTTGACTTTGTTTCCTTGATTGTTGAATCAGAACTTTTCGATGGATTCCATCTTATCGTTAGCTTCCTCACAAGTTCATCGATTCTTGAATTTGGTCGCCTTTAGTGGGACTGGCGATGTGGAAGTCTCGGTGGGGTAGACTCTTGTTGAATTGGAATTGTTGGTCTTTTCGGGATGGTTCTACCAAGTCCACACCTTCTTTTGGTGAGTGAGGATTGAATTGTAATGGAGTAAGCTCGAGCTAGGAGCAAGACCAAGAGGTTTCGGGGAGGAAGCGGTGCTTGAGATTCGCTTGAGACTCGAGATGTGTTCAAGATTACTCGGATATCGTGGAGTCCAAGCATGCTCTTTAGAGCTTGGCTTTCAGGCACTAGTATCCTTTCAGAATCGAAATTTGGAAGCTTACTCTCAGGATTAACCCGTTCAATCCAATCACTGGGCTAGTCAACACATTGGTAATCATGCCACCAGACACAAATGGTTTGGGAGACTGGTCTTTGTCATGAGAGTTAGGGAGATGATCTTCACCTATGACCCTCTTTTTGTTACTGGGGGCTCCCACAGCGTCAAAGACCCTTGGATTTTTAGCAGTCCAACTAGCAATGATATCCTTTTATTTGTTAAGTTCATCTTGAAGAGCCTGATTTCTTTTAACTAGTTCAGTGTTTTGAATTTGCAAAGTGATAGCCTCAAGCTTATTTTGTTTTAAAAGAAGCAGTTCATCCCTACACTTGTTCAGTTCAAAACTTAGCTTGTTATATTTTGAAAAAATATTTAATCGTTGCTCTTCTACAAACTTAAGGTCAACATTGATATAGTTCATATAAGATCGCCAATCGAGTCATCATCCATAGAAAGTAAAATATTTACCTTCTTCATTGTGATGTTGACCCACTCTCCATTCCTGGCATGATTTTTCCCAACGCCTAGCTTGTCCTCTTCGAGAGATCCATCGATGCACCGACTTGCACCATTTCATCGTCTCGAGGATATCGGCTCTTCATCCCATCGAAGACTTCAAAGAACTAGGCCTTTGTTTTACCCCGCATGATTTAATATTGTTTGTTGTTTCTAAGGATGGCCTCTAGTAGTGCTAGCTTAGCTTTGGCTTTCCGTACTTAGCTTCAAAATCACAGCTTTACTTTGATCGACTTGTTTTGAAAATTTTGATGAGACCGATAAATTTTTGTTGAAATTTGCTAAAGCTCGAGGACCGATTTGACCCGATGGTTTGTAAGAGGTTCGTAAATTGTTTTGAAAAAGTCTTTGGCAAATGGCCTCTTTTATGACACTTAAAGCATTCAATGTCCTCATTTGCTTTAGCATTATAAAACCTTTGTTCTTTTATAAACCTTCGAGAGTTAGCAACGAGTGCCCTTTCCCGAAATTCGATGTTCGGGTCATTTAGGTACTCTCGCTGATCTCTCATCGCTCATCATTTGAATTTTCTTGAAAATCCCGAACCACAATGTTTGAGAAGAAAGCAGAGATATAGGTGTTGAAGTGGTGGTCGGGGACTTCTTGACTTCCGAGACTTCTTTAAGTCAAGGTATCGTCTGCTGATGAGGTTTTCCTCTTAGACAAATTTCCCATAAATTTCGTGAAGTTCAAGATTCTAGATATGATTAGCATTCCTAAGTCCCCGAGAGAAATTCAACCACTTCTCGGGAGACTATTTACAAAACCAACATTGATTTCATGTTTGGACAACTTAACACCATCATTTGACAGTTCATTTAACAAAGTTTTGTATCGGTGTAAGTTTGAGAGAGAGTTTTAAGTCCTTGGCCTCAAGGTGTTATACTCAAGTTTCGTGTCCATGATCCTGTTTTCCTTGGTATCGAAGGACCTTCATGACGTGGACCAGTCATCCTGTGTTTTTTAGTGCAGACTATACCAATAACAGACTCCATAGTATCATCGGAAGACAAGATATGATGATACTTTTGAGCCTTTGGTCCCTGGTTGACCACTCTTCTCTCGTCTCGAGTTCAATGAGCTTCGTGTTTAGGCAAACCTTGCAGTCTTTGGGATAAATGGACCTTCATTAATACACTTAATGTAGTAAGGTTCTATCCCATCAAATAGCAAAGCATTCGCTTTTCCATTTGTTAAATTTACCAACTTCAAGTCGAGGGGCAATAGCTGAATAAGCTCCACCCTTTTTGTTGACAAGTTGAGGCACATCAATTTCAGCCATTAGGATCCTGATTTAAAAACGTTTTGAGCGGCTTAAAAAGGTTTTATAATCAGCCTGCTCTGATACCACTTGTTGTTCCCTATTCACTATCGTATAAAAATGGTTAAGTATTTAAAAACAAATTAATGGTGAATCAATGACTGAAATGACTTAAGTAAAAACACACTGATAAATTTTCAACATAATATTCTTTATTAGAAATGAATAAAAAAGAATACATTACCCAAGTACTTGCGGAATAGTACTTGGGATTGAAATGACAAAGGGTTGGTACTCCTCACTAAGCTCAGGCTAAGTCCGAGTACAAATACTATGGAACCACCGAGCTATCTCGTGGACCTGAGTTGTGTTGGAGGAGTGAAAGATGGCTTGTGTGTGTGTGTTTTACAATTCACAAGCTTAAAACTTTCACTACATCTCTTATGCTATTTATACAAGTATGAGTATTAACTTTATCCTAAGTGACAACCGACATTTTACTGAAGACAAAATATCGATGTAGTTTGTCTCTTTTACAAAGACTATTTTAAGTAAGAGACAAGGTCGCTTTCCATGAGTCGATGATGACATCGAGCTCGATCGTTGCCATTCGAGAAAGTTGACTTTGGTTGATAAGGACTTCGCCTTATCTCGATTCAAACTTATCCCGCTTTGTCCCACTCATTCTTCGCTTTTATCGCCTTGGCCTTCTACTTCATTTGTCTTAAGTGTAAGTAGTTGGTGAGGAGTTTAGGATTCGAGTGAGTTATTGTCATTACTCACCGAATCCACCATCTCCTTCTTGAGTCGGTCTTCACGCCTTAAGTTCCGCCTCATCGAGTGGAGAGACTTCTTCGCTTCATCGAGTATCTCGAAGATGGCTCACCGAGAGACTATGCACTCGGTGACTGTTAGTGTTTAATGGTCTAAACACTTAGGGTATTTTCTATTCAAATCCTAGACTTAAGGGGTTTGGGTATTTACTGAACCCAACAAAGTTCAACTACCATATCTAATGATTCGAAGCTTAAGATGCCTAAAATCAGCCTCGAAGTAGCTAGGTCGGGCCATTTTCAAATTATAAAGTTGTTGGTTTTGTGTTCTGAAAGGGTTTTACTCATTTTCTTTTGCCTATTACTTCTTCGCTACTTGTCCGTTTGGGGTGATTCAAATTGTTACGTTTAAATTGTTATCATGTCTTCAATTTACTTAACTACCACAGTCCACGAATCTAAGCATAAGGTGCTCAATAGATGGCCTCAAAATATGCACTCAACAACATTTAACTTTCAGGTACCCGATTTGGGAATAAAATTTGGTAAAAATATTAAACAAAATCCAAAAATTATAAATTTAGAATGGGAACTACCTAAGACATGTATCTAGCTATAGTTGGAAGGATTTTGGCCCAGATTTATTTTAAAGTGGTTTTCTATAGCTCCTAAGTCGGGTTAGTTTCTAGGGTTTGTTTACAAGTACTTTAAAACAAATTTTTAACACACAAAACATATGAGGGTGATATAAAAACAACATGAATGATTAATATGAGTGAAATGAAGTTTGAAAAGAGTCTAAGAAGTGCTTACAAGTTACAAGAGTTTATGGAGATTGATGAACAAGAACACAAAGAACATTTATGAAAGCCCTAACTTATGCACTTCCAACCCCAAGTTTTAATCACCAACCCTTAACCAAAGTATTAAGAACCCAATATACCCTTTCCCTTTGCTCCTTTGCTGGCGTGAATATGAGAGAATAACAAGAGAGGTTTGTGTTGTGTTGTGGTGAAATTAAGGGTGTTAGGTACCAAGGTATTTATAGAAGTATTTTGGCAAACTAGATATCTCCTTTCTCCTTTTGTATTTGACAAATGAACCAAAGAAAGCATGGAGTGTGTAGGAGTTTGTACTGTGCCGTGTATGTGGTATCCCAAGGGAAGTTTTGGTGGTGCCTTGCAAGTATACTTAGTTACAAGATCGCCTAGGACTTAAGTTTAATCATGAAACAATGTATGTGTGGAAAACCAAGAAGAAATAACATGTTGGGCTTACCTCTTTGGGGTGGCCGGTTGGGTAGGTACACAAGAGGGAGGGGATTGAATTTTGAAAGTGTTAACTGTCAGTATGTATAATTTGGAAAGGTGGTGACTAAATGCATGCATGCATAAATGTAAATGTAAAACGTATACATTTTAGTAAAACTTATAAAACCAAATGCATGAATTCATAAGACATGTTTGTAAAAGTCATATTGTACTTAGTTGAAGTAGACTAAACTTAGTCTAGTGCTGGTTTACGATTAAAGTTATTTTTCGGTTTACACGAGTTAACCTAACGGTTATACGTTAAAGTAAATATTCAAGCAATCAAACTAAATTGTTTTGAGTTTATAGTCAAGTATGAACCTGAAAATACGAGTTGTCACATTACTGACACTCAAAATAATTGTTTGATGCTATAGATCAAGAGTCTGCCGACATTAAAATAAAAATACACATCATCGAAGGTTTTTTGCTAATCCAAAACTCTTTTAAATATAAAAATTTGCTATCCTTAGCCCTAAAATTCATAGTTAAGATATCAAGACACGCAAAAATTGCTTGTACCATAAAATTAAACTACCCATCCTTACAAATAACTATCCCAACCAACCGTATTTTTGCATATTTTTATTTTTTAAACATAGCACTAGATCTACTTTTAGCAAAACCTTAAAACGTAAAAGGTATGTTTAATGAAATGGGCTGAAGCTGGAGCTTATATTATAAGGTAAAAGTTGAAACTTATATTTTTATAAAGCTGTTAGGCAAAGTAGTTGGAGCTGAAACTTATTAATGTAAAATCACATAAATATACATCAAATTAAATTCACATATATTTATAGATTTTACGTGATAGTCCATTATATTCTCTATCTAGCCCCTTTCAATTGACTTGGCTTATGACTTATAAAAGTTTCCATAAACATGAATAAACAAAACTTATTTTATAAGCTCGTTTATTTTGAAATTCTTATAAGCCTCGCCTCAAACAAAACCACGGACATCAAATATGTACTAACCATAGTTGTCAGGATCCCGATCCTGATCTTAGGATCTTACGATTTTACGATACTGCAAAGCAAAAGCGATCCGGATCCTACATAGGATCTTTGCAAGCTTAAGATCTTATAGGATCCCGATCTTGACCATACGATCTTAAGATCTAATCCGATCCGATCTTTCTTTTCTTGGATTACAAATTTTAGAATTCAAAAAACATCATGTTAATCTTTTTAAACATTTCATAATCATAATTAGGACAACATTTATATGAATCATTAATAGTATTTTGTGTTTATAATATATAATAATTTGTAAATTTATATGATATTACAAAAACTATTAAGAAATAACATTAGAGTGGTATATTAAAATCTCAATCCGATCTTACGATTAGAGGTGCACAAACCGGTTTTCTTTCAAAACCGAACCGGTTTAAAAACCGGTTTCGGTTCGCGTTGACTAGTCAAAAACCGGTTTTGGCTAAAACCGGTCCGGTTTGAAACCGGTTTTGAGATTGAAAATATCGAACTGGTACGAACCGGTTTGTAATCGGTCTAAACCGGTTTTTGTCAAACCGGTTTCAAAAACCGGTTTTTTTTAGGATACTTGTTTGGTACAAACGGTATAAGATCCAAAATATTTAGTCACTCACAACCCATTTTCTGCTTAAAAGAAACATCACCCACAAACTTTTTTATCTTTCTTTCACAACAATCTCCAACCGAACCACTGAGATCTCCAGAAATTCGTCCATTTCTTTTATCCAAAAACAATTTACACATAATGACACAAGGAGCCACACATCTATCTCCATCTCCCTTTCTCCAAAATCGAACGAAAACAACCGAAGCACAACAAGTTCGTCAAGATCTCATTAAAGAGGTCTCGGGTAGGTTGTTTGTTTGTTTTCTTTCTCGTTTTTCGATTTGTGTTTAAGACCAATGATGGGTATTTGTTCAAGTACATAAGATCAATAAAGATTCATGAACGAAAATGAGGTCTTCTTTATTTCTTTTTTCTTCTTGTGAGATTGGTAATTTTTCTTTCTTATTGAAACTGAATTTATGATATGTAAGATTATGAAACACAATAAATTGAAATGTCTTATTGGAAAATGAATACATTGGAAGATGTGAGAAGGGTGTATTTTCGAGGCTCTGCCAAAAGTAGTCAACCCATCACATGCATGCCAAAAGTTGTCAACCAATCACATGCATGCCAAAAAACCAAAAAAAATAGCTGTCAACATTTATATCAAAAATCCGGTTTCAAACCGGTTTCAAAAACCAGTTTTCGTGACCGGTTCGGTTTTAACCGGTTTCCAAACCAGCCGATCAGAAAATTCGTAACCGGTTACAAAACCGCCGGTTCGGTTCTTTTACTACCGGTTTTTGGTATAACCGGTTTCGGTTTTTTTTCCCAGTTCGGTTCGTAAACCGGTTTTTTTGTGCATCTCTACTTACGATCATAATATTGCAAAAACAAAAACGATCGTGGATACTGAAAGATTTGAGGCGTATCCATGAAGCCAAGCCATCTACTAAGCACTAAAGCCCAGCCCAGTTGACCAAACATTCATTGTCTTCCCCAAAACTTTCCACCAACCAGAGAGCGGGAAAACAAAAAACATTTCAAACACACACACTCAAAAAACACACACACACTTCCAATCTCATCCATGTGGGTCCCACTTTCTACAATCTAAGGCGGCTCATTTCAAATCATCCTAAAAAACCAAATCTTAAAAATAAAAATAAAAACTAGGGTTATAGAAATGGACCAAAATGAATGATAAAGAAGCAAGCACATCGGACGCCGGTGCCGGAAAAATCCACACGGTGCAGGCCCACCGTGATTTGCAGTCGAATTGGGAAGTTGATATTGCTAATAAGCTTTCAGATTATTTGCTCAAGATTTGCTCTGGTGAAATTAACCATGATGATAATGGCTTATTGGCTGTAAATTTTGCTGAAGGTTGGTTAAAAATTGGATCTTTTTTTAGGGTTTTTTGTTAATTTTTTTTTATAAAAATTGGATCTTGTTTTTAGGGTTTTTTGTTAATTTTTTATAAAAATTGGATCTTGTTTTAGGGTTTTTTGTAAAATGTTGTAATGGGTTGTAAAATTTGAAGTTAATGGTTTACTGTCAGTAAATTTTGATGAAAAGGGTATTATAAAACTGTTTTTATTTATTTATTTATTTATTTATTTATATATATATATATATATATATATATAAATAAAATTTTGCTGAGAAATTGTAATTCTTGAAAAGGGTATTAATGAAAACGAATCTTGTTTTAGGGCTCTTTGAAAGTTGTTTGTTTTGTTTGCGATAAAGGGTTAGAAAGTTGAAGATAATGGTGTACTAGCTGTAAAGTTTGCTGAAAATTGGTAATTTGTGAAAAGGGTATCATAAAAATTGAATCTTGATTTAGGGATTTTTGATTATGGGTTGTGAAAATTAAAGATAAGGGTTTTCTGTCAGCAAGTTTTGCTGAATGTTGGTGTTTTGTTATAAGGGTGTGCTAAAACGGTAAACGGATAAGGTTTTCCTGTATAGGTGACCTGAGGATGGTGAGTATTTTGTTTCCGACCCTTTCCTTGCCACCCCAAATGTGACCTTTTGTGACTACACCACGCGCCTAACCACTAGGCCACTTTTGTAGTGGTTGGTGTGATGGAAAAATTGAATCTTGAAAAGGGTGTTGATAAAAACTGAATCTTGTATTAGGGTTTTTGTTTTTGTTTTAATTAACTGTTAGTTTTTGTTTGAAATTGTAGCTGCGTTGCTGCTTCAAAATTCGAGTCAAGTGTATAGCAGGAAGGTTGAGTATTTGTATTCTTTGGTGTTACATGCTTTGGAGTTCATCTCAAAACATAGGTATCCTGTTATTCGAGCCCCTATTTGTGTTTTATGGTGATATACAAAGATTTATATTATTGTGATCGAAAGGGTGAGTGGATTAGATTAAATAATTTTATTCTTTTGGTAATGCTCGTTATGCCTCATAAGTAGTTTGCGTGCTAGCTAGTTATGTAAATGTTCCATTGTTGATTCGCATAACTGTATTTCCTTAGCAAGATCCTGTATGGATACTGATATATATTTACAGGACAAAAAAGGGGCTATAGGTTAGATGGCTAGATGATTATTTTATGTGCTTGATGTTTGTTAACGACTTTGAGGGGGTTGCTTTTTGGCATCACGAAGATATTCTTTTTACTTATCTAGATGTACTCTTATTTGGTGATTTCAGAGTATTCACATGCTATTTGAACTGTATTATCTTATTTAGAGTGTTAATGTATATTGATATTGGGACTAGAAATTGAGATGATTTTTTGTTTTTTTTTAATTATTTGAATCAGGTACCCCAAATGCACTTCTAACAAAATATGGCTCCCTTGTTGTTAGTATAGATGTTGGGTCAAAATTTCTTATTAAGCCAAGCCTTAGCTTCTTAGAATTTACAAAATGTTGACCGGAATGTGATGGGAGATTCCTCTGTCATTCAGAGTTTAAGTGGTCTTTGCCCTTTGGTATAGCATCCATAATTTTCATCTATTAACTACTTTATTATGTAACTATTTTGATTGTTCTATTATAGTATTTCATTTATGACACACCCTATTGCCAAAAGATACACGTCTTGTGTGTCTTCTTGCTCAACTCGCTTTACTATGCTTTCTTTCAAATGTAATTGAATTCATTATCAGTACATGGAGATCAGTAGGTCACTGTGGGCAAGTGCATTGAACAAGGAGAAATAAGCCATGAAGGCGTTTGATTACTCATGGTAGTTACTTATAAGTAGAACACTCATTCTCTTGTGAGCGAAAATGGCATTTAATCAGTCTTCTAAGCTTTTCCAGTGGTTATCTAAATAAATAGGAGTTATAATAATGGCTGGTTGTTACACTTGTCAATGGCATATAATTAGCCTTATAAGATTTTATAATGAGAAGTTATATAAAAGGCTGGTAGTAAGTGAGAATTTAGTTACAAGGAATATTTATGCTTGAACCCCACGGGGCTGGCTTAGCAGTAACAGATCGAGATTCTCTATAGTGGCCCAACTTTGAATACTGTAAGCTGCAACCTCTTAGTGCTGCAAAATCACAAAGGGCATAATAGGCCAGTTGAAATCTTGAGCATATATCATGGCCTCATGGGATTTGTATTCTCCTAAGAAATCTGCACATGTCAATCAAAATTAAGCACGTGTTATAGATTGCCCTCTAACGCTATGTTCGCAAGATTACTAAACAAGAGAAAAGAAAAGAAGCTGAAAGATCTGAAAAAAATAATGTGTTCTCAAGATTTGTTGAGGGAAGAAAAGAAAAGAAGAGGGAAGATCTGGGAAGAAGATGGAGCGTTATTTTTTTGTATGAGATGATCCGCCCACTTTTGGGAAGAAGTGGGAAGAAGAGAAGAGAAGTGATGTATCTTCTCTTCTCTTCTTTTATGATTGTTTCTCAAGAACACAGTGTAAATATCCTTCACGTTACGCATAAAGTGCAAATACAAGCTAATACGTGTTGTTCATGCATTCCATATTTATTTGTGCATAATTAAGTAGTCACTTCCTGATCAGTTATATGAAATGTAATCAGTCAGCAACATGATCAACCAGAGTCTTCATCTGGCCAAGCAGAAGAACAAAATGGTTCAGTTGCTGCTCCTCCTGAATCAGATGAGTCTTTTTGGTGCTCAGATGATATCCCAGGTAGCCTGAAATTCTTTCACTGATGTTGCAGTCACTTTAAATTATTTCATAGCTAACTGCTTCTCGTTAACAGTTGATCCCAAGAACTCATTGGATAGTTCGAATGACAATAATACGCTACTACATTGCGTAAAGCCTCCTGCAAATTTAGTTGTGCTTGAAGGTGATTGCTTAGATGTTAATGGAGGAGACACTGGGGAGTTGGAAACATATCTGGTATGTAAGGCTATATATACTGATTATATCTAGAAATGACCTCATCATGACTTTCTTTGTAAAAAATATTTTATTTTTGCAGTTAGCGACAAATGATTTATTCAGGGATTTTATTCTCTTAGATGCGAGTGATGCAGTGACAGTTGATGAATTTTTGGGCGGAAAAGAAACATTCAACAAGAATAAAAGCGGTTTAAAAGGAGGAAGTTCTATTGGCTCTAAATCTCGCAAGTCATTTATGTCACCATCAAAACGTTCTGGTGGAACTGCGCGTAAAGCATCTGCTGCAAAGACTCCAAATCCTGATCAAAATCATTCTGCCCGTGTTGATAACCACTTTGAAACTAATGACCATAATATGCCTGACTATAATGCTAATATGGACCATGAATTCGACATGGATGATGGATTTTCACAACCGGAGGGATTTGACGATTCAGATGAAGATGACGATGATCCATGGAAACCTTTAAATCCTCATGAACAGGGAAACTTGAAAGTAAAGCCCTTTAAAAAAGTCAAAGCTTTTAGAAAAGAATGGTCAAACCCGACCACTAAAATCTCTATAACAGAAGAGTTTCCACTTGCAAAACTGCATGGTCCAGTTAGTGCAGAGCTTCATGAAATATGGGAGGCACAACACCATGTTCAAGAAAAAGATAAAGAACCACAATCTCCTCCATTATATGAAAAGGTGTGTTTCTTGATGTTAAAGTTATTTTTACTTTTTGTATGCTCTTGATTAAACTAAATGTTTTTTTGTAGCTTCGCCGGTCGCTTGTTATAGGAGACCATGAAAGTAATGACGCGTTCATAAATGATAAAGATAAACATGAAGAAGAAGTATATGGTGATGTTGGCGGCCACCCTGATAGTGACATAGACGACATGAATGAAGAGCATTATAACCCTGAAAAGGTTAGCTTGTATTACTGCATTAGTACTATACAATCATACAAGTCATATTGATGGATGGGGTTTTTGTTTGACACCTAGTATTTTAATTTCAGCAGCCTATGGATGATGCCGAACCATTTGAGCATGAAGACCCAAATGCTCATGTGAACCTTGAAGATCTTTGTCGTTCTCATCTGGTGAGTCTCCGAGTAAAAAGAGTTTTTCTTTTTCTTTTATTTTATTTTTGTAGAAATACTTTTACCTTGATAGTTTGTTAATATATCATCCAAAATTTCAGGATTCTTTGCTTGCTAGTTGTACTGAGACAGAGAAGCAGTCTGCATTGGCAGCTAGGGTTTCAACGTGGAAACAAAGAATTGAGAAGAACTTGGATGAGCAAGTGAGTCGATTTTTTTCCAAGTTTTGATAACTTTAAACTTGGTGCCTTTATTGATTGTTTATATTAATGAGTATGTTTTCTCTAACAGGATGCACGACCACCGTTTGACATTCATGAATATGGTCAAAGGACTTTGGACAAGCTTTCACAAGAAGCAGATGTTGGAAAGTCCTTGGCGTTCACTGATGTTGTCAGAGGTCAAGAGAAACATGAAGTTGCTCGAACGTTCTCTGCACTTCTACAATTGGTATGTTTTTTTTCTGATCTTACTTAAATTGTGTTTACGATTAGAGATGGCAAATTGGGCAGGTGAAGCGGGTTTACCTCAAAATCGGTAACTTTTGGTATTGGACTAGATTGGTTTGGTTGGACCGACCCACAAACACTTCTCTTTTTTTTCATTTATTTATTATTAACATAATTATTTAAGAAAAACTGTTTTGGTTGTATAATTTGGCTCGTATCCTTCTAAGTTAAAATTTTCAGCGTAACTTGTTTGACTCGTTAGAGCAAGACTTTAACCCAAATCAACCTACATATAACCTTCTGAGTACATTTTATCAGGTGAATAATGGTAATGTTGAACTGATCAAAGGTGGTGGTGTAAATGGTCAATTTGTGTGTTATACTGGCGAAAACCCCTTTCATGTTCGCCTTCTAAGCAGCGTAAAGAGACCAGAAGTACAGCTTAGATCCTCCAATAAGAGACCAAAGCCTCAATTGAGGAGAGAAAAAGAGAACAATATACCAGGCACGAGTTCATCACCATCACCATCACCATCACCATCATCGTCTCAGATGTCTGTAAAGGTAGGAAAAGTTGTCGGAATTAGGTGTACTCCCGAAAGCAAAAGGAGACGACGGTCAAGACTGGTTGACCCGGATGGCTTAAATTCTGTAGGGTGACATGTATTAGACTATTAGGTAAGTTTTGTGACATTGTGTACTAACAGTTAGCCTTGTAATAATAGATATTATTTTGAATCAATTCATATTTGCCGAGTTATTTTTCTTTTCTCATGTAAAGATGTTATATTATTGTAACCAATTGAAACTTGAATCCTGTATGCTGGCATACGGGTCGGATTGGATAAACTTCTAACGAGTTGGTGTATGTCTAACTTCTTCTCTCGCCGATCAGACATTACTTACTACATACGGCTTGAATTGTCATTATCATGTAGTTGCAACATTAATATCCAACTCTTCTAACCTTATTGACACGGTTGGTCTCGAATGAAGCCATGTGAGTCACATTTACTCTTCATTTCCGTCTTTATCACATGTTACTTCAGTAATGTATGCAGAGAAGTGAATACTTTTGTTTTATCTGTTGATGTACACATAAATATCATCATTTTTTTTTATACTTGCAGAAGTAATTTATATGATGTTTCTTGTCGATGAGAAATTGAAAGCTGTCGATTCAAGAAATGAATAGCTGCTAATACAAGCATACACGAAATAAAGATCGTTTATTAACGTCTAACCCTCATACGTCGCAGTCCTCATATCTATCTGTCTCCAACCGTCTCGTCGTATTGTAGCTTCAGTCTTGATCCTTTTAGCAGTTTGGTCGAAATTTTTGCCCATTTTTCACTTGAAATATGCCAACATAAAGTTCAAATTAGAGAAAAATAATGTCAAAATGGAAAACATAACAAATGAATACGAAATACGGGGTGCTTTGTAAATGTTCAGATGAATTATGAATATATGATTTTTTTAACGACAAATCTTTTCACACCCTATACCACCTATCTCATAATATATTTCACAAATACTTTCATCGAGGCTTAAACCCACAACCGTTAGATAGCTGGACAATTCATATACCACTAGACCAAAGGCCTCGGGGTAGATATTTTTTGAGCATTGATATTTAGGCCTAACAAGAAGACCTAAAGTTATACCTAATCCATTCATTTCATGACAAGTGTATAACATATATTATCTCTCATCATTTTTCACCAATCACTTTTCAAAATACACCAATCAAATCATTAGGTATAAATTTAGTTTCTTTTATTAGGCATACAAATCATTTTTCATTACGATAAAAGTCGTCACTATATTTTTACATAAATAAGAAATAAGATACATAGTTTAAAAAAACTAAATGAGTACCCGCGCATAACGACAACCATGTGTAGCAACGTTGATTGTGTGAGTATTTATTTTATTATTATTATTTTTTGTATATATGAGTGTAAGTGACTGTGAAAAAAGTTTGTTGATTAAATATTGATTAAGTATTTTAAATATATAATACATTTCATCGACTTTTATAAGTAAGGGTATTTTAGTCAAACAACATTACTCATTTTGTAATTTTTGAGAAGCCAGATATATATCCTCTCGAAACGCAAAATGCGTATATATATCCAAAGACGATAAAACCATTATATTATGTGCATACAAAACTCATAGAAATGATATATACGCAATTATTCACTTTGGAGTGATATATATGCATTTTTTTTTTTTTTTTTTTTTTTTTTTTTAATTTTTTGAAAGACAACTAACCATCTCACAGTATATACGCAACAAATCAGTCTCATAATATCCTAAAAAAGACTTGAACACACAATCATTTGTTTTCTCATACATGAGATACCACTGAAAGACAACCCATTTGATAAGTTTCTATTTTTTTTTACCTAAGACCAAAATTTGACAATTTTTTCATTATATGTAGTAAAGATATAAATATATAAGCACTGCAGTTTACACGATCAAAATTTTATCTCCGCCTTTTGTAGTTTTGTGCGTTACTTGAAATTTAAAGTAAGCCAATTATTTTGTAAAATATAGAAGGGTGAAACTAATAAGGTTTTTCTTATCAGATGTATGTGACCCAATTAAAGTATCGTCATGACCATTTTTACTTTTTCTAATTATCCTCAAATGTGTATCTAGTGAGGTTTGAACCTTATAAAGAGGCCATATTTCTTACTATTAGACCATTTGGTGTTCTTTTTGCAACAAAACCGAGTAAAAGGTTTCATGTTATTGCAACAAATTCTGTTAAACATAATAGTAAGTATTTTTACTCTAATAACATAAATAAAAATATTTATTTAATTCGGGTATTCATTTCGTATAATAAATATAAAGGGGGTCATAAATATTGGAGATGTTGAGTGTTAAACCCGTGAAAGGGGAAGTTTGTAAGCGGGGTGCAATAAAAAGTCCAAAGAAGTTAAACGTGAAGGTCATTTAATAAAAAGGTTCACTTCACGACCCCCAAATACGCATCCTTTGCATTTAACACCTCCACTCCCAATGCCCCATCTCACATTTTGATTTTATCCCATTTTTATATTAACTTTACAATAATATTTAAATATATATATACATTTTTAATAACAATAATATCGAAAAAGGTGATATATCAAGCTAAATTTATACGTTACATGTAGCTGAATGCTGATTTCTTGTAGTGATAACTATACAAATTTGTTAGTTTGAGTAAGTATGTTGATGCAATTATTGAGATTTTAATTTTCATTAAATTTAAATATTATTTATTTATTTATTATTATTATTAAGTTTTTGCTAACAAGTACCTAGTGATCATAAGTTAGTGTGTAGTTAATAAACACAAATTTTTTAACTTAATCAAAAAATGTATTAAATACACATTAAATAAACTGATACTATACTTAAACATAATTTTCACTTAAATCATATTTCTTTTATTTACACGTTAATACGTGTCAATAGGTTAGCAAAACCCATATTATTATTATTGATTGAATATTAATTTCTTGTTATTTTTATTTTTTGAATTACATTACATTTTCTGTTATCCAAAATGTTCAATTATTTCAAATTACATTTCACGAGATTAAAATTTATTCAAATACAATTTATTTAACAGATTACAATTCATTCATATACATTCTGCAAATCAACCGACAATATTTAGAAAAAAATCGAACTATTATGATCTAGTCATTTGAGCATGAAATTTATTTATCAAAAGTCCTTATCATGAGTTTGAACTTTTAACAAGTAACCCCTTGCCCTCTTATTAAATTCACTTCAAAAAAGAATTTTATTGCATTTAACACCTCCCACTCTATCTTTCCAATCACCTCACTCACACTCACACACATATTATTTCTCCTATCTTGACTCACTGTTTTATCATTCCAAAATCACCATGACCAACAAAACCCCCATTTTCCCAATTCATGAGCCTCAACATTTCAGCGACTACGGTTTCGACTCGCAAATCGACTACTTTCAGGTCACATTTCATTACTTTTCATTACCATTTTACGCGTAGATACCACTAAGACACAAGCCTGTTAAGTTAACAAACATACAATGTACATTTTTTTTATTCCACAGGTACTAGAAGAAGCCCGAAAACACAAACGTGACACATCATCATCATCATTCAAGCTGCAAAAACCAATCTCAAAAGACGAAACGAGCAAGAAAATCAAAAAGAACCGTAAACAACGTTGGTGGAAAAATGCTCTACATTTCTTTAAACGTAAAAGAACTTCTTCTTCTTCGTCCGACAAAGATTACAACAATGTTGTCCAATGTATGTACGGAGGACAACATTGTACTGTCTCTGGACCGGTTTATTTAGCAGATAGTAGGAGTAGCAGTGGGTCTGCCACTCCTTACCATCGTACTTCTGCTAGCAGACCTTCGTCAGGTCTGCTAGGAGGTACATTTAATATTCCGTATATTAGTCTTGCGGATATTAACATGGAACAAGCCCGTAAGATCTCGTCCTCGCCTGTGCCGATTTATTTGGTTACTTAATTAACCTAGTGTAACGATATATTTTTAACTAGGATAATTGTACGTGTTGGAGTATTTGTGGTAAAATATGAATTCTTACTTGACTAGAATTCAAAGGGTATTATTGAATTGAATTGCATTTACTTACTTTTGTATTATGCTTTAAAAGAAGAAATGATGAAAGTAAAGATTTGTTGGAAAATCTGTGTTCCTTTATGTGTTGAGTTAATTTTTTAGCAGAGATTTACTTTATTGTTAATTGTACCCATTATTTGACCATCTCAGTTTTTGACCCATACTTTCTTAAATGTCTGGAAAATTATTGGTACTAGAATCCAATATGTGATACTAGATTATTTAGGGTCACAATAAGTGTAGAATAATGCGGGTTAACTTTGGTTTAATCTGTCAAGTGTCGACCTAAACCTGACCTGAATTGCTAGTTTTAGTGGCAAGTCCTACATTTTTTTTTATATTGGTTAGGTTGACCCAGAGTTAACTTGCAAATACGTATCTGGGTCAACCTGATACGACTAGTTAACTCAAACCGACATGATTGCCGGGCTCTAGGAAGTAACGAGTCGTAATTGTTTCCGTTGGTATTAGCAATAAGTATTTGTCTATACATTAAGGAAATATCAACATCAATTTGATGGAATTAGGCAGGATATGGTGTGGACATGTCTGATTTCTTCGTACCGTTACAAGCAACATTAAAAAAACCAAATTTGAGGGGCCATAATATCTACAGGAAAGTAGGCATGTTGTGGGGTACTAGCCATCTTGTATAAATTGTTTTCTATACCATGTACATTGGTTAGGACTTCAATAAAAAATCGTTCCTTGTATCAATTGGATAGTAGGACATGTGTGTATGTTTGTTTGTTTCTCTTATGTTTTGCAAAAGGGAATTGATTTTTACACTCAAAATTTTGATTGAGACACTTTATTGTGTGTATTGAATACTTGTATAAGGTTTAGAGTGTGCTTTAACTATAGTTGAGTGTTCCAATCACAAAGTTAAGTGTGCAAATTACCTCCTTTTGCAAAATATAAAAAAAAGAGGGTACTTTTGGAATAGTCTAAGACCATGAAGTAGATTCTAATTTATCTAGTTGGTTTCAATAATTATCGCAAGATATATGTGACATTCAGCAGCGGACTTATCTAAGTAGATTATGCACGTGCATACTTTTCGAAAATTATTTGTAATATAATTTTTATATTTAAATACAAAGTGCATATCTTTTTAAAATTTGGTGCACAGCCTGCTTAAAAATTGACGAACTAACAAATTTTAGAATTTATTTTTATAAAGTGAGTACCCTATAAACCATCTCAGTGTCCGTCACTGGTGACATTTACATGAGGTTTTGGAGTTTAAACATCATTATACATGTATTTATGAGTGGCTAGCGAAATGTCAAAAACGGTTACATGTATATCTCGATTAACCCGTGTACCCGTACGTGTATATACCACAATCATTTTGATTCATAACTAAGTTCTCTTATCAAGTTAAGGAACTTAGGTCACAGAGTATACGTTATATATTTTTTTGGATAAAAGGTTAAGGGTTCTAATCTCGGTTTGTGCTCATTTTAGTTGATGACTCACTGGGCCAGGAGAGTTGTTGAAGCTATTTCTTGTGAGGTGGACAATGATCTCGCTAGTTCACACCTTTTGTGGATTTTTGTATAAACTACGTGTTAACTAAAATTTGTATCTTTTGGGACGTGAACACATGCAACTATTCTTGTCATATAGGTAAAATCCATTAGTCTTCTTAATGACAATAATGGTATTGTTATTTTGTAAATCCTTATCAATTGAATTGTCTTATTCGTAACTTTAAAGCATTTTTTACTTAACAAGTACACTATAAACCAAACAATGACAAAATTTTACTCTAATTATACGTTGATGAACTGACAAGATTAGTCACCTTTGACCCCTTGTCCTTAACAATAAATTAACGTGATTAGCATAATCTTAAGAAACGACATATGTTATTCTTGTTTCTAGAGAAACCCAATCTTAGTTAAGTATTGTTGATTTGTCATCTTGTCTTCCTTTACCAGCATGGTCATTTTTTTAATCGACTGATTTAGCTTTTCAGTTTTCGGCTTTATCCTTTTATAAGAGTTGTTTCATGTAGTTAAGATATAGAGATGTAATTAGTAGACCAGAATTTCATCATACAATTTACTAGTCTTTTAACCCGGCCAAGGCTTTTAGTCTAATGGTATGTGAGTTGCCTACCAACTAAAATATTATGGGTTTAAGTCTTATTAGAGACACTTTTGAAAATTATTGTGAAATAGTGGTATAGTGTGTGAAAAAAATTACCGTAAAAAGATAAAAATAAATTACTAGTCTTTTATAACGAGGCCAACAAATTTATAGCTGGCCTAGTGCCAGAACACTCTGTTCCCGAGTATAAAATGGAAAGAAGAGAAATGAAGAGTGGAAAAAAGAGAGAAAAGAAGAGGAGAGGAAATAAATTTTATTTTTTATGTTGTGTTTCGAAAAAAAAAGAAGGGGTTGTAAGAAAAAGCTTTAAAATCACTTTCTCCAAATCATTCCAATTTGGGAAGAAGATTAGAGAGAAGTTTTGTAAAATTTCTCCCTCTTCTTCTTTTCTCTACGAAAAAACTAGGAATGCAACTTGTTTTTAATTTCCTCTCCGCTTCTCTTATTTTCTCTCCAAATTAAAACTCGGGAACAGAGTGTAAAGTGACTATCTTTATTAAATTGTGACAGTTCTCAAGTTGAATGCTTATTAAGTGCAAATAATCTTTAAGTGGTCATGTCAAAAAAAAAAAAAAAAAAAAAAAGTGTTTGTGGGGATGAGTTCAAACATCATGAATTAGTAGTCAAACAAGAAGCCAACGAACTGATCATAAAAACACCAACCACTACAAGATAATAGACATTTTTTTTTGAACGACGATTTTATAAAAAAACTAACAAGAATCTAGAAAAGATTACAGATTAATAAAAGAAAGGTTTTGCATCCAAGTAACTCAGTTGAAATCAGACTTACTACGGCTAGAGACCCACAAAAAGACGTTTGAACAATATCATCAAACAGAAACTCACGTCTAGGTTGCCTTTTGCCGAATAAAAATTGGTTTCTGAACCGCCACAAATGCCACCACATCACATAACAAACGCCTTCAAGGACATCTTTCAAACACTTAGGTAAACGAATATTGGTTAGCCAAAAGAGCCACTCATTGATGCGCGTATAACGCGTTCGGGGTCAAAGGAACTTCCTTTTCGTCGAGTAAGTTTTTCAACACCCTAGGTAGTGAACCTAATCGTTGTAGTGTAGTATTGGGTAAGCCTCGGGTATTGATATCGTTCTCTAGGGGAATAAGAATGCTAGTGAGAGATGTACTACGCTAAGGTTTGAGGTTGAGGAAGATTATTTTTTATCTTTTTTATATTTTTTAGAAAGCTAAGGGTAAAATCTCGGGGTTTTGGTACTTCTACCGATTACTCTACTTATCTAATTATCTAAACTAAGGGGTAGTCTATGTCTATTTGATGTGTGCTCGTACGATGATTAAAAATGTGTCTACCTAGATACTATTACTCCATAGTTATCTTTTATTGGTGGTTGAATTGTCAAGTCCTTATTCTTAACGCGTTGTGTTTCCTAAGGTCGTATGGTATGCTTTTATCCCTAACTCTTTGAGATTACCTTAAGGTTATTGCCTACGAGATCTCTAGGATTCATAAACTAACACTAAAGTTATCTTTGGAAATTTAGTCTACGATTCCGCTAAGTGACTATAAACTAAGGTTCACAAAGATTACTCAAGCATTAAAAACACAATGATAGCCTAGTGCAATCCTTAGCCAATTACAATTAAGATAAGAGACAACCAATCAATAATTAATAACTAGGTTTCATAGATCTAAGCAAACACACAAGAAATTTAGCCGGACATGTTAAACATGCAAGCATACACACATACAATCAAATACATAATGAAATCAATGAAGTAAATTACTTATCTTGATGTAAAATAGGGTATGAGAACCCTAAGATACTGTCCAAACCGGACCAAAATCGTTTTAGGTTTTTACTCCACAAGTCTACCTATAAAATTCTGAAAATTCGATTTCTGTATATAATTTTACAACCGCGACGACGTCACCTTATAGTTGGAACGCCGTCATTAGGGTTTCGTCTTGGCCAAGTCATCATTGGGACGGCTTCACGTTGTGGTTGTGACACCGTTAGTCTTGATGAGTGGCGTCGTCGAATACGGATCTAGGCCGTCTGAGAAGAAAAGTCTTCGTGACACCCTTACTCTTCAAAGCCTGACGCCGTCAGGTGCAAATTAGCAAAATCGCTACTGAGTCGTCACAAATCAAATTACATAAACAGGGACGGCGTCGCCCTTTGTTTGGGATGTCGTCAGGTGTAATTCCAGCAACTTGAGTGTCTTGATCTTGACTTAGCCATTTTCTTCCTATATTCACTCTTTTTCGTCCAAAAATGCATCATTCCAACATTTTGCTTCCAAGAGACCTAAAAAGTAAAAAGGAACAAAATTAAGCAGTAACGGATATACAAGTGGGCAATTAAGGGCTTAAATGACCCCTTAAAAGTGTACGTTTTAAATCCTTAGCAAATATCCCTACACTTGGTATTTGCTTGTCCTCAAGCAAATGTGCTTTTGGCCAATCAATTTATAAGTTATGGGGCATAAAGCATTAGTTTAACATAATTCACAAAAAGTAAAAGCACCGCAATAGTTATAACAAGCACGGAAACTATATACTAGCACCTCACAAGTGGTGTTTGAATTCTGTAACATATTGGATTTCACAAACACACAAACAATCACAAATATGGGGCGTACAATATGAGATTTTAGAGAGAGAAAGTGGAAGATGGGAGCCTTTCTAGAAAGAGAAAGTAAACAAAAGAAAGAAGGTTATATTGAATGAAAAGTCCAACCCTCTACCTTGGGAGGTAGAGGGTATTTATAGTTACATACAATACGTCCTCCTAACGGACTTTGGATCAGGCATACAGTGGGTAAAGACCCGTTCTTCCTCCACGGTGTTGCACTAAACTAAACTACGCTAATAACTAACTAATAAACTAACAAATAACGTAACTAACGATATGTCTACGAGCTAACTTATGCTAGATAATATTTGGGGTGACCGATACTTCACTATGGAATTTCTAATTCCTAACAATCTCCCCCTATGGGAGGTCACCCCGTGTTTTACATTTCGAATCCTAGCATTCTATTTAATCTTCAGTCTTGAGCTCGTAGACATTAATTCTTCAACATCTGCATCTTTGTGCTTTAGCAGTGATTCTTTAAAGTCCGATAACTTTGTACTTTTAGTGGAGGCCTTTGATCTGATCCACATCTTGATGATCTTTAAGCTTTCTTTGAGATCATCAGCCACAGCAAATCTCTAGATCACTCTTTGTTGTGTTGCCGTCATGTGAAGTTGTGACTTATGGACCGACATGCTCACACTTTTGAATCATGACTTCTTTCCATTAGAGTAGCGGAAGCTATACTGGTTCATGATATTTACAAGACAGTGGCGAAACATAGTATAAAAATATCGAGCCGGGTTACGTAGATATGCACAAGTCATGATTTCTTCAATTAAGTGTGGATCTTGTGAGCATGCGGCTTTGGATTGACTTCTCAATTACGATCACCGCAACCGTCAAATGTACCTAAAACAACAGTTAGCAATAAAACATACGAAAGTGTCTTTGATCACTTCGTTGAATTAGGTACACGCCCACGGTTCCCGTTGATCAAGACAAATCGCCTGTGATCGGTATAATTCCAAAGAATATCCTTGACAGGGTTTCGCAGCTGTTCTAGCTATTCTCAAACCGGAACGTTTTAAAGAAGACAACACGGAGTGAGTGAACCAGCAAATTGAGATTCACTGATTGATGAAGAATTGATTTGAAAACAATCATGTATTGCTTGAAGAAAGAGTTTTGCAATACGACGAAGGTTTTATGAGAAAGATCAATTTTCAATCAGAAATACTTTTTGTATTTGAAAATGAATACACATTCGATGTGCTAGAGAAAAAAAGATTTGCACATCGAACGGTTTTTCCAAAAGTATTCATCAATTCATTTCCTGGACCAAGGTTGATTCACGAGTGAATCACCCCATCGTTTCTATCCAGTTGTCACAAGCTTGATCTTTGGAAAAGATCTCACATGTCACCCACCAAGATCTTGTTTGATGTTGGCTCTAGAAGGATTTCCATCTTCATCGTGAATATTTTTACATATCACTCGGATGTTCTGGCAATACCACAAGGATAATGCGTAGGACTCTTAATATATTCTTACTTTCCACATTGTGTGAAGCAACAAGTCTTCATTAATTTAGTGTCCTAATGAGATATTGTGGATGATCTCTTGGCTCTAGACTCAGTTGTGCACATTTGGTTCCCAATATCAACAATCTCTAAGAGAAAGTAGATAGATTATGTAGGTTCCCCGTGAGAATGAAACAAGCCATTTTAAGAGGAACTTGAGTGGCTTGGGAAGTTTAGTCTTGATGCATCATTGGGTCCATGATGTCTTGTCTTCAATACCAAGTGTTACCTTAGTAACCACCAAGTAGCATATGAATTGAACCCGGTTTACCCTAAGGTTGAATTAATGGAGGCTATTTTTTCACCCTTTTCACATTCAATTCTTTTCATTCTTCAACCCCGGTGCTTACGAGACTTCATAACTAGAACCTTGTTGGGTTT
Organism: Chrysanthemum lavandulifolium; assembly: GCA_022545495.1. Classification (NCBI taxonomy): domain Eukaryota; kingdom Viridiplantae; phylum Streptophyta; class Magnoliopsida; order Asterales; family Asteraceae; genus Chrysanthemum; species Chrysanthemum lavandulifolium. Next base: position 38,435,321 of record CM040246.1, read on the forward strand.
ATTCAGTTCTAGCTCTATCTCATCCGCACTCTTCCCATATCTCACTTTTCTCCTTTTTCATCATACCTAAGGACTCTACACTATCTAGTGGATTGTCCTCGGTAGATCCCTCGCTCTCAAGGGATTGTGGGAACAAATACCTAACCTAACCATCCTTATAACTCCAGGCATAAAGTAAATTGGTCGGTCTTTTGGTATTGTTCATTCCTTCTCGAAACCAATTGAAAAATCATTTGGAAATTTAATCAAGGTACTTGTGATATAATATCAAAGCATTTTGTACCTTAACTGTTTTTTATCTTTTAGAAGTGCTCCCCCTCAACATGTGCATATGATTTTGAAATTGTTTCGCACATGGAGGCAAGAGTTCTTTGAAATATTTTCTTGATCACAATTTCCATGGAAAAAGCCATTTGATTTTCATTGGTAAATTCTTCCCCTCAATATGTGCATAGGATATTTGAAATCATTTTATCACATAGAGGAAAGAGTTCTTTTGAAGAACATCCACGATCACAAAAACCATTAAGAAACCATTCGAAAATCAATCAAGGTACTTTATATTGAGACATAGAAATCTTTGTACCTTGAAAGTTTATTTTCTTTTTGAAATGTTCCCCCTCAATATTTGCTTTGAGATTCGAAAGCTTTTAGCACATATGGGAGAGCAATATGCACAATTGAATCAAAACGATCACCTTTTTTCAAACTTCATTATTAAATCACAAATTCTCCCCCGATAAAAAATATCAAACCCTTTGAGATTTTGGATCCCAAGTGATTTAATAATTAGGTTTAGAAAACATGGGAGAATATGTGCCTGATTTAAAAGCTCTTCTGGTTTTTGGTTAAATGCTCCTCTACAATCATGTGCATTATGTATTTCAAAATTGTTTTGGCACATGAAGGAAGGAGTGATTTTGAAACAATCACCCTTTAAAACCGATTTGAGATTTAAATCACGATCTCTCCCCTGATCAAAAATTTCAAACCAATTGAGATTTTGGATCCTGATTGATTTAAACCATTTGGAAAATTTTGGGGAAAGACGTGGCTTGATTTAATTTTTGAAAAATGATAGATAAAGAAATTTTTTTTCGACATTAAAGATTGTTAGTGTTAGGTATGATAGTTTTAAGAGATCCTTAAGAAAAATAAAACAATTTCACAATCAAACAAGAACAGAAAAAAATTCATTTTGAAAGATCTTTGAGTTTTAAAGAAAATCATACCATGACATAACATTAAATCTTTAGATCACCACTTTTTGTTGTACAAAACGGACTTGATATGAAGAAATATCGATTGAAAATATATTATTATAAATCACTCTCCCCCTCAATCGATGACCGTAGTCGTTGATTGAGTGACTTAGGTTTTGATAGAATGAAGTCCGGTGATTTTCAAATTTTAGACCAACTTATTTTCAAAACAATATTTTTCCATTTTCAAAACAATTTTATCAAATATTTTGAAAATGGTATCATTCACTACTTTTCCGCACAAGATCGTTAGGTGGTTGAGTCGCTACATTGATGTTCTTTGTAGGTTTGGAAGAAAATCGTCTGCTGATGCAGTGAGACCTCCGACGTTGCATTTTTCATGCCAACTCTTCATAGAGGTCCAATTAAGCTCCGTTTCTTCATTTGATGATGAAGAAAACCTTCTGCTGATGCAGTGAGACCTCTTACGCTGCATTTCATGCCAACTCTCCCTAGAAGTCAAATTAAGCTCCGTTTCTTCATTTGTCGACCCAAGATATAGTTGCCCTTTCCTTTTGGCATCCAATCATAATTGTGGGATCCGGATCAGGAACATTCTTATATACCAATATACCTGCATACGTTAGTGGACACAAACAGATATATGGTGGTCGACATCACCCAAACAGCAATCGACTAATAACAGTCAATTCAACATATCAATCAGATTATATAAAGCATGGGATTATGTGTTCATCAAACTCTAATCATCTTAACCTAACAATCATATCCTAGGCACCTAGTCCTTCAACGTAGGTTAACATCATTTTTCAGTTAAGCATTTAGGATAATTAAGAAAGCCCGTTAGATGATATAGATTTGAAAACATTCTCCCCGTCAATCAATGACTCATTCTCTGAAAAGTTTTAAAAGCGCTGAAGTTATTGATTGAGTTTTCAATTTTTACGAAAACTCTGAATCTGATTGATTTATAAGCAACTCATTTACCACCATTTTTGAAAACAACAAATATTTTTCTGAAGAATTTTAGACGGAAAAATATTTGAGTAGGAACAGCAGTCCTTCGACATACTTTCCTCATTTTGTTTTTAGGATAAGTGCTCGAAATATTTGAAAATTGGTTTAGCGCATCACTTTCCTTCCTTGAAGAGCGGGTTGCTATCGAAAATAATAGCAAGCCATAGTTTTAAGCATGGGTTACAGTCTGAAGTAACTGTAAGCCATAAATTTAGACATGTTTTGAAAAAGAAATATTTACACCTCCTGCTCGAACTTCATCTAAAGTCCCGTGCCATTATTGAATGACATTTCTAAGACCGTAGATGTTATCGATACCAGAAGACATGTCTTGAGAAAACATATTTTTGGTATTTTTTAATTTTCTGATTTTTATGGGATTTTGATGATTTTATATTTTTCTATTTTATTTTTGTTGGTTTTATATTTTTGTATTTTGCTTTTTGAAAATTATTTACAAAGATAGAGAAATAGTTTAAGAAGATGATGATACGAGTACCGAGATAAGGAAATCATTCAGCACTTTGTAGAAGATAAAAGTCATCATCTCTTAAACTTTCACCACCAAAGCATTCGAGGCTCTTGAATCGTCGCAAGAACTTGAGCCTTCAAAAAGTGAATCTTTGGTAGCTTCCCCAAAAACCGACAATCCACGTAAAAAGACCATTTCCCCCAAGAAGAAGAAGTGAAGCAAACAGTCAAATTGTATGAAGCTTCAAGAACCCGAAGAAGACGATAAAACCGAAGTAACAAGTTAACACGGATCATTTCTGTGGTTATCAAACCCGAAATAAATGATTAAGCCCGATCACATGAACTTGTTGTGCGTCCCCGATGTACACATAACTCTTCGAGTTTGAGCAGTTGTCAATTCAGGAGAACAATATATCAACACCTTCATTTCACCAAATGCATTCCAGTTATCTAACATATAACCAATCAACCCATAACGTACACATGTACCCAACAAGAGAAGAGACAATGACATCACAATAACAGGTTGAATCATCGATCTTCTCTCCGGATGTCAACTCGGAATAAGCGATTAAGCTCGATCATGTGAATATGTTATGCGACCCGGATGTACACGATCTCTCCTCGATGGTTGCGATCTCATCGGAATCATCATTACATTGTGTACATGAAGCACTAACCGGAAGCACTTTATCATAAATCATATAGAAGATGTCGATAAGCAATATCATCTCACGCTCCACATATTCTTCTCATATTTCTTCCTACTGAGAGCTAAGATAACACATACCAAAAGTATCCAGAGACCACTTCCCCCCAAATGGTTGGAATAATACATCCTTCCCCCAAATAGTTGGAATAATATATCCTTCCCCAAATAGTTGGAATAATACACCAAAGGCTATGAGTAAACACTGAGTTTCTCTACGGTTATGACATTTGTATTTTCCGGGATTACTTCAATAGAGAAGAAGTATTAGGTTCATCACGTGTACTCGTTGTGTATTTAGATGTATGTCTCCTTCCCCCTTGCTGGTTTTGATACCTCATAATCAGCAACACATTATACATGCCAAATTCTCTTGAAATAGAGAAGAACAAACAATTAGCTCAACTGAATCCTGTGAGAATCAACTGCTATAGAAACTCTCTCTGACTATCTTTATCAACCCATATGTAGACAATTTGAAGTGACCACTAAAAGAAGAAAAACCCTATATACCAAACTTGAAACTGAAGCCGAATTCCCCACATTTGTATCTTAAGCTTGCACTTGATGATGGAAGAACAATGTCGAGAATTTTATGCTTCAAGCAAATCTCTAAGTACTCACTACTCAAACAAAGTATGAGACATTAACACCTCTTGCGATTATCCACACCGTCATCTGCGTGTGACACTGTGTAAAACTACGTAACTCCTAATAGTGATAGTTAACCAGGTCTTCAACCATCCACCCCGACTGCTGGTAACTAGATAAACCAAGTCTTCAACTCAAATTCTTAAGCCAGAGCAAGTTATCAAATAAGAACACGCCTTTGTGAAAGTCAACTTCAATCTCAAATAAGTGATAAATGATTAACTCCGAAGTAATCAACTTGTGTCAAATGCCCAACACGTGAATAAACATACAATCGGATGTACATTGACCCACTGAATGAACCAGAACAAATGATTCCTCAACATCAATGCATTCTTCCTAAAAGTATACATGTAGAGACTGATCTGGAAGATTCACCGATAATGTCTTTGAGCGGATGAGGTAGTCATTTTCCTTAATGTTCATGAGGTTGATTTATAGCGTGCACAATGAGAGGAACTATAATCCGTGAAGATTTGGCAAAGGAATACCAAAGAGCGGATCATTATTCAATAGTGCAACTACAATATCATTATAGTCATTATCAACGCCTTGTGAAATAACTAGAGATAAGGTTTCTTGAGAATTCCGAGAAGTACTTCTTAGATGGTGAGCCAGTTGAGTCAGTAGGAACCGGAGCATGAGCTTCAGAAACCGGATGATCAACATTCGTTAGAGGTTGGAAGTACTCATCAAACATATCTTGAAAACAATGAAACCCAAATAGTAAATCCCAGTTATCCTTAGTGAGTGAAGTCATTAGGCGTTGGAGAGTCATATGACCATAAATCACGCATCCATAAACATGTAGTGTATTCACTCTTCTTCCCCTCAAAAATTGCAAATAAAGTTTGCCATTTTTGATTGAGCAGGTGAATAAGAATATACACCAATGAACGTAGATCCACTTGAGAATTGAGTGAGCATGGAAAAACATGAAGCTTGTTGATGAAGAATGTCGATGAGAATGGTCATAAAATAAAGATTTCTCTTACGAAGATAAAGCGCACTAAAGCGTACACCTTTCTTTTCTTTGAGGAACGGGGCTGAAGTGTTATTTGCGGGCGCCATAGTGATGAAGAACGAGGCTCGAATCGATGTTATGAGGTACGTCATAGCCGAATGAATATCAAGATTGAGTTAATTGAACCCGTGAGTTATGAGATATCAATCCATTTGTAATCCATACTTTAAGCCGTCCATGTAGTGAAGGATCGAAGTATCTCGCAATCGAGTAATGACTACCGCACTAATATTACAAACTTGATTGCATATATTTTGGTTAGTGACATTAGTATCCAAACCCTTTAGGGTTTCACAATCAACCTTGATTTTGTCATCGATGTGACTTTACGGTAGGTATCGATAACGCCACACGCGTCGTTCGGGGTCAAGGAAACTTCCTTTTCTTGAGCAAGTTTTATAACACCCTAGGCGGTGAACCTAATCGTTGTAGTGTAGTAATTAGGGTAAGCCACGGGTATTGATATCGTTCTCTGGGGAATAGGAATGCTAGTGAGAAGTTACTACGCTAAGGTTGAGGTTGAGGAAGATTATTTTGTATTTTATATTTTTAGAAATGGAAAAAGTACGAATCTCGGTATTGGATTTGGGGGTTGGTATTGCTACCGATTACTCTACTATTATCTAATTATCTAAGCTAAGGTTGTGATAGTCTATGTCTAGTTGATGTGTACTCGTATGATAGTTTAAAGATGTGTTTACTTAGGTTTTACTACTCCTTAATTATCTCCTATTGATGGTTGATTTGTCACGTCCTTATTCCTAGTTGCGTTGTGATTCTAAGGCTATAGGCGTGCTTGTTTCCCTAACTCTTTGAAATTACCAAAGGGTCTTGTTTACAAATCCTCTAGTGATTTATAGGCGCCTACTCTACGGTTGTCCTTGAATACTTTATCCTACAATTACCTAGATAATTATATTCTAAAGTTCACAAAGAAAAGTCAAGCATTAAGTACACAACGAATAATCTAGCGCACTCTAGATCATTAGTCAACTAAGATAAGTATCAACCAATCAATATTCAATAATTAAGTTTCATATTCCTAAGCAAACACACAAATAATTAGCCGGACATGGAGAACATGCAAGCATACACACAAATAATCAAAGACATAATTAAATTAATGAAGTAAATACTTATCTTGATGTATAATAGGGTTTAGAACCTAAAATATCGCACAAGAAAGCCTTGGTTCGGTTTAGGTTTTACTCCAAAAGACTACCCACAAAAGCGAAAAATTCGGATTCTATATATAAGATTACATCTGCGACGGCGTCACCTTATGTTTCGTGGCGCCGCCGTGTCGCCGTCATTAGGGTTTCGTCTTGGCCACGTAAACCTTGCGACGGCGTCACCTTATGATTGTGACGTCCCTTGACTCGACGCCGTCTTGGTCGCATCTAGGCCGTCGAGTAACGACGGCCTACTCCTTTAGAACCGACGTCGTCCGCGAAAACATGCAATTTCGCTTCGACCCGTCGCAAAATTCCTTCCCGACGGCGTCGCAGATATCTGATGTGCCGTCGCCTTATGTTTCAATGACTTTGAGTGTCTCGATTCGACTTTGGCCATTTTCTTCGTATATTCGCGCCTTTTCGTCCAAATAAGCATCATTCCAACATTTTGCCTTCAAGAGACCTAAAAGTGAAAAGGAGCGATATTAAGCAATAACGGATCTGAGTGATCGAATAAGGGCTTAAATGACCCCTTAAAAGGTACCTTTTAAAACCTTATCAAATATCCCTACACTTGGTATTTGCTTGTCCTCAAGCAAATGTGCTTTAGCCAATTAATTTATAAGTTAGGGTCATGAAGCATTCATTCAAAGCGGTCCACAACACATATAAGCCCATAAAAGTCATAACAAGCACGGAATTACATACTAGCACCTCACATGGGGTGTTTGGATACTCACATCTCTCTCGGGTGTATATATGAAATATAACAAATCGGAAATGGAAGATAAACACTCATTAACCGGTCCTAGTACATAGATTACCATAGGCTTGAGAATAGATCAAACCTCCGTCGCTTTGGCGTAAGCACCTAGGAAAGACTATCAAAGAGGTCTTTTAAAGGGTTGTAATGTTAGGCTTACGGTAGGGAAATGAAGGGTTTGGTGGGATAGGCTATTTAGTGGTGGATAGTCAAAAATCTCTATGTTGCAAGTATACGAAGAATGGCGTTGCTAAGCCAAGACTCGACACTCTAAAACTCTAGGCAACGAAAATAAACAAACATAATTTAAAAGATAGATGTAGGATGGTAGCCCGTATGGTTTTTTTTTTTTTTTTTTTTTTTTTTTTTTTTTTTTTTTTTTTTTTTTTTTGCATACACTTTTACTCTACCATCCTCTACGGTACATCAAAATGATAGGGATTTATAGACACATCCCTACACTTGAGTTTTTATTACTCTAACACTAATTTGACCCGAATTGAAAAGATCAAAACACTTGGAGTACATTATTATACAAACAAAGGGAATTTGAGTTTAACGTTCTCTTCCCTATATTTCATAAACTTTAACTTTTCCCATGAATCCCAATCATCCCAAAAGCGTATACAAAGGATATGACTCGACTTAGCAACTCATGCAAGCAACGGATAATTGAACTAAGGGTTTTGGGTGACAACATAAATTTGCACTAAAAGTGAGTGCAATAAAGGTAGGCTAAAGCGATTTGGGTGTATATTTGGGGTGGGGTGTAAACAATGCTCTTCATTGATATCCCGGAAAACCGAAACATCACGAGAACCGCGAAAAGGATAGGCTCGAGGGGTTAACTAGGGTATCGTGTACTAAAGATGAGTACTGTATAAAGGGTGTGGGGAATTACTCAACCGATATGGAAGAAGTAATTATATTAGGTGTATCAAACAAGGGTTTATCCTAATGCCTCTTATCATTTAGTTATTCCTAACTACACAAGTGTAGTCTCACTAGCGATCTCGGAATGCATCACAAAACAAGTTCTAGAATCTAATATACTACCGGTTCACACTCTAAGCATTAAAGATGAATGCTTTAATTCCTACTAATCTAAGGCGATCCTCACATTTTGGGTGGAATTTAGGTGGTAAGGTTTTTTTGTGCTAGTCATGCAACTTCCTATCCATGAGGCGCTTTTGTTAAGACTAATGGCCCACTCTTATCGTCATGAAAAATTTTAAATTTGGCTAAAATTACCCTAACCTACATTTTCTCATGGTTTATTACACAAATACACTTGGACAAAGCAAATAGTCAAGGATAAGCATAGTTTCAAAGTTCCGTTTTATTTTCCCTCCTACACTTAAAGCGAACATTGTCCCCAATGTTCCCGAAAGTATCAAAGTTATGATAATAGAAGGTAATTAAAAACGAAAGAAACTAATACTCCCCTGATTAGCTCGGTAGGATCCGTAAAAAGTGGTGGTTAAATCTTTTCCAAGAAGAGTTTTTGCGTGAAAGGCTCCTTCCAAACTTGTGTAACTTCTTCTTGACAAACTAAACATGCACACTAGAAGAAAACAAACGAAACCTTCGCGTAAAATCGGCGGTAATAATATACATAAGACTCGATTTAAACTAGGATATAATGCTTGTGGAATGGATGTTTACGTAATTTGTTTTGAAAGTTAAGATCCGGAAAATTCCAAAATTTTACAAGTAGCTCGAAAACGAGAAAAAGTGGTGATGTTTTATTCCTTCGACGCCGTCGGTTGCAATCTGACGCCGTCAGTTATCACGACAAAAGCGGTGCGATTTTACGGAAAAATTCTAGAAAATTTGCATCTTTAGAATCTGGAAAAATTTACGCAAAAACATCCATTATGACTCGATACAAGCATTTGACTCGAACAAACAAACATATATATCTTTTAGTTAATTGTTATTCTCATGTTTACGTTTCTTATGAAAACGTGTGTAATCCTCCTACACTTATCCTTTATGTAAAATACCTTTATATGTAATTAAGACGAAGTTAAAAACAAAATAAAGCATTTTTACAAATTTAAACATGAGGATAAATAATTAATAAAAGATATATGACACACAAATGAAAATAAAAAAAAACAAATACACATGGGTTGCCTCCCAAGAAGCGCTTGTTTTTGTTCGAGTCACGAGCCTGACTCTACCCTTATTTAACAGATAAAGGGGAAGTTTTCCCTACACTTAAGTTCAAATGCGGGTGATAGTAGCAATACACACCCTTAGGGTGGAAATTTGCTATGTGAGGAGAGGGTGATGGGTGATTTATATGCTCAAAGGAGTGTGCTCTATTCATTATAACCTTACCTAAGTCTATTGGTGTAGCGAGAGAATCAAATCTCTCTCCTAAGAATGGATCATTTTCTACCAACTTCAAAAGATTCTGGTTAAGGATCCATCTTGACCTAATAAACCCGGTTTAAACCCATAGTGTTTCTTGTTATCAACCATGAATGGGTGATATAAGTGTGTAAGGTCATGGGTTACTCCTATATCGGCTTCTACTCTACATGGCCTAGAATCTACCACCTTTATCAAGCAACTACCGGACTATCTATTTTGATTGGTGGATTGGGGCTAATTCAATTCAAGATTCACATCTAAAGACGGAAAATTGGGTAAGGTTTTTAAGTGAGGCTCGGTTCATCAAAATATGGAACTTCCCTAGGACTAAGAGAGGTCATGACAACAAGCATCTAAACCTACATTCTCTAATGGTGTTTGGTCCAAAGGTTCTCTAATTGGGGTTCCTATAGTCTCTTCTACTTCTTAGGGTAAGTTATAGGCGATGTGTGTTCCTCAGTGATGGTAAGACTTGTGGGTTATCCGAGGGGTTGGATTTTCACTCATCCTCCATCTTATCAAGATCACCTATGTATTCATTTTGTATTGTGGTAGCGCCTAACCATGACATGCACCTTGGTACCTCAACTCTAATCATCTCCTTCCTAAACAACCTTTCCGGCCAAGTTTCCAAATTGAAAATAGGTCTAAAGATTCGTTTTTGGGTCCCATGTTCCACTTCTAAATTGGGCGTGAATCTCAAAGGTTTCCCATGCAAATTGAGCACCACGTCCCCAAATATCCCCATCCGTTACATAGTCAAGTCTCCTTTGGGTTTCGTAGGCGTCTGAGTGTAAAAGAATTGTAGTGGAAGCAGTAAGTCAATACCATGATAAAGGACTTTTGCAATAAATATTTAATGCGAGTCCAAGCCTCGGGAAAGGATTCATCATGATGTTCTTTGGAACCTCGGGATCTCATTTTGGAGTGGAAAGGGTAGATTATGTAGTGGATTTTGTTGATTGGGTGAAAGTTTTGGTGGATTCGCGTTCTCCATGATGGTGAGCGGAAGAGTCAATGGAAAAGTTTTACGAACAAAGGCACAAAGAAGGGGATAGACTACGAGGAAGCTAAAATGAGAAAAAGTTACTTGATAGGAATCAAGTAAGGAAACCTAAGCGAGGTGGACTACTAACTAGCTATTCTATTCCCCGTGGCCAAAAACTTGATAACGCTACACGCGTCGTTAGGGGTCAAGGAAACTTCCTTTTCTTGAGCAAGTTTTATAACACCCTAGGCGATGAACCTAATCGTTGTAGTGTAGTAATTAGGGTAAGCCACGGGTATTGATATCGTTCTCTGGGGAATAGGAATGCTAGTGAGAAGTTACTACTGTTGAGGTTGAGGTTGAGGAAGATTATTTTGTATTTTATATTTTTTAGAAATGGAAAAAGTACGAATCTCGGGTATTGGATTTGGGGGGTTGGTATTGCTACCGATTACTCTACTATTATCTAATTATCTAAGCTAAGGTTGTGATAGTCTATGTCTAGTTGATGTGTACTCGTATGATAGTTTAAAGATGTGTTTACTTAGGTTTTACTACTCCTTAATTATCTCCTATTGATGGTTGATTTGTCACGTCCTTATTCCTAGTTGCGTTGTGATTCTAAGGCTATAGGGCGTGCTTGTTTCTAACTCTTTGAAATTACCAAAGGGTCTTGTTTACAAATCCTCTAGTGATTTATAGCGCCTACTCTACGGTTGTCCTTGAATACTTTATCCTACAATTACCTAGATAATTATATTCTAAAGTTCACAAAGAAAAGTCAAGCATTAAGTACACAACGAATAATCTAGCGCACTCTAGATCATTAGTCAACTAAGATAAGTATCAACCAATCAATATTCAATAATTAAGTTTCATATTCCTAAGCAAACACACAAATAATTAGCGGGACATGGAGAACATGCAAGCATACACACAAATAATCAAAGACATAATTAAATTAATGAAGTAAATACTTATCTTGATGTATAATAGGGTTTAGAACCTAAAATATCGCACAAGAAAGCCTTGGTTCGGTTTTAGGTTTTACTCCAAAGACTACCCACAAAAGCGAAAAATTCGGATTATATATAAGATTACATCTGCGACGGCGTCACCTTATGTTTAAATGGCGCGTCGTGTCGCCATCATTAGGGTTTCGTCTTGGCACGTAAACCTTGCGACGGCGTCACCTTATATTTGTGACGCCGTCCCTTGACTCGACGCCGTCTTGGGCGCATCTAGCCGTCCCGAGTAACGACGGCCTACTCCTTTAGAACTGGCGTCGTCCCTTGAAAACATGCAATTTCGCTTCGACCCGTCGCAAAATTCCTTCCGACGGCGTCGCGAGATATCTTGATGCGCCGTCGCCTTATGTTTCAATGACTTTGAGTGTCTCGATTACGACTTTGGCCATTTTCTTCGTATATTCGCCTTTTTCGTCCAAATAAGCATCATTCCGACATTTTGCCTTCAAGAGACCTAAAAGTGAAAAGGAGCGATATTAAGCAATAACGGATACAGAAGTGATCGAATAAGGGCTTAAATGACCCCTTAAAAAGGTACCTTTTAAAACCTTATCAGTATCCACCTAAGTCCAGCATCCTTAAACATTCTACCAGACGGTATCCACTTATGGAAAGGTCTAGGAGTGTTAGGCATCTTATGCATAGTGGAAGACTTATCGCTATTCCTAGTTTCCAAAGATTTAGCAGTTGGTAACCATCTAGGCAAAGTTTTCGGTTTGTTTTGCTTCATATGAGCGAAGATGACTTAGTGTAAATCCTAGACTTAACAGTTGAACCTTTGCGAGCATTTACATTATTCGGTATTTTGTGAAACAATTATCATGATTTATATTAAAGATACATTTCAGACACTTCGAGCAAACAACTTGTTTGGATTCAGAAATAGATCTAGATTTCTTAGACTGATCTGCTATGGAAATAGCTTTAATCGAAGCGCAACTACTCTTAGATCCAAGTCAATCCCTAGTCTTTAGTTTAGTGTTCCTAGGTAATGGTTTAGAACTACTAGCAGTGTCTTGAAATCTCGAAGAATTCATCACCCTAGGTCTTGCACCTAAAATTCCGTCTTTTCGAATCTGTTCCTTCTTTCTAACCATTTCTAGATAAGAGTTTTTATACAAGTCATTCATAGCATTTTTCCTAGGCAAGTAAGGTGAAGTGACTGGTTTTGTCAAAACTTGTTTCGCATCAACTTGGGAGGCAAACCGTGTTTTTGAAAATTTTGGTCGTTCAGAAAACCAGTCAATGTCTGCCATCAAGGAGTTAGTTTGCTCTATCAGCTTGGAATTTTTCTCTAATAAATTCTTTCTCAAAGACTCATTTTCCCTTAAAAGGTTGGTCACACATAGAGCCAATTCATCATTCCTAGATTTAAGCGGATCACTCACCTCATAGTTTGAATTGTTCATCCCTATATTACAACTCTTATGCAGATCTGAGAGCTGCAATTACAAATTACAAATGGTTGAATCCTTGTCACGAATACGGGTTTTAAGCGGTCAATTTCAAAAATTCTCGAAATGCAGAATTCGGATTTATGCAAGGTTTTGTAGCAAGAAAACTTTCTTCTCTTTGTTGTATTGCAATTTCTAAGGAAATACAATGTTTTTCAAGAGTTGAATATTTGTTAGAAATGTCATCAAAAACCCGTTTTTCAACCATTTCATTTGTTTTAAAGATTTTAGACTCAGGCTCAACCAAGAAACATTTATCATTGGCATGTTCAGAAATAGGATCATATAGATCAGGTACATTAGCAGATGTATTATGTTGATTAGTTAAGGGTACCTCATCACATGACACTTGTTCATTTATCGGTCTGATATCTGCATCCACATCATGTAAAACAAGAGTCACTGAACTACTGGCTGTTTCAAGCTTATCTGCCTCTGAGTCCCTGTATTCAGTACCAACTGATCCATCAACTGACACATTACCCGACTCATCACAACTATCTCTCAATTGCACCTGACACTCATTCACCCGACCTTCATTCACCTTGTCATCATTCAGTGCACTTTCCTCAATATACTTCTTAACATTATCCAAGAGTTGGATTAATGTTTCTCTGAACACATTTTCTTCCATCCCGAGTGTGATCCTTGAGCGCTTTTCGGTTATATGATCATCATAATCCAAGTATATTCACCATTGAAGAATGACCGAAATTGTTTGTAGATCACACGAAGTGCGACCTTTGGAACTATCATTTGAACCTTACATTTGTCAAGTTGTAGCTCAATTGTTTTAAGTTTAAGAATAATGTGCTCGTGAGCGTTGATAATTCTTGACGGAAAAGTCACGATAAATGTTCGTTCACTTCCATAGATAAGAGTAACGTGAGGTGTGAATGAAGTTGTCGATAAGGTTCAATGAAACTTTCCTTATCCTTTGCACAAGCATTACGTAGCATTGGTGGTGCATTTGTCTTTTCAGTGCGAACCGGAGATAACACATCCTCGTTGATTGATTCAATCATCTTTAATCGTTCAGTGTAGCATACATTATCATTGTTGCCCACAACATCATACAATTTAAGTACTTCTAAAATTACTATGTCAGTAGTGTAAGACATGATGTTGTAGTATACATGAGATTTTACAAGTCTATGATTTAAACCGAGAAATAGATTCTTTCGCGGGATTTTACAAAATCAAGAAGAAACCGTGATATAGTGACCAATAGAACGTGTTAAGATAACTGATGGAACGACACAATGATAGACAATTGTATGTTAGGTCTTTTTATTGTTTGTAGGATTAGCAGAGATGTTGTTTGGTTGTGATTTGGGTTGGTTGTTGCACGATTTAACGGAGAAATTTAGGTCTAAAGACTTAAAAACCTCAATAAATTCTGTTCAGAGAGGATTTAGGCCTCGAGGGTTGACACCGAATAAGCTTATTCGGCGTGCCATTTTCCTCGTTCTCACGGTCGTTTTGATGGGTAGAACGCTGAAAACGGAGTTACGGTTCAAAAGTTATAGCCGTTTGAAGTTTTGTCGGGAAAAGTCAACAAAACGCACTGATGTAATGGTCAAACCGCTTCTAACAATGAATACAAGTCGCTTAGCACCAAGTCGCTAGGTATAAGTCGCTAGATGCACAAGTCGCTAGAGACAACTCGCTATGAAGACAAATCGCTGGTTGACAAGTAGCTAAAGAACAACTCGCTAAGTGGGCAAGTCGCTGAGAAACTACTCGCTAAGAGGCCAAGTCTCTAAGAAGAAATATAACCACAAGTCTCTACGAAGAACATATTCAAAAGCACCACTTTCCAATCCAAAAACAACCCAACCACACTGATTCAAGCCTTCCAAATCAAAACCTAAGCACTTATGATGATTCTAAACACAAAAGTACAATCAAAATTCAAACTTTAACACTAGAAATGATCCAAATGATGCAAATACCACTAAACTTTTTCAACCCCAAAAACCATATAAAACCACTAAAAATCCAAGGACATGTAAGAGAGATGATCAAACCATGGCTCTTGATACCATTTGTAACATATTGGATTTCACAAACACACAAACAATCACAAATATGGGGCGTACAATATGAGATTTTAGAGAGAGAAAGTGGAAGATGGGAGCCTTTCTAGAGAGAGAAAGTAAACAAAAGAAAGAAAGTTTGATTGAGTGAAAGGTCCTGATAAGGTTTTAAAATGTACCTTTTTGAGGGGTCGTTTAAGCCCTTATTTGATCACTTTTGTATCCATTATTACTTAATATCGTTCCTTTTCACTTTTTAGGACTCTTGAAGGCAAATTGCTGGAATGGCACTTATTGGGACGAAAAGGCGGTTATCTGAAGAAAATGGCCAAAGTCGAGAATCGAGACACTCAAGTCTTTGAAATATAAGGGGCGGCGTCGGTGTTAATTGCGACGCCGTCGGAACACTTCTGTGACGGACGGTAGCCAAATTGCTTATTTTCAAGTGGCGGTGTCGGGGCTTTAAAGAGTAGGCCGTCAACTCGGGCGACCTAGATTTGATCGAGCGGCATCGAGGCGAAGGAGAAGGCGTCACAAGCATAAGGTGGCGCCGTCGCCAAGACTAACATGGCCAAGACGAAACCCTAATGGCGTCGACCGACGGCGTCACAAATCATAAGGTGGGCCGTCGCGATTATAATCTTATGTTAGGAATTAGAAATTCCCGGTATTAAAGAGTCGGTCACCTTAAGTATATGTAATCGTTAAGCTCGTGAGTCGTAGTTCTTTTAAGTTAAGTAGTAATTTAGTTAAGTAACACCGTGGAGGACAGACGGTCTTTACCAGCTGTATGCACGATCCACACCCCAAAGTGTGGCGATTTATGTAAGACTATAAATACTCTCTACCTCCCAAGGTAGAGAGTTGGAGCTCATAATAATATTTTTCACTTTCTCTCACTAAGTTCCCTAAACCTCTAACTTTCTCTCTAGAATTCCATCTTATCGCCACCTTGTGTTATGGTTTGATGTGTATGTGAAAAGTAATATCTAACAATTGGTATCTAGAGCCATGGTTAGATCATATCTTGCACATCTTTGGATTTATAGTGGTTTTAGGTGGTTTTGAGTTTGAAAAGTTTAGTGGTTTTGCATCATTTGGTTGATCTCTAGTGTTAAAGTTTGAATTTTGTTGGTACTTTTGTGTTTAGAATCATCATAAGTGTTTAGGTTTTCATTTGGTAGCTTGAATCATCTTGGTTGGGTTGTTTTGGATTGAAAAGTGATGTTTATATGGTTTTCATGGTAGCGAGTTAGTTCACGGATAAGTTTTCTTTGTAGCGACTTGCTTCACAAAATTGTAGCGAGTTCGATGTTAAATCTAGCGAGTTAGATCTAGCGAGTTAAAGTACAAGTAGTGGAATCTCCACTACGGGTAGCGACTTGTGGTAGCGACTTGGTCGATGTGAGTTGCTCTTTAGCGACTTGTGTTTCTAGCGACTTGTGTGGTAATTCTTGCCAAAATTTGGTTAGCGACTTGGTCCGTAGCGAGTTACTAATTAGCGACTTACATCGGCTAGCGACTTGGAACTCTAGCGACTTAGTGGTGTAGCGAATTAGTTGTTAGCGACTTGGTTCAAGAATTCGTAGCGACTTGGTTGATTTTCCGTCAAAACTTCAAGCGGCCATAACTTTTGAACCGTAACTCCGTTTTAGCGTTCTACCCATCAAAGCGACCGTGAGCGAGGAGAATGGCACGCCGAATTAACTAAAGTTCATTCGGGTCTATCTTCAAGGTCTAAACTAAAGTTCATTCGGTCGATCTTGAGGTCTAAATCCGCTCCGAGCGAAGTTATTGAGGTTTTTAAGTTTTAGACCTTAATTTCTCGGAAAAGCGGGCATAAACCAATCCGAATCACAACCAAACAACATCTCGCTAATCCTACAAACAATCATATGTCCTAACACACAATTTTCTATCATTCCATTGGTCATTGCTTAACGGTTTGGTCTTGATTTTAGTAAAATCCGCGAAGATTCTATTTCTCGGTTTGAATCATAGACTTGTAAAATCCGTGCATTCTACCACATCATGTCTTACTCTCTTGACCCAGTGATTTGAAGTGCTTAAATTGTATGATCTTGTGGATAATAATGATAATGGATGCTACTTTGAGCGATTAAAGATGTTTGAATTAAACAACGAGGATATGAGATCTTCATGTTACGAGTACAATGAGAATGAATTGCACACTACGAGAATGCCATGCAAATGGAATGCGACATTGAGCCTATCAACTACTTCATCTGCACCTCATACGGTTGTTATCCATAGTGGGGATCGAACATGTAGTGCTCTTTTCATGGGACTTACCTACATTGACAAGAAGCTTCTTTGTTGAACTTAGAGCATTTAAAGGCGCAACTTACCAATGAAGAAGTTCAAAAGATGGTTCGATCTGACTCTTCAAGTAATCTACAAACAATTTCACCATTCATCGGTGGGAATATTGATGATTCGATCAACACTTATTGGAATTTCCTTCAAAAACATCTTTGGAATGGAAATTCGAGAATTCATTGAGACATTTATCCAACTCATGGATAATGTGAAAAAGTACATTGAGGAAGCTGCACAAAAGGATGAAAAAGTGAATGAGTGTCAAGAGCGGTTGAGAGATTGTTGTGATAAGTTGGGTAATGTATCTATGGAAGAATCGGGTGTTCTTTGAATGCGAGAATGTTAGAAAACAATTAATGATGAGTCGGACAATGCTAAAATAGAATCTTCATGCTCATGTTCACAAGAGAGAGGTGCACCGATCACAACCCGTGCAAGCTAATGCAAAGGCAGCTACATGGAAGCTTGGATGTACCCAAGATAGAGATGCACCGGCCACAACTGTCTTGCGTCAATGCAGAGAAACTTGCATGAAAGTTTCTGCGGTACCTAGGTATGCATCTTCTTCTCAAAATGATGATTATGGATTGCATGAGTACACTACATTTGTGCTGATGATTCCTTGACCTTGAACTCAATACCTATAAGGATCAAGTTGCCATATACGAACAACGTGCTAAGTTTGAACTTACCACTCGTGAAGCGGAGATGGATATCCAAAATCGTACAATTATTAGAAAAAGTAATTTTAGAGAAGAAGTATTAAAACAAGAGTTAAACTCCTTACAAGAAAAGCTTTCCAAAGCGCTAAGCAAAAACACGAACTTCAAGAAAATGTTAAAATGCTTAAGCAAGAATTCAAGGCTAAGGAATCAAAACTTTTGAATGATTTTTCCAATCTAAAACTTTGAAAAACAAGCTTGAAAATAAGTTATGCGTACAAGGAATACCATTCAAAGCGCTCACATGATCACTAAGCATCGAGTCTTAAGCGATAAGCATAGCATTCCCTTGTTGAGGAACCAAATCCGGAGGTAATTAAAAGGCTAGAAATGCTCATAAGGTGCTTTATGATGGTAATGAAATCCTTAAGCCTGGCGAAACCTAGTTGCGTTGAGTGCCGAGGAAGATAAGAAATCGATGAAGTCACTAGGAGAAAATGAATAAGAAGTTAGAAGATCACGAGTGTAAAAAGAATAACATAACAATCAAACCCCATAATTACACTAAAGAAAATTGGATCTCCTTGAACAAGTTTAAGCCTCGGACTCTATTAACCCCCGAACAAGTGTTACGGAAAAAGGATATGGAAATGCAAAAGTGAAAATCTTGTTGAAAAGAA
The DNA here is from genome assembly GCA_022545495.1 of Chrysanthemum lavandulifolium. NCBI lineage: Eukaryota > Viridiplantae > Streptophyta > Magnoliopsida > Asterales > Asteraceae > Chrysanthemum > Chrysanthemum lavandulifolium. The sequence continues at coordinate 38,453,930 of CM040246.1, forward strand.
TCCCCTTGTAGGAAGCGCCTAAATCAGCTGTGTATCCTCCTAATACACCAATGCACTTAGTTCCTAGATCTCTTGCCACTAAAAGCAAGACCTTAATCGATGAATATGTTATCTTTCAACTATTTGTTGATTTTGAGAAAACTTGTGAAAAGGATCACACCCACCGGTATAAGCGAAGGGAAAGGGTTTTGAGCAAACTAAAGAATGCTATTTAAGCGAGGTCATGCCTTTCTTTAAACAACTAAAAGATCAATTTGAGAGTCTTAAAAGGGGCGCGATTCGATATTAAAGAAATGGAAAAGGTATTTGATGCAATGATTGTTGAGGTTAGTGATTATGAGAGAATTAAAATATAATGAGATTGAGAGGAAGAACTTGCATACTTGAATGAGAATCGATTTATGAATGTATTGCTCAAGATGTGTTTTCTTTGCTACAAATTGTTCCATTAATGCTTCTCAATTTCATGAATTATCTGTTGCTCTAAAAGTCTCCCATGATCGTGTCATTGAGCTTGAAACAACAAATTCAAAATTGCATGAGAAAATAGAACAGGATGATCATGATAACTTGGTCAAACATTATTCTAAATTAGAAGTTGAACATCTTGCTTTGCAATTAAAACATCAACATCTCAAAGAAAATGTTAAAACCTCAAATATCAAGACATCCTCGATGCTCCCGAGTTTGATGCGGTTTTGAAATTAGCAAGCGTGATGAACAAATTCGAGCTCATTGGCACACGATCAAAGATTGAAAGCCCAAATTTCTGGCGAAAGGTGAAAAGAAGGATGTGTTGGTTCCCATATGCCTCCACCTTTAGATTCTCGAATTTCCAACTTCAAAACATAATTGATAACTTGCAAAGGAAAATGATTGTTTTAAAGTTGAAATTTCAAGGTTAATGATCAAAACAAAGAGTTATGTGATTCATTTAAAGTTAATCATGATAAACAAATTGAAAAGATAACTTCTTTACTTAACGATATTGAGAATCAAGGCGTGAGGTGAAAGGAAAGTTGCCAATCCCAATTGCAAATACATTCCTAAGGTTTCGATTGCGATAAATATGCTATCGATATGTTATATATTCCTCCGCCCATTAGGAATAATGAACTTGCACATAAAGCATACCTCTCATACCTTAAGGAAAGTTTGAAGGGTCTCCGTGAGATTGTTGAAGATGAAAGATTAGAAAAACCATTTGATAGTACTATAACCTATACTGCATGGATGCCAAACGATCTCGGGAACTCTTAGAGTATGTAATTGTCACAAGTCCGAAATCTAACAATAGGCGAGATAGAATAGTTGTGCCTTGTTCTATGCCTAAAGCCAAGCATGTGACCCTTGATATGCCTTGTTCCATGTCGAAATTCAAGCAAGAAACCTTTGATGTGCCTCCTAGAATTTGGATCCCAAGACTTCTAGACCGGGAATGCAGAAAGTAGTGAAGCCATGTAATGTTCCCATCATTACTTCTCTGAGATGCTAAGAGTGACACTAAAGTTAGCGGGTCAAAACCTAGAAGCAATGCAAAGAAGGATAGGATTACGCAAACTAAAAGTGATCATGATAAGGAAGTAAAAGAACACCATAGGGACAAGAAGTTTGATTTGAACAAAAGAATCGTGTTAGTTCTAGTATTAGCTCTAAGCTTCTTGAAATTAATTCGAGGCCTTATCTTTGTCTGCAAAACATGTAAAAATGTTTATTTTACGGTAATCATGATAAATGTGATGTGTTATTTACGAGATCTAAGAATCATACCCCAGTTAAGAAAGTTTGGAAAGCAAAGCAGTTAAGCAATCACGAAACCTACGGGAAGGTTTTTACCAATGTAGGATTTGGTGGAAGCCAACAGTCGAATGTTCACGAATGGCAAACCTTGCCCTTTAACTAGATCCACTATGCCGAGAATAGTGCTGTTAAGGTTTGTAAGCCAACCGGTAGAATAATCCCATTAAGCACAAAATGTCATTTGACTAAGTCGATGCCTCTACTAGTTCGACTCCTAGGGATAATGCCATTGCATCTAGGGTTTCTGGCGATTCAAAGGCATTTGTGCTAACCAAAAGGAACCCATCAAGACGTGGGGATCCAATGTTTCCAATTCTACTGTCTTAATCATTGTCCAAAGCGGTCGTACAAATCGTCCCTTGGTATTTGGATTGGGCGGCTCTAAACATATATTGGGCTCTTAACAATGACGTCTGTTCAAATCGATTCGGGGCCTCGTACTTCATCATTATGGTGTCTGCAGATAACACTTGAGCCCGTTCCTCATAGAAAAGAAAAGTGTACGCTCTTACGTGCGCTTTATCTTGATTAATGAGAAATTCTCTGAAATGGCCATTCTCATCTACATTCTTCATCAACAAGCTTCATGTTTTCCGCTCATTCGGTCATCAAGTGGATCTCGTTCATTGGTGTATACTCTTATTCACTTGTTAAATCAAAAATGGCAACTTCGATGCAATTTTGAGGGGGAAAAGTGAATATACTACATGATGATGGATGTTTGAATAATGGTTATACGACTTAATTTTTGATGATGATGAGTGTATATTCTTTTGATGAAGAGTGAATATACTAAGGATAAGCTGGGATTCATTGTTTTGATTTTGATGACTCTCCTCCAACGCCTAATGCTTCACTTACTAAGGATAAATGGGAATCAATGTTTGGGATTCACTTTGTTTTTCAAAGATAGGTTTGATGAGTACTTTCAACCTCAAGCGAATGTTGATCATCCGACACGAAGCTCATGCTCGGTTTCTATTGACTCAATTGGTTCACCATCTAAGAAGTACTTCTTGGAATTCTCAAGAAACCTTATCTCCGGTTATTTCACAAGGCGTTTATAATGACTATCATGATATTGTAAGTTGCACTATTGAATAATGATCCGCTCTTTGGTATTCTGTGCCAAATCTTCACGGATTGTTGTTCATGGATAATGATCCGCTCTTTGGTATTTCTTTGCCAAATCTTTACGGATTATTGTTCCTCTCATTGTGCGCTATAAATCAACCACATGAACATTAAGGAAAATGACACAAGGCGATTACTTGAGTTAATCAATTATCACTTATTTGAGATTGAAGTTAAAATTCACAAAGGCAAGCTTAAGATGCAAATGCGAATTCTTCTTGATTTCAAGTTTGGTATATCGAGTTTTCTTTGTCGGTGGTTACTTCAAATTGTCTACATATGGGTTGATAAAGATAGTCGAGAGAGTTTCTATCGCGGTGGTCCTATGACTCTGGACACTCCAGGTTCGGGACCCGCGCTTCAAGGCAGTCCATTAGTTCATCCCTTATACCAAATTCTTCTCCGAAACCCCATATGTACCTCCATCGAAGATGATTTAAAGAAATTGTTTGATCCCATGTTTGATGAACATTATGAACCAAGTGCTAATGGTGACAATTCCTACTTGATTTGCTCATATTCACGTGAATGGCGTCAATCCTTGATCTCAATATCATTAAGTCAAGAAGCGCTGCTGCGATCACTCTGTCTCATCAACAAATCATCAAACTTGAGGGTACATCATGGAACTATGTGCGGTATCAATGATGAAGTTAATCCCTTTGCTACTCCGAAGATGCCCTTTGAGAACGTGTTGCTCTGAATCATCATCGGGAGAAATTGACTCTGCAACCAGGTTCTTCAACAACAACCACATGAACACCTCGGAAAATGGACTCATGATCATCCATTGGACAACATCATTGGAAACCTCTCGTCCGGTATCCCACGGAAACAAATTGCAACCGATGCCTTGTGGTGCCTCTTTAACTCCGTACTCTCTAAGATCGAACCAAATTATGTTAAAACCGCCATGGATGAAGGCAATTTGGTTCAATGCCATGCAAGAAGAAATTCATGAGTTTGATCGACTTGATGTATGGGAATTAGTACTGCTCCAGTTGTGCTATGATCAACGCTCTAAAGTGGATCTTCAAAGTGAAACTTGATGAGCATGGTGATGTGTTAAAGAACAAGGCTCGATTGGTTGCTAAAGGATACCGTCGAGAGGAGGTATTGACTTTGAGGAATCATTTGCTCTGTTGCTCGAATCGAGGCAATCGAATCTTTTGGCTAATCTTGCTTGTAAGAACATGGTAGTGCATCGGATGGACGTAAAGGCGGCATTTACGAGCGGAGATCTTAAAAAGTCGTCTAGATCGACCAACCCGAAGGCTTTGTGAATCGAGCATCCTACCGCGTTTATCGTTTGAAGAAGGCTCTTTACGGTTTAAAGCAAGCTCCAAGGGCATGGTACGATACAATGTCAAAGTTTCTTACATCACCGGATTCATCAAAGGAGCATTTGATCCTACATTGTTCACCGGAAGTCGAGCAAACATTTAACTCATGTTCAAATTTATGTTGATGATATTATATTTGCCTCGTGACCCAATGGAATGTGATCGTTTTCTAATGAAATGAGTTCAAAGTTTCAAATGTCAATGATGGGACAAATGTCATTTTCTTGGGATTACAAATTTCACAAAGTCCGGAGGCATTTTCATAAATCAATCTAAATATGCAGAGATTTTAAAGAAATTTGGATTTGATTCAAGTGACCTGTTGACACCCCATGATTGATCGAACCAAAATAGATGAGGACCACTCGGGGATCATGATTGACCAAGCGAAATATCGTAGTATGATTGGATCACGATGTATCTCACTACTGAGTAGACCAGACATCTTGTTCATTGTTTGCATGTGTGCTAGATACCGAGCTAAGCCTACTAAAAAGCACCTTGAAGCGATTAAGCGGGTCTTCGGTATCTCAAGGAACCATCAATATGGGACTTTGGTACCGAAGGACACGGTATGTCACTAACGGCCTATCTGACCGATCATGCAGGTTGTCAAGATACACGTCGAAGTACATCCGAGGTGCTCGGTTTTGGGTGATAAGCTTGTGAGTGGTCTTCAAAAAGCAAATGAGTACTTTTATTTCCTCTCTGGAGGTGAGTACATAGCCATGTCATCTTGTTGTGCTCAAATCTTATGGATGAGATCTCGATTATCGACTATGGCTTTGAATTCAACAAAATCCCTCTGTCTTGTGATAATAAAAGTGCTATTGCTCTCTCATGCAACAACGTTCAACACTCAAGAGCAAAGCATATCGACATTCGACATCATTTCATCGGGGAACAAGTGGAAAAAGGTGTGGTGGAACTATATTTTGTGAGGTCTCGAATATCGGTTAGCGGACATCTTCACCAAAGCTCTTCCAAGAGAACGTTTTGAGTTTATTCTTCCACGACTTGGTTTGAAAAGCCTTCAACGAAACTCTCAAACGTCTTGAGGAGGAAGGCGAGGAGTAAAGGTCTTTCTTCATCTATCTCTTGTAAATATTTATTTGAAAAACAAAATACAAAACTATAAAACCTTCAAAATCCATAAAAATCGAAAAAGTGAAAAATCTTCAAAAATATTGTCATTTTGTCATGTTTCTTTCCGGTTCGATTATATCTCGGTCTTTGTCTTTGTCATTCAAAGAATGACACGGGATTTAGATGTTGTTGAATTTAAAAAAAAAAAAAAAAAAAAAAAAATCAAAAATATTTTGGGAGAAAGAAAATGGTTTATTGTCACTTTCGGGCAATAACCCGCTTTTAAAAGAAAGAAACGAGCCATGTTTTACCATGTTTTCAAATTCTATGCTCGATTCTACAAACTCTTATCTGCTGAAAACCAAATGCTTTGAAAAATAACTCGATCTCAATTTTTGATAATCATACGGACTTATATGTCAAAATCTCTATCTCTCAATCAACAACCTCGTCATTGATTGAGGGGAGAATAATTTCAATTAAATTAAAAAGTTATTTGGCATTAAATTGTTTTCAAAAGATATACATGCATGTTTTATAAATGGAGTTTAAAGTCTTAAAAATCGATCCATATCGGTTAAAACACTTTCACGATCATGTCACAATTCTCCTTAAAAGCTTTCAAAATCAATTTAAATCTATACGAGATCACAAATCTCAAATGATTTGATAATTGTGATCGGGGAGAATGTGTGATTTAAATTGGATTTAAGCGATAATCGGTAAATGGTTATAAAAGAATGTACATCTTGTCCTTCTCACATGTGACAAACGATTTCAATTTTTCAATGCACATGTTGAGGGGAGCATCTATCTTAAACCTTTGATTTGAAGCGTGATCATTCATCCTAATGTGCGGTTCCTCTAGTATGTGCAAAACTCTTTTCAAACCTCAAGGCACATATTGAGGGGAGCAAAATTCATGAAAACCTCATCCTTCCGGATTTGCTATACCCACTTGATACATTGAGGAAGTGATGTTGATATCTTTAGAAAATGGTAATCAAAAGAAGTTAATTCTTTCTCTTGCCTCCGTGTGCAAAACATTTTCAAATACTTGATGCACATGTTGAGGGGAGTTCTCGTTCTAAAATATCAAAAACAATTCGGTACAAAATGCTTTGATAATACATCACAAGTATCGAATTGATTTTCAAATGGTTTTCAATTGGATCCAATGGCGGATGAACAATACCAATTAGACCGACCAACTTTACTTTATATGCGGTGATATAAGGATGATAAGGTTAGGTATTGGTTCCCATGATCCGCCTTGAACCGGAGGGATCTACCGAGGACAATCCACTAGTTAGTGTAGAAGTCCTTAGATGCGATGATAAAAGGAGAAAAATGAGATAAGGGAAGAGTGCGGACTAAGGCGAGCTAGTCTTGGAATAAACCCAACAAGGTTCTAACTATGAAGTCTTGGTAAGCATGAAGGGGTTGAAGAATTAAAAGAATTGAATGAGAAAAGGGTGAAAACAAATAGCCTCCATTTATTCAACCTTAGAGGCGAAACCGGGTTCACTTCATATACTCTTGATGGTAACATCGGTATTGAAGACAAGGCGTCATGGACCCGATGGCGCTTTGCACTTCAACTTTCCAAACCACTCAAGTTCCTCCTAAAGGACTTGTTTCATTCTCACGGGAACCGACATTATCTATCGACTTTCTCTTAGAGATGGTTGATATTGAAGAAGAGACCCTCTCCCTAGTCTCCGTTATAGGATCCAAATATGCACAAATTGAGTCTAGAGCCACGAGATCATCAATAAATCTCATTAGGACACTTTCAATGAAGACTCTCTGTTTCACACAATGTGGAAAGAGATTATATCTTGAGTCCTACGCATTATCCTTGTGGTATTGCGGAACATCCGAGTGATGTGTTTACACATTCACAATGAAGATGGAAAGCCTTCGAGCCAACATCAAACAAGCTCACGGTAGGTGGCATGTGAGATCTATCATATAGATCAACCATGTGACAAGCGAGCAGAAACAATGGGCGATTCAATTTCTTGAATCAATCTGGTTCGAGTTAGGGATTGCGGATACCTTTGAAAACCGGTCTTTGTGCTTAAAACTCTTTTCTTTAGCACATCGATTGTGTACTCATTTTCAAACCAAAGGTATTTTATGATTGATAATTGATTTTCAATAAAACCTTCGTTGTATTGCAAAACAATTTCTATTGAGCAATACACGATTGTTTTCAAATCTCTTTTCATCAATCGGTGGACTTAAAATTATTGGTTCACTCACTCCGTCTTTGTCTTCTTTGAGGCGTTCGGTTTGAGAACAACTAGAACATTGCGAAACCACATCAAGGAGATTCTTAGGAATCCTACGATCACGAGCGGTACTTGTCTTGATCAGCGGGAACCGTGGGCGTGTACCTCAATTCAACGAAAGTGATCAAAGACACTTTCGTGCGATTTGTTGCTAACGGTTGTATGCGGTCGCCGGCGTTTGCGGTGATCGAATGAAGCGGTCAATCCACGGCCGCATGCTCACTTAACACATTCATCTCAAAAGAAATCATGATTAGTGCATCAATGACTCGATATTTTCACTCCATGCTTACGCTACTGCTGCGCCAATATCATGAATCAACTAAAGCTTCCGCTACTACGATGAGAAGAGATCATGATCCGAATGTGAGCATGTCGGTCCCAAAGTCACAAACACCACAATGGATGTCTCGAGATTGTTGATAGTCGATGATCTCAAATCTTGGCTCAAAATTATCATCACGTGGATCAAGTAAAGACCTCCACTTGGAATAACCAAACATGCAATGTGAAGAATCAATGACTACGAGCTAAGGATCAAGGGCGACATCAAGAATACAAGATCAATTGTTAATGTAATATCTATTTGTATTCAATGTGTTTTGATACATGATTGAGGTGACCTCCTTAGGGGAGATTGTTAGGAATTAGAAATTCCCGGTATTAAAGAGTCGGTCACCTTAAGTATATGTAATCGTTAGAAAGCTCGTAGTCGTAGTTCTTTTAAGTTAAGTAGTAATTTAGTTAAGTAACACCGTGGAGGACGGACGGGTCTTTACCCACTGTATGCACGATCCACACCCAAAGTGTGGCGATTTATGTAAGACTATAAATACTCTCTACCTCCCAAGGTAGAGTTGGAGCTCATAATAATATTTTCACTTTCTCTCACTAAGTTCCCTAAACCTCTAACTTTCTCTCTCTAGAATTCCATCTTATACGCCACCTTGTGTTATGGTTTGATGTGTATGTGAAAAGTAATATCTAACATCTTATATATAGAATCCGAATTTTTCAGTTTTAGTGTGTAGTCTTTTGGAGTAAAAATCTAAACCGAACCAAGGCTGTCTTGTACAGTATTTTAGGGTTCCAAAACCTATCTTACCACAAGATAAGTGCTTTACTTCATTAATTCAATTATGTCTTCAATTATTTGTGTGTATGCTTGCATGTTCTCCATGTCCGGCTAATTTACTTGTGTGTTTGCTTAGGGAATATGAAACTTGATTATTGAATATTGATTGGTTGTCTCTTATCTTGATTGTTAATGATCTAATGTAATGCGATAGGTCATTCGTTGTGTAGTTAATGCTTGATTAATCTTTGTGAACCTTAGGCTATAACACCTAGAGTAGTTGTAGGCTAAACCATCCAAAGAGTACCTTAGAGTTAGAGTTTATAATTCCTAGAGATTTTGTAGACGAGACCCTTTGGTAGGTTCAAAGTGTTAGGGATAAACGCATACCCTACGACTTTAGACACACAACGCGATTAAGAATAAGGACGTGACAATTCAACCATCAATATGAGATAATTAAGGAGTAATAAAACCTAAGTAAACACATCTTTAAACTATCATACGAGCACACAATAATTAGACATACACTACATACACCTTAGATTAGATAATTAGTTAAGTAGAGTAATCGGTAGAAATACCAACCCCCAAATCCAAACCCCGAGATTCGTACCTTTCCATTTTCTAAAAAATATAAAAAAGATAAAAAATAATCTTCCTCAACCCCAACCTTAGCATAGTAACTTCTTACTAGCATTCCTATTCCCCTAGAGAACGATATCAATACCCGTGGCTTACCCTAATACTACACTACAACGATTAGGTTCACTGACTAGGGTGTTATAAAACTTGCTCGAAGAAAAGGAAGTTCCTTTGACCCCGAATAACGCGTGTAGCGTTATCAAGTTTTTGGCGCCGCTGCCGGGGAATAAAATAGCTAGTTAGTAGTCCACGTCGTTTAGGTTTCTTTGCTTGATTCCTATCAAGTAAAATTTTCTCATTTTTTAGCTTCCTCGTAGTCTATCCCCCTTCTTCGTGACCTTTGTTCGTAATCCCATCACTTTTCATCATGGAAGGTGATAACCAACCACCATTCATAAACCTACCACCAAATGACCCGCCAAGAGCCCGTACTCTTGGTGAATACTCGAGACCAAGCCACCTAGGCTATAGGAACACCATTGAGCTTCCCGACCAAGCCCATACTACGGCCCTGCGATCCGACACCATCCGGTTGGTGCAAAACGGATGTGCATTCCATGGACTTCGTTAGAAGATCCTAATCAGCATCTTAGGGATTTCCTTAAAATTTTCGATTCCATCGACCTTGATGCTAATACTCGGGAGACCACGCGTCTGCGTCTCTTCCAATTCTCTCTACGGGACCAAGCTAGTAATTGGCTTGAGCGACTTCCCGCCGGCTCCATCTCAAGTTGGGATGATCTCACCTCTCGCTTCCTTGCTCAATTTTTCCCACCAGGGAGAACCACTAAACTTAGGAATGACATCTTGATGTTCCAACAACGTCAAGGTAAATCTCTCTACGAAGCATGGACTCGATTCAAGGACTTACTTCATAAAGTCCCTCATCACGGCATTGATCTTTGGCTTCAAGTCCAAATCTTCTACGATCATGTCAACTTCGCCACCAAGCGATCCATTGACCAAGCGGCTGGTGGAAAACTTAGTGATCTCACCGCGGAAGAATCATGGGGTATAATAGAGGACCTTGCTCTCTATGACAACGAAAGTTGGAATGACTCCCGTGAGTTGCCCAAAACCGTAAAGGCAATCTCCTTGCCTCCAATTGACTCACAATCTTCCGACCGTAGGATGATCGAACTTGAAGATCAAGTTAAATTCCTAATGAGCTCCTACGAAAATCCTAAGTCTTCACGCCATGTGAACAAAGTTTCTTCCTCGTGTGAGTCGTGTAGCGATCCTCATAACACGCGCACTTGCACCTGATCCCCCGAACATGTTTCCGTTGACTACGCATCCTCGCGTATTAATGGAACGGGAGGAAGATTCCCTACAACACCCGGACCTAGGAATTTCAACAATACCCGAGAAGCTTGGAAGAGCAAGCCCGACTTCTATTGGGGGAAAACCAAAGAATTCACTTCCAATGATTTCTCATGGCCCCCATCTCACGGTCCTAACCAAAAAAACATTGAAGGGATGTTGCAAAACCTAGTCGCATCCCAAGAAGCCCAAATAGCTAAGCTCTCGGACCGCTTTAACCAACAACAAGCCGAAATGGATAGGAAGATAGATAACCTTTTGAAAGCCATGGCCAATAGTGATAGGAAGGTTAATGCTATCTCAACTCCCGAGCCTTCCGGTGTAGAGATTAAGGACCCAAGTAAGTTAGCTAAGCACGTTCAATTCGTCAATATCATCGCCTTAGTGAAACCTAATAGAACAAATGACGAAGCGAACCATGAGATGATACTTGAGGTTAAGGAAACACCGACGAATGAAACAACCGAGGAAGTGAATGAAGTAGACAATGACTATTTCAATAAGTTTCCTACGGAATAAGAACTATCTCGCCACCCTCACTTAGTGCGTGACCTCCGTTACCTGTATGTTAGGAAAAGCCCTAGAATCAAGTTTGGAAACCCTTGGAATCTTAACATACCATGTTGCATAGGACACCTTTTCATGGCAAAGGCCTACATTGATCGCAAGTACCCAATCAACATAATGACTAGCACCTACTACAATTGGGTAATGAAGAAGCCTATTCCAACTAGGCAAGACCCCGATAATCCTAGTGTTAGTTGCAATTTTCTTGGTAGAATTAAGGGATTGCCCATTTATGTAGGTAGTTTCGCGTTTCCTACGGACTTCATAATTGTGGATGATATTAGCACGGCCATAGATCCTAGCTTGTCCCACGTTATTCTAGGAAAACCTTTCATAGAAAACACCGGGATGACTTATGATACCTCATTAGGAATAGTGCGATTCAAGGATGAGACCGACGACATAGCTTACCAAATGCCGTTCAAGATTGAGAAGTTTTCATCACTCTCTAATGATGAAAAGGAACTTAAACTGTCGGTCTATTATAGGAATAATGAGGATAAGGAAAAAGGAGTAGATTATGTTATGGCTAAGATTTTTGGATTCTATAAGGATTGCTTGAACTTAGGACCGGAATATAGAAATGAGTGGGGAGAGGACGAACTCTTAGAGAGGTGTATCATAGGGCACTTCTACAACATGGAACCAACCACTAGAGACCGTCATAAGGAAGGAGATGACGGTAATGAAGTTACGTAGTGGCACGACTACGAGTCTAGCTACAAGACTCATAAATAAAGAAAAGCACTTCGTGGGAGGCAACCCATGCTTAATTGTTTGCTTGTTAGTGTCATATATCTTTTAGTGATTGCTTATTCTCATGTTTAAATTGGTAAAAATGCTTTATTTTGTTTTTAACCTCGTCTTAATTGCATATTAAGGTATTTTACATAAAGGATAAGTGTAGGGAGGATTACACACGTTTTCAAAAGAAACGTAAACATGAGAATTACAATTAATTAAAAGATATATATGTGTGTTTGTTCGAGTCAAATGCTTGTATCGAGTCATAATGGATGTTTTGCGAAATTTTCCAGATTCTAAAGATGTAAATTTTCCGGAAAATCGAAGACCGGTTTTGTCGGGATAACTGACGGTGTCGAGATCGCAACTGACGGCGTCGAAAGGAGTAAAACAACATATTACTTTTTCTCGTTTTCGAGCTACTTATAAATTTTTGGAATTTTCGGTCTTAATTTTCCGAAGTGCAGTAAACATCCATTCCACAAGCATTATATCCTAGTTTAGTAGAGTTTTATATATATTATTACACGATTTTACACGAAGGTTTCGTTTGTTTTCTTCAAGTGTGCGGGTTTTATTTATCAAGAAGAAGAAACAAAAGATTGGAATGAGCTTTTCACGCATACATTCTTCTTGAAAAGGATTTAACCACCACTTTACGGATCCTACCGAGCTAATCGGGGAGTATTAGTTTCTTTCGTTTATAATTATCTTCTATTATCATAACTTTGATACTTCGGGAACATTGGGGACAATGTTCGGTTTAAGTGTAGGAGGAAAATAAAGCGGGAACTTTGAAACTATGATTATCCTTGATTATTTGCTTTGTCCAATTGCATTTGTGTAATAAACCATGAGAAAATGTCGGTTAGGGTAATTTTGGCACCAAATTTAAAATTTTTCATGACATATAGGAGTGGGCCATTAGTCTTAACAAAAGCGTCTCACGGATAGGAAGTTGCATGAATAACACAAAAACCCTTTACCACCTAAATTCCACCCAAAATGTGAGGATCGCCCTTAGATTAGTAGGAATTAAAGCATTCATCTTTAATGCTTAGAGTGTGAACTGGTAGTATATTAGATTCTAGAACTTGTTTTGTGATGCATCCCGAGATGACTAGTAAGACTACACTTGTGTAGTTAGGAATAACTAAATGATAAGAGGCATTAGGATAACCCTTGTTTGATACCCGTAATATAATTACTTCTTCCACATCGGTTGAGTAATTCCCCACACCTTTGCGTTGTACTCATTTTTAGTACACGATACCCCTAGTTAACCCTCGAGCCTATCCTTTTCGCGGTTCTCGTGATGTTTTGGTTTTCCGGAATATCAATGAAGAGCATTGTTTACACCCCACCCCCAAATGTACACCCAAATTGCCTTAGCCTACCTTGTATGCACTCACTTTTAGTGCATTATTGTTATCACCCTAAACCCTTAGTTCAATTATCTAGTTGTTTTCATGAGTTGCTAAGTCGAGTCATATCCTTTGTACACAGTTTTGGGACGATTGGGACTCATGAGAAAAGTTAAAGTCTATGAAATGACTGGAAGGGAACGTTAAACTCCCCTATTTGCGTAATAACGTACCCCAAGTGTTTTGATCTTTTCAATTCGGGTCAAATTAGTGTTAGAGTAATAAAAACTCAAGTGTAGGGATGTGCCTATAAATCCCTATCATTTTGATGTTACCAAAGAGGATGGTAGAGTAAAAGTGTATGAAAAAAAAAATCGAAAAAATAGAAAAAGAAAAAAGAAAAAAAAATAGAGTGTTCAAAAAAAAAAAAAAAAAGAAAAGAAAAAAAAAACATACGGGCTACCATCCTACATCTATCCTTTAAATTTATGTTTGTTTGTTTCAGTTATCTAGAGTTTAGAGTGTCGAGTCTTGGCTTAGCAACGCCATTCTTCGTATGCTTGTAACATAGAGATTTTTGACTTGCCACTACTAAACAGCCTATCCCACCAAACCCTTTGTTTCCCTACCGTAAGCCTAACATTACAACCCTTTAAAGACCTCTTTGATAGTATTTCCTAGGTGCTTACGCCAAAGCGATGGAGGTTTGATCTATTCTCAAGCCTATGGTAATCTATGTACTAGGACCGGTTAATGAGTGTTTATCTTCCATTTCCAACTTGTTATATTTCATATACACCGAGAGATGTGAGTATCCAAACACCCCATGTGAGGTGCTAGTATGTAATTCCGTGCTTGTTATGCCTTTTCTTGGGCTTATATGTGTTGTGGATTGTTCTAAACCAATGCTTCATGACCCTAACTTATAAATTAATTGACTAAAGCACATTTGCTTGAGGACAAGCAAATACCAAGTGTAGAGATATTTGATAAGGTTTTAAAATGTACCTTTTGAGGGTCGTTTAAGCCCTTATTTGATCACTTTGTACCCATTATTACTTAATATCGTTCCTTTTCACTTTTTAGGTCTCTTGAAGGCAAATTCTGGAATGGCACTTATTGGGACGAAAAGGCGGATATCTGAAGAAAATGGCCAAAGTCAAGAATCGAGATACTCAAGTCGTTGAAATACAAGGGGACGGTCGGTGTTAATGCGGCCGCCGTCCGGAGCACTTGTGACGGACAAGAGCCAAATTTCTTATTTTCAAGTGACGGTGTCGAGCTTTAAAAGAGTAGGCCGTCGCAACTCGCACGGCCTAGATTTGATCCAGACGGCGTCGAGGCTGAAGGAGGCGGCGTCACAAGCATAAGGTGATGCCATTGCAAGACTAACGTGGCCAAGACGAAACCCTAATGACGGCGACCCGACGATGTCACAAATCATAAGGTGACGCCGTCGCGATTGTAATCTTATATATAGAATCCGAATTTTTCAGTTTTAGTGTGTAGTCTTTTGGAGTAAAACCCTAAACCGAAGCAAGGCTGTCTTGTACAGTATTTTAGGGTTCCAAACCCTATCTTACCACAAGATAAGTGCTTTACTTCATTAATTCAATTATGTCTTCAATTATTTGTGTGTATGCTTGCATGTTCTCCATGTCCGGATAATTTACTTGTGTGTTTGCTTAGGGAATATGAAACTTGATTATTGAATATTGATTGGTTGTCTCTTATCTTGATTGTTAATGATCTAGTAATGCGATAGGTCATTCGTTGTGTAGTTAATGCTTGATTAATCTTTGTGAACCTTAGGCTATAACACCTAGAGTAGTTGTAGGCTAAACCATCCAAAGAGTACCTTAGAGTTAGAGTTTATAATTCCTAGAGATTTTGTAGACGAGACCCTTTGGTAGGTTCAAAGAGTTAGGGATAAACGCATACCCTACGACTTTAGACACACAACGCGATTAAGAATAAGGACGTGACAATTCAACCATCAATAGGAGATAATTAAGGAGTAATAAAACCTAAGTAAACACATCTTTAAACTATCATAGGAGCACACAATAATTAGACATAGACTACATACACCTTAGATTAGATAATTAGTTAAGTAGAGTAATCGGTAGAAATACCAACCCCCAAATCCAAACCCCGAGATTCGTACCTTTCCATTTTCTAAAAAATATAAAAAAGATAAAAAGTAATCTTCCTCAACCCCAACCTTAGCGTAGTAACTTCTTACTAGCATTCCTATTCCCCTAGAGAACGATATCAATACCCGTGGCTTACCCTAATACTACACTACAATGATTAGGTTCACTGCCTAAGGTGTTATAAAACTTGCTCAAAGAAAAGGAAGTTCCTTTGACCCCGAACGACGCGTGTAGCGTTATCAGGTCCAACCCTCTACCTTGGGAGGTAGAGGGTATTTATAGTTACATACAATACGTCCTCCTAACGGACTGTGGATCAGGCATACAGTGGGTAAAGACCCGTCCTTCCTCCACGGTGTTGCACTAAACTAAACTACGCTAATAACTAACTAATAAACTAACAAATAACGTAACTAACGATATGTCTACGAGCTAACTTATGCTTGATAATATTTGGGGTGACCGATACTTCACTATGGAATTTCTAATTCCTAACAGATTCTCTCATCTCTTGGCTGTATATGAAATATATCAAATGGAAATAGAAGATAAACACTCGTTAACCGGTCATAGTACATAGATTACCATAGGCTTGAGACTAGATCAAACCTCCACTGCTTTGGCGTAAGCACCAAGGAGTAACTATATAAGAGTTCTTTAAAAGGGTTGTAGCGTTAGGCTTACGGTTAGGGAAACAAACGATTTGGTTAGATAGGCGATTAGTGGTGGCAAGTCAAAAATCTTTATGTTACAAGCATGAGAAGAATGGCGTTGCTAAGCCAAGACTCGACTCTCTAAACTCTAGATAACTTTGAAACAAACAAACATAAAAATAAAGATAGATGTAGAATAATAGCGGTATATATATATATATATATATATATATATATATATATATATATATATATATATATATATATATATATATATATATATATATATATATATATATTGCATACACTTTTACTCTACCATCCTCTATGATAACATCAAAATATAATGGATTTATAGGCACATCCCTACACTTGAGTTTTTATTACTCTAACACTAATTTGACCCGAATTGAAAAGATCAAAACACTTGGAGTACATTATTACATAAATAAAGAGAATTTGAATTTAACGTTCTTTCCCGTCACTCCATAAAATTTAACTTTACCCATGAGTCCCAGTCATTCCAAAACTGTGTACAAAAGATATGACTCGACTTAGCAACCATGCAAGTAACTAGATAATTGAACTAAGGGTTTAGTATGATAATAATAATGCACTAAAAGTGAGTGCATACAAGGTAGGCTAAGGCGATTTGGGTGTACATTTGGGGGTGGATTGTAAACATTGGTCTTCATTGATATTCCGGAAAACCGAAACATCACGAGAACCGCGAAAAGGATAGGCTCTGAGGGGTTAACTAGGGGTATCGTGTACTAAAGATGAGTACAACGCAAGGGTGTGGGGGACTTACTCAACCGATGTGGAAGAAGTAATTATAATATGGGTATCAAACAAGGGTTATCCTAATGACTCGTATCATTTAGTTATTCCTAACTACACAAGTGTAGTCTCACTAGCTATCTCAGAATGCATCACAAAACAACTTCTAGAATCTATTATACTACCGGTACACTCTCGAAGCATTAAAGGTGAATGCTTTAATTCCTATAGATCTAGGGGCGAACCTCACATTTTTGGGGTGGAATTTGAGTGGTAAAGGGTTTTTGTGCTAGTCATATAACTCATATACATGAGACGCTTTATTAAGACTAAAGACCCACCCGCACATGTCATGAAAATTTTTAAATTTGGCGCTAAAATTGCCCTAACAAATATTTCTCATGGTTTATTACACAAATGAAATAGGACAAGACAAATGATCAAGGATACGCATAGTTTCAAAGTCCCCGTTTTATTCTCCCTCCCTACACTTAAACTGAACATTGTCCCCAATGTTTCCCGAAAGTATCAAAGTTATGATAATGAAATATAATTAAAAGATAAAGAAACTAGTACTCCCCTGATTAGCTCGATAGGATCCGTGTGAAGTAGTGGTTAAATTCTTTTCCAAGAAGAATGTATGCATGATAAGCTCCATCCAATGTTGAGTTTCTTCTTCTTGCCAAATATAACCTGCACACTTTAAGAAAATAGACAACCCAAAGCATCAAACCGAACAAAGAAAAATCACAACAAGATGTAATTCCGAACTTAAATAAGATATAATGCTTGTGGAATGGATGTTTGCGTTTTTCGAAAAATTAAGACACGAGAATTTCTAAAATTTATAAATAGTACGTAAAAGCGAGAGAAATTTTATAAAATTTTTTACGCTCCTCCCGACATCGTCGGGTTCTAATCTGACGCCGTCAGTTATCCCGACAAACCGGTCTCTGCGTTTTTCTGGAAAAATTCTGGAAAAATTACACCTTTAAAATCTGGAAAAATTCCTGCAAAACATCCATTATGACTCGATACAAGCATTTGACTCTAACAAACACACACATATATATATATATATCAATTTCACTAATTGTAATTCTCATGTTCATGTTCTTAAAAACATATTTGATCTTCTCTACACTTATCTTTTTTATAAAATACCTTTATATGTAATTAAGACGAGGTTAAAAACAAAATAAAGCATTTTCACAAAGTCTAACATGAGAATAAATAATAATGAAAAAGATATATAAATACACAAATAAAAATGAAAAACAAATACACATGGGTTGCCTCCCAAGAAGCGCTTATTTTTGTTCGAGTCACGAGCTTGACTCTACCCTTATTTAACGGATAAAGGGGAAGTTTTTCCTACACTTAAGCTTAAGTGCGGGTGATAGTAGCAATACACACCCTTAGGGTGGAAATTTATTACGAGAGGAGAGGGTGATGGGTGATTTATATGCTCAAAGGGGTGTGCTCTATTCATTATAACCTTACCTAATTCTATTGGTGTAGCGGGTGAATCAAATCTCTCTCCTAAAAATAGATCATCTTCTATCAACTTCAAAAGATTCTTAGTTAAGGATCCATCTTGACCTAATAAACCCGGTTTAAACCCATAATATTTCTTGTTATCAACCATGAATGGGTGATGTAAGTGTGTAAGGTCATGGGTTACTCCTATATTAGCTTCCATTCTACATGGCCTAGAGTCCACTACCTTTATCAAGCAACTACCCGGACTATTTATTTTGATGGGTGGATTGGGGCCGAATTCAATCGGGGTCTAGATTCACATCTAAAGACGGAAAATTGGGTAAGGTTTTTGGTTGAGGCTCCGGTTCATCAAAATTAGGAACTTCCCTAGGACTAAGAGAAAGGTCATGACAACAAGCATCTAAACCTACATTCTCAAGTGGTGTTTGGTCCAAAGGTTCTCTATCAATCGGGGTTCCTATAGTCTCTTCTACTTCTTCCGGGTAAGTTATAGGTGGTGTGTGTTCCTCAAGTGATGGTAGGGCTTGTGGGCTTGGAGTTTCCACCTCATTCTCCATTATATCTAGATATCCTATATGTTCATCACGTGTTTTAGTATGATTTAACCCAAATACACTCCTAAGCATCTCAAATCCTTCTTTAGCCATTTCAAATTCTTGGTCCGATTTATAAGAATTGTTCTAAAAAATATTCTATTTGCCTAAAGGATTCCTTACGCGTGTCATATGTTTTGGTGAAATCTATTCCACGCATGCAACTAGGTAGTTCAACTATAACCATCTCACAATCTTGTTTGGATTTCGATTCCATGTTCTTAAGATCTAGATATTTTTGTTCATGGTGCCTAAGGTTGGATAAATCCTCCTTATCTATTTCCTCAAGTTGTTATGTAGACAACAACTGATGGTTTATGCTTAGGAGGCTTTTCTCAAAAAAATTCCCGAGGGTCTCACTAAAAGGAGTTGATCCTAACAATGATTGTTGAATAGAAGCCACACAAGCACTAAATTTATCAAATCCATCTAACCTTACACCCGTCTCCTTTTGGATATCTCTAAGATCACTCACAAATTCATTAGAACAATAAAAAGCAATCTAATTTGTGAAATTCAATTGTTCCTCATTTGTTAATGATTCAAATGCAACTTCACTTGCCATAACGACAAATGAAAAGGGTTTTATGAACACAAACACA
Source organism: Chrysanthemum lavandulifolium (assembly GCA_022545495.1). Lineage (NCBI taxonomy): Eukaryota > Viridiplantae > Streptophyta > Magnoliopsida > Asterales > Asteraceae > Chrysanthemum > Chrysanthemum lavandulifolium. The sequence continues at coordinate 38,473,595 of CM040246.1, forward strand.
AAGAAGGGGGATAGACTACAAGAAAGCTAAAAATGAGAAAAAATCTTACTTGATAGGAATTAAGCAAGGGAACCTAAACGAGATAAAAATCTAACTAGCTATTCTATTCCCCGGCAGTGGCGCCAAAACTTGATGCGCGTATAACGCGTTCGGGGTCAAAGGAACTTCCTTTTCGTTGAGCAAGTTTTTCAACACCCTAGGCAGTGAACCTAATCGCTGTAGTGTAGTATTGGGTAAGCCTCGGGTATTGATATCGTTCTCTAGGGGAATAGGAATGCTAGTGAGAGACATACTATGCTAAGGTTTGAGGTTGAGGAAGATTATTTTTTATCTTTTTATATTTTTAAGAAGGCTAAGGGTAAAATCTCGAGGTTTGGATTTGGGGGTTTTGGTACTTCTACCGATTACTCTACTTATCTAATTATCTAAACTAAGGGGTAGTCTATGTCTATTTGATGTGTGCTCGTATGATGATTAAAAATGTGTCTACCTAGATACTATTACTCCCTAGTTATCTTTTATTGGTGGTTGAATTGTCACGTCCTTATTCTTAAAGCGTTGTGTTTCCTAAGATCGTAGGGTATGCTTTTATCCCTAACTCTTTGAGATTACCTTAAGGTTATTGCTATGAGATCGCTAGGATTCATAAACTAACACTAAGGTTATCTTTGTAAATTTAGTCTACGATTCCGCTAAGTGACTATAAACTAAGGTTCACAAAGATTACTCAAGCATTAAAAACACAACGACAGCCTAGTGCCATCCTAAGCCAATTACAATTAAGATAAGAGACAACCAATCAATAATTAATAACTAGGTTTTAAAGATCTAAGCAAACACACAAGAAATTTAGCCGGACATGTTAAGCATGCAAGCATACACACATACAATTGAAGACATAATGAAATCAATGAAGTAAATTACTTATCTTGATGTAAAATAGGGTATGAGAACCCTAAGATACTGTCCAAACCGGACCAAAATCGTTTTAGGTTTTTACTCCACAAGTCTACCTCTAAAATTCTGAAAATTCGATTTCTATATATAATTTTACAACCGCTACGACGTCACCTTATAGTTGGGACGCCGCGGATCGCCGTCATTAGGGTTTCGTCTTGGCAGTCATCATTGGGATGGCGTCACGTTGTGGTTGTGACGCGTCGGTCTTCGATGAGTGGCGTCGTGCGAATACGGATCTAGGCCGTGCGAGAAGAAAAGTCTTCGTGGCGCCTTACTCTTCAAAGCTTGGCGCCGTCGGTGCAAATTAGCAAAATCGCTCTTGAGTCGTCACAACTCAAATTACATAAAGAGGACGGCGTAGCCCTCTGTTTGGGGCCGTCGGTGTAATTCCAAAGACTTGAGTGTCTTGATCTTGACTTAGCCATTTTCTTCATATATTCACTCCTTTTCGTCAAAAAATCTATCATTCCAGCATTTTGCTTCTAAGAGACCTAAAAAGTAAAAAGGAATTAAGTAGTAACAGATATAAAAGTGAGCGATTAAGAGCTTAAATGACCCCTTAAAAGTGTACGTTTTAAATCCTTATCACTCATCATAAGAATTAATGATAGGGTGCTCGAGCTCCCATCAACGCATAACTGATAACCCTATTTCTCACTTGTCGAGCCAATGAGCAAGAGAAGAAGGAGTGAGAAGCTGAAATGCAACAAAAGGCAGATTTTTTTGAGATTTAACGATTTTAACGACACTTTTTGAAAAGTGTGATAAAAACCTAAATTTTTTAGACTTAATGACATTTTTTATAAACAAAATGTACCACAAAGGCAAAAAATATATAAGTACTCACACTTTTTTGTGTCACTATAGATTGAATTTTAGTGAACTTCTACCTACATTTCTTTATGTATGGGATAAGCAAATAATTTTGAGTGACACTTCTTTTACTTTTAGTGATACTTTTTTGACTTTTGATGATCTTTTTTTATGTGTCCACAATTTGTTTGTAGTGAACACTGAACTTATGCATGATACACCATAATTATTCTAATATAAACCTTAGGGTTGTGTATTTGACTGATTTCACTTTTCTTCCAATATAAACCAACACCACTAATATATTCAGATAGACCACATGAGCTATATTCTCAACTATGTATGTACCTATATCTTTTACATTATCCTTTGAAAAGTTTGAAATGTCCCTAACTCCAAAAGTATTGAGACCCATAATGGATGAACCAGAAGCATTGCATCATCGATCGCTGATCTGCGCTAAACCGTCAAGTCAAACAGACTTAAAACAGCTCAGACGCAAATGCAATGAAGATCAGAGAATACAGGGGATTCCCGGGTCGTTAAGTCCCAAGGAGACTCAATGGTGTGCAAACACTGATTCAGATGATAGAAGGATCACTAAGGATAATGATCCGAAAGGATTAGGATTGAATAATTACACTACTGAAAAAGGAAATGAATAAAAGCGACTTAAATGCAAATTAAGAAAATTAAAAAGATAAAAGATATTAAATAAACGCTATCACTATTTTTAAAGTGATGAACGTTTAAAACCTAAAACTTACGTTTAAATTAAAATTACGTTAACGCATAAAATAAAGCGTGAAACTTATACAATATAAATCCTAAAAATATGAAAAATACATTTTACAATCCTAATTATATAAGAAAATTTATAGAAAAGGAAAATTATTTTTATAACTAATTAATTAATTATTATTAATTAGAAACTATTTTTAACTAATTAATAATACTCTAAAATAAAAGAAAATACAAAATAAGACTAGAAAAATAAAATTAAGACTTAGAAAAATCTAAAATATGATAAAACTAATTTTAAAACTGAAAATATATTTTTAGACTTTTTATGTATTTATTATTAATTTAAAACTATTTAAAACTAATTTAAATTATTAAAAATACCAAATAAAAGGAGAAAAATAGGAAAAATACTTTTAAGCTTTTACATTTATCTAAACTTAAGAAAAATGAAAATTATTTTTTGAGACTTTTCTAATTTTTATATTAAATGCTATTTAAAAGGATTAAAAACTAATTTAAATAAAGAAAAATAGCAAAACAACTTAGAAAAATCTGAAAATTTCAGGAAAAGTCTAAATTAATATTAGGAATATGAGAAAAATGGAAAAACAGGCCCTTATGTGGAGAAATATCAAACTGCTATGGAAGTGCTTATTTGAAATAAGCACTTGATAAGCCAAAAGCACTCCAAAGGCCACCAAACTGATACACAAGCTCTATTATGCTAAAGGGACAGAAATGGAACAGGTTTCAACAAGCCTTAACCACTGATAAGCTATAATGAACAGATTTGATGAAATGAAATAATAAGCTAAAACAGTGAGGAGGGGGGTACTTTGAGCACTTGCACAATCTAAACCAATAAGCTGAAAGGAAAAACAGCTATTGAGACCTAAAGATTACCTAGCATATTACATATGGACCAAAAATCAGCTTCTAATGAGCTTATTTGAAGCTTGTACACAGGCTGCAAGTTGCCTGAATTCACACTCAGTATTAGCTGAGTGTGAGACAGAGCAAATCAGCTCTAAAAGAGAGCTTATTCAGAGCTTATAGGAACTAGAAAAAATTACACAAAAATCATTTTTAGAAACTAGATCAACTGAACTAGGACATATCCCAATTTTACTGATTTTGGTTAAGAAATAAATCCATGAAAATTCTTCTCATTTGAGCCAAAACTGAGTTTTTTGGAATTTTTGACTTTTATGCAAAACTGAAAAGTTGACTTAAGTGAAGTTTGATCTGGATTTTAAGGACTGAAAATGATTTGTTATGATGAAATTAAGTTACAACAAGCTAAGTCTATAGATTTAGAACTCAAAACAAGCTTTTGATGTTTCAAAATTCCAACAGTGGAACTGCTTAAGAGAGATTTGATGATTTTTGACTTTGAGAGTTCTGAGATGCAAAAACATGAACCTAAAGACTCTAATTCACTTACTGGGAGCCACTGCAATGCAAAGCATCCACTACACTAACCTCTAATTCAGGTTCACCATTAGATCCAAACACCCATTTGTGAACTGACTAGAACTAATGAATAGGCAGATTAATGAGTTATCCAATTTTACCACTTAACCTCTATCTAATGAACCTAATTACTACTAAATAAACGGGTTTAAGCCCAGTAATGTTCACAGATTACAAACACAATTATAAAGCGCCTTGAATAAAAATTGAAAATGAGAATCAACTTACAAGTGCTCCGGTGATTTAATAGCTTAAACCAAACCCACACTATGCTAAACTATTCTAAACCAACCCAAAATCACCACCGCAATGCCCAAATAACCATTTCCCAAACCAAGCTGCATCGGTTTGACTTCATTGACCACGAACCTAAATTACTTAGAACTTGATTGCAAGCTTACGGAAGCTAAAATAAGCTTAAAGAAGCTTGTTTAAACTTAAAAGATTCTGTAGGAGCTTATAAACAAGAGTTTGAAAGCGAGATACTCAACGAGAAACCATAAATGTTGAAACTTATATGGAAACTTGAATTTAATCCTCAAAAGTACAAGATAATGCTGTTTTAACTTAAAAGAGATATATTTAAACTGAAATTACAACACTTCCATTTAAACTAAGACAAATATTTAAAAATCGACATAAGTAAAATTTATGAAAAACTAACTAACTATATTTGCTTCCTTCTTTCTTCCTCCTTTTATACCCCAAGTCTTCTCTCTCATGTCTTGAGTGGATCCCACCTTGTTCCAGAGCAATTGGTTGACTTTGTTGAGATTTGGCCAAAAATTCAATTTTGGCGGGAAAGGGAGATTTAGCAGTTAAGGTTGAGTGAGGGGGAGGGTGAGGCAATAAATGCATCTTGGATGTTGTGTGGAGGTGGGGGGACATGGAGGAGAAAAGGTGGAAAAAGTGTGAGCTGGGGGCATGGTGTTACAGGCTAGTGTTGGGGAAGACAGTAAAAGGGCGGGTTTTGGGGTGTTTGTTTGACTTATTTGACCGACCAGGGTAATATTAAAATGGGGGGGTTCAAAAGTGGTAATATGGCAGGGTCCAAGGTTGGAATGGCAAGCCAAAAGGTTTAAAAGGCTTTAGTTAATATAGGGACCTAAATTGCCAATTACGAAAATATAAGGACCATCTTGCCATTTCCTCAAAGTTTCTCCAAGGACTAAACCGACAATCTCAAAAGTACAAGGACTAGACTTGCCATTTTCCAATTTCAGGGGCCAATTTTGCCAATTCTCAAACTTGGAGGACTAAACTTGTAATTTCCTCAAACTTTTATATTTTTCACCAAAGGACTAATTTTGACAAGTTATGATATTAAAAGGACCTTTGGTGATTTTACTTTGAAATTATGTGCTCGGGACTTGTTTTGACAACTTTTGAAACTTGGGGACTAAAATTGCAATTTTGCAAATTTGATATGTTTTCATCGATTTTGATATTTTGCATTTGAAATACATAAAACACCGATTTGTGATATTTTGATTATTTAGATGTGTTTCTGAGTGTTTTCAGATGATTTTGCAGTTTATTTTATACAAAAATGATGAGTATTTACACACTCATCAATCGCCTTTGTCGAAAATCACTTGACATTTAGAATGTGACTATGTAGGTTGCGTAAATGGGGTTATAATCGAATGGAGGGATATAAGTTTCATACTCCGTATTATTTATGGTTTAATCTTAATAATATCTGAGTACTAACGGTCGAAATTATGATATGTGGTTTATGTAAAGGTACAGACCATGCCATGAGTCATCTTTTCACGAAATAACTACTAACTACTAGGATTAAATATCATTGTCAGTAACATTCAAGAGTGTTGGACTTATGAAATAACTAATTGAATTTTACAAGTACAACGGATTTTTATCTCAAACCAGGGGTCACTCTCATATGTTTTGTACGAAGGCCATCCTTAGATTTTATTATTTGGATTTCACATAGATTTTTGGAGTAAAACAAGCAGTGTTTGATCGGTTGGAAAAATCACTATTCTTTGAAGACAGAGGCGAGGGTTCGATCCCTCACTCTTTGCAAAAGTAGGAGGTCACATGGGCGATCTTTTACGTTCAGTCGAGGTAAAGTTTTTTTACATCTCACCTACTCCATACCGCGTGGAAGACGGGATTGAGTAACATTGATTTATATAGATATTTGGATTGGCGATAAGATCAGCTATACATAAACAACTTAACTTTGAATCTTTGATTAGTTAATTTTAACTTGTAACGGCTAAATGGAAAAAAATATAAAATATTAAATGAAAATACATCTAGTCAAATGTGTTGGGCCAGGAAGATGACATGTCATTAAATGTCCGTTGGGCTGATCCACATCCAGTTTTAATTTTTCATTCACTTGAAAGAAAAATAAATACACGATTAAAGGTTAGAAATTTAACCTATCATCATACTAGTTTAGTTTTTTGGGTAACGATGGTTTTGGACTTTTTGGTTAACCAATTCACGGGGTTTGAAACTAACGCCATACAAACTTAAACAGGTAAAACCCTTCCTTTTCAAAAACAACTATTCGACCATCGTGTTTGTTCGCTCAACCGGCCTCACTAGTTCATTTTCATCTATAGAAATATACTCTAAATGACCATGTTTAAGCCTTCATAAGGTGTGAAGTTCTTAATAGAAGATGATTAATCAGTACACCACTAGAAATTTGAACTATACACACTCAAAGAGAAATTCTACACAAACTACTCGGCCAAAAAGTCGTGTGGCAACACAAATCATAGGGGGTGTTTGTTTAAGCTTATTTGTGAGTATTAACTTATATGATTTCAGCTTATATTTCACAGGCGCAAATTTTAGAACTTATTTAATACTCACAGCTTATATGAAGCATAAGCATGAGCCTCAAAATAAGTAGAAAAATTAAGCTTATGAAAATATAAGCCGATACCAAGTAAGCTCATAAGCTCACGTATAAGCTAAAACAAACACTCCCATAAACACATCTTTGTGGTGTGTGAAATAATCTGGTGGTCAACAAATTAGTTACCTTTTGAAACTACTTGTAACTTTCTATTTACACACAGTAAATTAGCAATTGAAAGCCAAAAAAAAGAAGAAAAGAAAAGTGGGAATCTTTGTATGGACTTGTGGGAACACCAGGAGTACACATAATAATATGTATTATTGATGTTGCTTTTTCTAAAGTCAAGATGACACACCTTCATAAAAGGCAAAGCAAAGCATAAACACACAAAAAAAAGAATCTTAAAAAGCCCCATCGCAAAACTATCTTTAAGCATACTTAACTACTAATGTGGTGTAAACATGGTTACAATCAAAATTATATTAGTTAAAAAGTATAAACGTACTTATCAATTAGTATGATACAAAATAATAAACCAAGCTTTTTACAAGAAAAATATGGAAAAGATATAAATTAGGGAAGCTAAATTGTCAGTTTTGTCATAAAGTATTAGGTGCTGATATTTATTTTTGGCGTTTCTTAGTTTTCACTTCAATAATTGATATTTAAACTCAAATGCACGTTTTAACGTAATATCTATCGTGCAAGTAAGAATAACTACATTAATCCGATTGTAAGTCATGTCATCTAATAAAGGTTAGTAGATAGATGCGCTTAGAACATATCCACTTAGGCTATGTTTGTTACATGAGATTATGAAAAGATTATACTTATTTTTTCAAAAAATAAGCTACTAAAAAAATAATCTTTGCTTGCCAGACAGAACTTATTAGAGCTTATAAAAAAATAATCTTCCATAATCTCAGAAAATAAAAGGTTACTTAATGTAGTTTATAAATAATAATATTTTTTTTTATAATCTTTTCCAAAGACCAAAGACCAAAGTAAAGACCAAAGAAAAGACCAAAGACCAAAGATCAAGAACAACATCAAAGACAATGACAATCTATTTCACAAACATACATTTAATGCTCCATTAGGTGAGTATACCATCCAAATTAACTTATGACACTTTTTTTTTTTCTTCTCATTATTGACGTTGAGAAAAATTTAAATGCTTACTCTTATTTTGCCTAGTCGAATAGATTTGTAACATGTTTATTGTTTTGTTTTTGAATTCGGCTAGGCTTTAGAGGTATGTTTGAGATTGGCATGTCAATCTTGTTTTAGTATGGTGGGAAGCACAAGTGGTGCGTGTGTCTGTACAAGTCAATTTGGTGTTTTGGCATTTTTGCCTGAACTTTTATTTTTTATTCATATATTTTATCAGGGTAAAAACCATTTACCAAAAAAAAAAAAAAAATGCTTACTCTTATTTTGATGTTTACTAAGGAACAAATCCTCACCATCCATCTAGTTTGATCTAATGGTATGGATTAACCTAAGATTTAATAGATAAACCTAAGTCCATATTTTTTTTCTTGTTTCTTTTATCTTTCTTTTTTGTATTCATATTTTTTTTTGTCTTTTTTATTTATTTATTTCTAATTCGCGTTTTTTTTTTAATTCACGTATTTTTTTTAATTCACGTTATTCACGTTTTTTTTAATTCGCGTTTTTTTTCTCGCTTTCATACGTTTCGTCCGTCTTCATCTGTTTTCATACATGTTCGCCCGTTTTCATACGTTTTTCCCGTTTACGTCCATTATTCATACGTTTTCGTCCGTTTTCATACATATTCGTCCGTTTTCTTATGTATTCGTCCATTTTCTTGCCTTTTTTTCGTTTTAAAATGTTTTCGGCTGTTTTTAAAGGTTTGCATACATTTTTGAATATCGTAAGTGATATTCTGTGATATTCAAAATATCACAAATGAAATTCAAAATATCACTTGTGATTTTCAACTAATGTTTTGTAACATGAAAATCACATGTGATATTCAGAATATCACTATCACAAGTGATATTCAGAATATCACAAGTGATATTCTTGATATTCAGAAAATCACAAGTGATATTATGAATATCACAGAATATCACTTGTGATAGTCAGAAACGTATGGAAATGGGCAAAAACGGAGGAAAAAGGACGAATACGTATGAAAACGGACGAAAACGTATAAAAGCGTAAAAACAATTCAGAAAACGGACGAAAATGTATGAAAGACAAGTGATATTTAGAATATCACAAAGTGATATTCAGAAAATCACAAGTGATATTCTTTGAATATCACAAAGTAATATTCTGAATATGATATTCAGAAAATCACAAGTGATATTTTGAATATCACATAATATCTGTTGGATCGATATACTCTGACCAAACTAACTATGTAGCTTGTAAGGGATTAGCAACCTCAGATAAATCCGAAGTCACTAACAATGAAACACTGATATAACTTTACTAAGTATGCGGAAACTACTTCAATAAAGCTAAGAAGAATAACTTTAACTTCAACGATTTTATTAATACTTTGAACCTGCTTGATACACAGATTCACTAACAATCCCCAATACCTCTAATATTCTCTCTAAAGTCGTATTCTAATAACATGTCTCTAATGCCAATCTAGGGGTCCTTTTATAGGCATAAGGATAACCCTAGTCGGTTTACAACTCTAATCCTTGTACGACAAGTAATACTAAACTAAGAATATTCTAGAATAACAAAGCTTTCCATAAAACATTATATTATAACCGTTTTTAAGCTTTGCAGTACTTTGATGTTGAGCAGTACTTTGACTTTCTTCTTTAGCAGTACTTTGACTTTCTTCAGCTCTTTGACTTTCTTCAGTACTTTGTCTTTTATATCCCAATAATCCTCCCCTAACTTGAATTCTACTTGCTTGATTTCAAGTTCCTTTGTATCTGTATCTTTAACATCTTTTGTCTTCAAGGAAAGATTGTGTCTTTATCTTCAGATTTATGTTGTACTTTCTGTGCTTGTATTATCATCATCAAAGTAGTCTTTATAAGCAATCCTTTTCAAAGAACTATCGCTAATCTTCATCTTTTCACTACTCGACAACATATGGCAAATTGTACATCGGATCATAAAGTTTCAGTCTATTCTCATCACTTCGGTGTGTAAACTCCGTGAGAGGTGAATCATTGAAAATTTAATGGATTTTGATGTCTCTTTACCAAAGCCATTAACTCGGAGTAGCCAATGTTTAGGTATGTAAACTGTGGTACATTGATAACCATATGATTTTAGCAAATCATCGACTATCAACGGTTTGTTTTGTCTTTACCAAAAGTCGCACTTTTGGACTAGTTAGTTCTTCCAACCATGGTGAACTAATTACCATATAAATGGTTTTTCCACAACCTTTACCACAAGCCATTTTTCTTGTGGGCTAGCCAACTCTTTACTATATCAGATATGGTGAGTTGATTACCATACAACTTATTGGCAAGTTGTCAACCATCAACGGATTTGAGATATCTTTACTAGAGCCGTTTGCTCATGGATTAGCCAGTCCTTTTGTTAAACATGGTGGACTGATAACCTTTTGTTGTAACCATCTCAAAAACCATTTGTTGCTGTTAACTTTTGTTTCAAAACATTTTGCATTTTAACAAAAGTTTGCTTATTTTCTATTCAAAAGTCTTTCACTGATTTTGTGCTGCAAGCAGTACTTTGGTTAAAGTACTGTTTGATCAGCAGTACTTTGAATAAAGTACTGGTTTTTCAAAAACTTATACAATTATGAATCATACTAGTATTTATGCATCGTCATCAGCCATAATTGTCCATTTAATGAATAGTTCAATGACCATGAGAGCTGTATCATTCTCTTCTTCAACCTCCATACCATGATCTAGCATTCTTCTCATAAGATCTCTTGTAAGTGGATATCGTTTTTCTGCTAGCATGTGAATCATAGTCCCATCTTCCAGCTCCAAAACATGCACTCCAGATTCTTTAAAGAATCTCCAGCTAGTAATTTCCCAATCTTCTTGGTTTTTCCAGATTGCATCAGTGCTTGTTTCTTCAGTTTCCCAGATGGTTATAAGATCTCCAAGCAAGACTAAACCAATTCCATTTGATGGAATGTGTTCAAAATATTCTTGCACCAGTTGGTATAAATGAAACAAATCCTCTCTGTTGATGATGTGCAATATATCCCATAGCAAATTAAACACTCTGAAACTCTCATCTTCTCTATGGAACATCAGATAATCTCCTTCCTTTGATTCTACAACTTCAAATGTAGATATCTTTGACTTTTTTTCTGCAACATCTTTAGACTTAGGATGCTCAAAGTCTACAACTCTAAGATAATTCCTCAGCTTATCAACTGTATCTGTTCTCAATTGAATCTTCTTTGATGGCTGTTCTTCTTCAGTTGTTCTCTTTCTTTTTAAACTTCTTTTTCTAGCATCCTCATTCTTCTTATCATCTTCAAAAGATATAATGCCTTCTACTTCCTTCTGATAGGCTTCTTTAACAACATCATACAAGTCTTTCATCTCTATATATTTCAGTTTGTGGAGACCTGTATAACCTCTTCCCTTCAGATAGGCCATCATAGCATTCCTCTCCTTAGCAATACTAGGTCGTCTTTGTGGTATAACAGCTGGTTTTTCTAGTGTAGCAACTTCAGCATCCAATTGAGCTTGTAGCTTCCTAGCAGCTGCTTCATTCTTAGCTACTTCAATAGCTCTTAGTTCTGCCAAAGTTAGCTTTTTCTTCTTCTTTGTTTCAACCAGTTTACCTTTGCCTTTGTCTTGAGGATCTAAGGCAGGTTGAGAAGCTTGAGGTTGTTCTTGACAACTCACGGAATACTAACACCTCTTGGTCTTGATAGGTTTTGCAATATTTGAGAGCAGTCTCATCATCACTTGCGAGTGTGCTCTACTTTGGGTGTATCGATGTCACACCCCAAATTACTGCTTTGCGTGAAATGGAATTCACGGGATTGTTGTCATAGCATCATAATCACAGTTATATTGAGCGACCTAAAGTGTCGTTTGGAAAATACATCGTTTGATTTAATAAAATAACCAGAGTTTACAAAGTAGGTCCCAAATGTAAATCAACTTGTGCGGAAATAAGTTTGTTACAATTCAAACGATGTTTTAAAGTACGTAAAAACCAAATGAGACGCGTCGTCACCACGACTCCATGATGTGTCCGAATGCATGCCATGAAGTGAATGCCTTAGATACCTGAGATAAAACATGCTAAAAGTGTCAACACAAAGGTTGAGTGAGTTCATAGAGTTTGTTTTGAAATGTAAAGCCTTTAGAAATCGTTTATGCGAGAAAGGCATTGTGAATCCACTCGGTTCAAGTCCCGCCCATACAAAACTTGCAACTGTGTGTTCACAACCCATTGCCAAGATATGTATAGTCAATGATAATCCCAAGACATTCAAAGACAATGATAATCCCAAGACATTCAAAGACAATGATAATCCCAAGACATTCAAAGACAATGATAATCCCAAGACATTCAAGACAATGATAATCCCATGACATTCGGTCCAATGATAATCCCAAGACATTCGGTCCAATGATAATCCCAAGACATTCACCCAATGATTTATGATACGGGATATGACTAAACATTAAGTTCGATTAAGCATGTAGTTTGCAAATAGATATGAATGTCATAAAAGATGATGAGCATGTATCTCCCCAAGCAGTTATGAAAACAAGTAAAAGTGGGGCTATGAAAACTCACTTGGTGGAATGATGCGAAGACAAAAGTGGGTACACCGAGATGTAATGTGATACGTTAATCTTGACCTATTGTGAAGGATATGACATGTAATGAGTTGCAATGTAATGTTATGCATGCATTTCGTATGTTAATTTATACCATTTACGGGTTTTGAAAATATTACTCGTCGTCGAAAAATACTCTTTTGACGTCTTGACCCTTCAAAAATCACTTTACAAGTTTTTACGTCAAAATGTCATCCCACAATGGTTTTATAATGATTTTTGGTGAAATTACCACTTTTCGTCGCAAAACAATGTCGTCGGAAAAATCATGAAATTAACAAAAATGGCTCCGGAAAAGTAGTCGTAAAACGGTGTACGTCGATCGTTAGAGAACGAACTCAACGGTTTTGGAAAGTTTGTATCGATATCTAGAAGTTTCAGTTCAGGAGTTTTCGTTCAAAAGGTCTCGATCATAAAGATATCAAGGGCTAAAGATGGTGGTTTTTGCTAATTGTGTGCAGAAAATAAGTTTTGGCCAAGTTTGAACATCCGTAAATAATATACTATGACTCCGCTTGACAAACGGCTTTTTGTTTTGAAAAATATGGCCGGTGAACTTGATTTTACTAGAAGACATTTCGTTCTAAAAGTTTCACATCATGGTTAAAAGCGCCGCAAACATGGTCGTCACATTAATGTAACACTTGTATCGTAAAAATAATATAATTTTTCGGAAAATAATAGTTCGGCAACTTTATAAAAACGTGCATATATTTGTCGTTTCAAATCCGCTTTCTCGTATAATATGTCCTTAGCTTCGTATCGAAGTAAACTAATATATTTTTGAGAAGTCGAAATAATTTGTGAAGCTTAAGGCTCGTTTTTGACTCGAAAACACTAAAAACAGCAAGCTGAAATTTTCAGAAAATAAACATTTCGTCATCAAACTTTAAAAATTCACCACGGCTTCGTTATAACTCCGCTTTTATCCGTTCAAAAAGCCACGGATTCGTTTTAAAGTATATT
>CM040246.1:38487290-38687290 GCA_022545495.1 Chrysanthemum lavandulifolium
ACATGCAACCCCTTCCGCGAATATTGCAACGGCGGGGATAGTGAAAGAGAGGAAGAGTGGACATGCCCTCATGAGCGTGAAAGACATTGCATTAAGTTCGGTGACTTGGCATTTGAGGACTGGTACGCAATACAATTCGGAGACGCCAAGATTAATCTGAATCTTCTTAAGAAGCTAAAAATTGATTACGAGGAGCACATTCAGAAAAAGGAAGAGGCTAATAAAGACATATACTGCACGGATGAGCATTTATGTAAAACTGACAACAAGGAATTACGCAGTCATTGGTGCGAAAGAGTAAAATCTCCAGGGAAATTGTATGGGCCATGCAACCCATATGACGATATGTAACGAGGGAAGCAGCCGGGAGAATAGGAAAGATGAATTCTTTTGGTCCTCAACCAATGATGAGGAGAGAACGAGTTTGCCTTGGCTGGACAACCTAGGATTTGATAGTTGGGTGAAGATTAAGTATGGACATGTGGACACGTTAACCAAAGAGAAGATTTGGAAGGAGTACATGGATCGAGACAATTCAAACAACGTGAGTCTCAACAACACGAGTGAAATAACAATTCAAAATGACAAAGAGTTGGTTAGTGATGAAAAAGAAGAGTGCAAGCGCGTTCTAGTGGAGAATCTGCTCGATGAAGAATGGTTCAATGGTACAGCTTCTAATGATGATGATATTGAAAGGATCCAAGATTACCTTGAGTTGCAAGGTAATGAGGAGTTTACTGATCCCGACGACGAAGCTTACGAGCAAAGGAGGTGCAAACTCCTGGAAATTCCCTACAAAAGACCACCTCCAATTATTGTCCAAAAATATGAATTTACTCGCTACCACCTGGGACCTGATGAGAAATTTTGTAAAGTTCGGAAAATCAAAACCAATGAATACCTCCGAACTGCTTCGAATGTCGCCTGGATGAGACATAACTTGATGAAAGATATCAAGAAGTGGGCAGTCCAAAGGCCCCCATAGAAGCACCGCGGCTCGAGTCTAACTTAAAGACTCAGAATAAAGAAAAGTGCTCTTTCGGAGACAACCCGAATTCTCCCTTTCTTTTATTTTATTTCATTTTCATTGGGTTTGTGTTTTCTAACTATTTTTGCAGAAACGAGGAAGTAATTATCTGCGCAGCTTCTCGATTCGAACAGAGTTACGGGTAACTCACCTTGGTGATTACGCCAGAACCAACCTTGTAGCAACAGTAATTTTGACGATACCAATTACGGCGTAATACCATCTCGGTGGTTACGCCAGAATAACTACTCGCTTGCACTCATTCCAGTTTTGCCGATTCAGAACTCCTCAAAGAGTTACGACGTAACTTTCTCCTGCTTTAATTCTTTCATTTTAAAACACATCAACCTTGTATTAGTTTTTAAATGAACTTTGTGGGGTGTTCCTGTAAACCCTCACGAGACTTCACTCGTCCATTTAGGACACCAAGTGGTTTAAAGGCTTGTTGCATTCTCTAAATGCAACCGTGATTCCTACGAAGTGAGTTAGGTTTGTTTTTCATTTTCATTTTTCTTTTAGAATTATGCTTGTCGGTATTGTGATTTCGTGGATTGAAGTTTGTTCATGATGCTTATACGAAGGCACATCTCTTTTCGTGGGCCTTTCTTCTTTATGGAGCAAATTTGGAAGTTCTCGCCTAATTCTACCTTTCTCTTCACCTTTATTTAATGCCTAGTACAAAAGGGACTTTGTACAATTCAAGTGGGGGACGGAGTAGAATTATCTCTTGAACTTTATTTCGCCCTCATTTTTCTAGTTTATTTTGAAAATTATGCCATTTTAAAAATTTGACATGTTTTTCTTTACCTAACTAGATTAGACCTTAGCGAGCACATACAACCCTTGATATTATATGGTGAGATTAGCCTTATCCGCTTCCAATATTTTACCCCAAATCCACCAAGTTATGAGTGTGCTTGGGTAGCTTGTAAACTTTAGAACTTGGCCTTTGCATCATTTCGAGACCATAGACGAGGTATGTTGAGTTAGCTCGATGTATTTGGACTTTTCAGTTTTAGAAGGCAATATTATAGGATTATCACCCAAACAGCCTACCATTGTGAGTCTATCGATTAGTCACCTCGACTTTTCGACCCCCATGTGAAACCCTTTTTTGTTGCACTCATCTTTAGTACGAGATACCCCTAGATACACCCTTCTGAGCTATTCCTTTCATTTTGTTCACCCAATATATTGTTTCGATACACCTTTACACCTTAGCCTACCATGTAGTCTTTATTTGTAATTGGGAAGTCATCATTTGCCTAAGTTCAAGGTTCGAGTGGAAAGGTTCTGAAATCACGCTTTCACCGACAACATTTACAAGATCATTGAAGACCCCAATTCCCATTGTTCATCTCAAGTGGGGGATATTATGTTATGTTTTGTTATGTTAAAAATAAATAAAGTGATTCAAAAAAAAAAAAAAAAAAGTGATTCGAAAAGAAAAAAAAGTTGTTATGATTATGTTATTGTAAAGTGCGATGTTATAAGCACTGTAGTATGAGCTTTATTGATTAGTATCGAGGAGGTCACCTCGGTCACATTTGAAGATTGGAGTTGGTAGTTATGCCAACAGTTGAAGAAAAGGTAATGTGCCCATCACGACGTCCTCTAATGACACATCTACCTTGTATTTCGTGATCCGGTTTCTTGACTTCTAAGCTTGAACTTTGGGCGAACGGTAAGTGGTGATGACTTGGTTATAGATTTAAGACTACATGCTTGTTTTTTATTTTACACCAATTATATATCCCATGTCTTATCCTACCCCTTTTAGTCATGAAGCGTGTCGAGGTGATGCAGCGAGCAATCTTTGGTGTCTTGGCCATGGAATTGGTCATGTATCATTGATTTGTCCACTTCGCCGTGACATGTTAGTAATGACGAGTCACCCCTTAACCTTTGTCGTGTCTACCCATATTGCCTTCGAGAATTGTTTAGCCCTTAACTCTAGTGGTGGAGATTTGTGTAACCGCCAAGCTTATGATAGAATACATGCTATGACTGTGCGATTGAGTGATCACCCGAAATTGAAACTTAGAATAGTTAGAGATTTGAGTGTTTGTTCCCCTTCGTGAGGTGTTCGGCTTTGTTTTATTCTAGCATAAAGGATTTGTAAACCCTATTTTCCGTGTTATGGGAAATATCTTTTAGGAATCTATCTAATAAGGTCTACTTGAGGGCAAGTAGAGTTCAGTGGGGATATTTGATAACATCAAATAGTCCGAATATTAAGTGTCAATTTCCCCATTAATGCTCGTTATTTATATCATTTATATGGATTTACGCTTATTTTCCATTGTTTTCCACTTTCGTAAATTACGAGCATTGAGCTAAAGAGACGCGGGCTGGAAACATATCTAAAGATTTATCACAAGATGTTATTTTGAAGAAGTTACTGCGTAACTCACCTCTCACATTACCGTAACTATTGCGTGACTCAAGATGCCAACGTATCGAAGGTTACGGCGAATCTTCCCAAAGGTTACGACGTAACCACATTAGGTCAAATGAGATTCCACGCCGCTAATACTTACGCCAGAATATCGCATCACTTACGACGTGGCGAGTTTATTGAAGACTACGGCGTAACCACTAATAAGGATACGCCGTAACCAAAGATATCTAGTGCGTTTACTGAAGGAATAGAACGTTACGGCGTGACTCCTATATTGGTTACGCCAGTAACCCGGATCTCGCCTATAAATACCCCTACAATTCCAAGATTTCTAATCATCCCATTCTACACACAACACTGAGAATGTGGGAAAAAGCTCAAGGCGGGTCTAGAGGAGCATACGGAGATGTTTCAAGGGAGAAGTCACTCCTGACGATAAGCATTAGCGTTTTATATTTCTTTACTTTCAATTCATGTATTTCGTACTTTTGAATATTGAATTGATTTGCATGATTAATATGAGCTAAGCAACTTTTGGTGCTAGCCTAGTTACGATTCCTTAATTGTTTTGTTTACGTTTACCTTTACTTCCGTACAATTATTTCTAAGTGTATGCATGCATAGTTCATTGGTGGCCACCATTGGTTGATAGTTTTGAATGGCGGTGAGGCCAATTGCCTAGTAGATATGACCAACCCAACCCTAGGTGAGCGGATCGAGACGGAAGAGTAAGATATGACCAACCCACGACCCATCCTACTTGTGCGATTTGACCAACCGATCACCTATCGTTTGGATGAACTTAAGAATTGGGGTGTAGTGTCTAAGTTCCTAACGGACCGGCACTCACTATTTTGAATCTAGCATGTAGCGGTACTTAATGACTTGGCTTAGGGACCGGGAACAACAGACTTATGACGACTTGCACCGATTTCTCCTGTGGTGACATCTTTCTTTGATAGGTTAGGCGAATTGACCAAATGTTGTCCTCTCAACTTTGACCCCACCAAGTAATTGGAAGTAGGTAGACGTAGACATAACTAGCTAGGAGGATTAACTAGGTTAGCACCACTATTCCTCTATTGATTTCCCTTTACCATTTATCTGCTTTTATTTACTTTATTTTGCATTAGTAGTTTAATTAATTAAATCCCTATCGAAACAACTATTATTCTGTGATAATTAGAGTTAGTAATAATCCAACACACATAGCTCATGGGACGACCTTGGCTTTACCGATTACTACACTACACGCGACCGGGTACACTGCCCGTTAGTGCACTAGGGTAGACCATAGGTATAGCGAGACACTATAAATATTAAGACCTGGTCAGTAAAACCTGCATCATGGTTCATTGGAAAAGTCATCATGTACCTGTTCAGGATCCGTCAATTCAATTTCATGTTCCAAACTACCCTCATCACTTCGAGCTGTTCAACCTGCTCCGAGAGGTGAATCCTTGGGTAAAGAAAACATAGCATAAGACCTATCCTGATCATCTATGCACCCTAAATTAGTCAGTTGGCTAGGGATTCCTCCACTTGTGTTGAGTTCCAAGGAACTCTCCACATTAGGAGTTGCCAAATGTTGGGTCTTATTGATGATTCCACTGCCCTGGCCAGCATCTAAGCCTGAGTCAGTAGTGTAAGCCCTTCTGATCATGTCACCTCTACTCCTTGTGACAGCCTCATTAGCTACACCACTAACACCAGCTTGAGGTAGCTTGGTGCCCTTCCTTCTCCTCCTAGTAAACAGAATCCTATGGGGTTCAGAAGTTGAAGTTAAAGGTTCAGCAGTGAGTTCAGGTGTGATAGCAGGGGTTGCAATTATGAGTGCAGGGGTTTTAGTATCAGTGGTTTGGGAAGGTTGTGGTTTAGGTACATCATCATACTTAGGAATATCTGGCAAAGGTATCATATTAGGAAACAATGGGGTAACTCTTCCTGAGAAAGTTGGATTTTGATGCCTCATGTGTGCAGGAACCATATGATGAACCTCATACTTCCTATTATGACCAATAGGTTCTTCAATCTGACTATCCACAATCAATTGAACAAACATAGGATACAAGTAATACTTACCCTTGTCCCTAAGATTCTTCAAAAATCCATCAAAAATCATCCTAGACCAATTGAATTCCTCCTTCGAGAAGAATGATAATGGCAGTTGCAATTTTGGAGGGAAACTCATCAAAGCATGTGGTCTTATTGCTCACACACATCAACAAAGTGTAAATCAAAAACTTCCACTGAGGAGAAAACATACCTTTAAGAAATTTAATTTTATCTCCCCTTCTTTCATAACCCAATCTTTCTAAACCTTCAAAAATGTCATCATTAGAAAGATTAACTACTCCATCAGCATCCTCTAGCTTCAAGACACCTCTAATTACATCCTCATTGACCAAAATCTCATTTTCATCCACAACAGTCCTAAGAACTTCTAACCCATCTCTCTCTTGTATCTCAGCATCCACCAAAATTGATGTACATATGTTTTAAGAATTGTGGGTGCTACTGTTAACGCAAAGTGGATTGGACTGTGGTTAAGGAAATCAATCATCTCATGGAAGCCTTCTGATTGATTGTTCTTGATCAAGTATGCAACTAGGTTATGGGTTTTGGAATACAACGTCGGCATGAAGATCAATTAAATGATCTGGCAGTGATTTGGGGGAATAAATACGTTATCACGAAAGTTACAAAAGAGCCCCTCAAATTTCCATCATTAGCAAACATGCACTAGCAGTGGTTTGATTATCACTGGCAGTAGTTTGAAGTGCTCTAGCAGTGGATACCTCACCAATACTCCAATCTTTTGATCAGAACTTCAGCAGCAAATTCTGAATCAAATATAGGGATAACATGCATTTGTTTGAAGGATTTCAAATACTATTTTTTTTTCAGCTACTCCTACATACTCCAAAAGATCCAAAATGTACACAACTCCTTCAAACCTGCATGTCACAAACACAAACCAAACACTTGAAACAATGTTAAGGTTAGCAGTGGTTAGAAAATAACTAGAAGTGGTTTCATAATGCACAAAGGCAGTGGTTAACAAGTATGCTAAACACCCAGTCAAAATTCAACTCCAAGTCATTTAAACGTCCACCAAAGTCAAAGACTTCATTTACTCCTCAACAACTCATACCTTCCCCACATTTAACTCACTGATTTCATATTAACTATATTTAATACCATCTTACTCACATACCACACATATTACTCCCATTCCATGTCATGTGCCCAGAGCAACCACTATCAAAAATTCCTTTGTCTTTTAGCTCATCATGTAGATTGCCCTGCACATGAATTTAAACAAATTAGTTCCTTTTATGGACCCAAGCCAATACTGACTTGGGTCTGCCATGTGCATCAACATAATCAAATTCTTTAGGTCTATTGATGCACTACTGGCATGGTGTAAAACCTTGGTCTTAGGTTTCCATTGCCAGCTTGCTGAGGCCTTAACAACATAGAAATGGCTTCCAACCACTATGTCAGTAATCACCTTTGGTACAGTTAAAACAACTTTTGTTTCATTAGTGATATTCTGCTTAGCGGTGGAAAGATTTTGCTTAGCAGTGGTTGGAACCCATTTGGGTGCAGCAGTGATTATTGACTTTGTTGCACCATTTCTCATTAGCACTGCACTTGGAACCATGTTTCTTTTTGAATGAGGGATTGTTTTCTTTGAAAAGTTTTGGTGATTTACCCTCCTCCAATGATTCCGACACGTGGTTGGTTTTATAACGCTCTGTAGATGCTCAAACTACCACATTTAAAACAAGCTTTCTTCACACATTGAAACTCATCTCCTAACTGCTTGAAATTAAGCCATTTAAGTTTCTTTGATTGCCCCTAGGTATGTATCTTTTCATCTGCTCCCTAGGTACCTCATTGATTTCAACAACTTTCTGTTAGGAATTAGAAATTCCAAATGGTATTAAAGAGTCGGTCACCTCAAGTATATGTAATCGTTAGAAAGCTCGTAGTCGTAGTTATTTTAAGTTAAGTAGTATTTAGTTAAGTAACACCGTGGAGGACTGACGGTCTTTACCCACCGTATGCCCGATCCACACCCGCTGTGGCGCTTTATGTAAGACTATAAATACTCTCTACCTTCCAAGGTAGAGAGTTGGAGCTCATAATAATATCTTTCACTTTCTCTCACTAAGTTCCCTAAACCTCTAACTTTCTCTCTCTAGAATTCCACTTATACGCCCACTTTGTGTTATGGTTTGATGTGTATGTGAAATCCAATATCCTACAATTGGTATCAAGAGCCATGGTTAGATCATCTCTTACATATCTTTGGATTTCTAGTGGTTTTTAGGTGGTTTTTGAGTTTGAAAAAGTTTAGTGGTTTTTGCATCATTTGGGTGATTTCTAGTGTTAAAGTTTGGATTTTGATAGTACTTTTGTGTTTAGAATCATCTCAAGTGTTTAGGTTTTGATTTTGAAGGTTTGAATCATTGTGGTTGGGTTGTTTTTGGATTGAAAAGTGGTGTTTTTTGTGTTTTTCTTGCTAGCGACTTGAGCCTCGGAGAGATTATCTTGGTAGCGACTTGCTTTGTTATTTGGTAGCGAGTTGTTGTTTAACGCCTTAGCGAGTTGAGCTAGCGACTTGTCTATTGAGACAAGCCGACAAAAAGTACAGTTAGTGGACTCCCCACTACGAGTAGCGACTTGGTTTAAGTTAGCGACTTGTACTTTATATTGTTAGCGACTTGGTGTTAGCGAGTTGGTACCTAGCGAGTTGCTATTTAGCGACTTGAATATTTAGCGACTTGGTGCTTAGCAATTGTCGCCAAAATTTTGTTAGCGACTTGGATTGTAGCGAGTTGTTATGTAGCTTGACTTGGAGCTTTAGCGAATTAGTACTTAGCGACTTGGTACTTAGCGACTTGGTTCAAGGGTTTAGCGACTTGGTACTTAGCGACTTGGTTCAAGGGTTTAGCGACTTGGTTGATTTTTTCAGAGAAGAGGTTTGACCAAAGTTGACTTTTTACGTCAAAACTTCAAACGGCCATAACTTTTGATCCAGAACTCCGTTTCTCGAAATACCACAAAACGACCGAACAGTCGAATATTGTGAGGTTTCACCACAAAGTCGTGAAACGAATTTTTCGAGGCCCAAATCCCTCCGAAAGGAAGTTATTGAGGTTTTAAGTTTTAGACCTAAAAATTCTCCGTAAAACGTGCATCAACCAATCCAAATCTCAACCAATCAACATTTCACTTTTCCTACGAACAATCTAAAGTCCTATCACACAATCGTCCTTCATTGTATCGATCCATCATCATCTTAACACATCATGTCTTACTCTACCGACCCGCTGATCTCGAAGTGCTTAAATTGTATGATGTTGTGGATAATAATGATAATGGATGCTACATCGAACGATTAAAGATGTTTGAATTAAACAATGAGGATGTGAGATCTTCATGTTCGAGTACAATGAGAATGCCACGCAAATGGAATGCAAGATTGAGCCATATCGCCTACTTCATCTCGCACCTCATACAACTCATATCCATAGTCGGGGATCGAACATGTAGTGCTCTTTTCCGCCAGACTTACCTACATTGACAAGAAGCTTGTCGTTGAACTTAGAACATTTAAAGTCGCAACTTACTAATGAAGAGGTTCAAAAGGATGGTTCCAAAGCACTCTTCAAGTAATCTACAAACAATTTCAGCCATTCATCGGTGGGGAATATTCATGATTACGATCAACACTTGACCGAATTTCCTTCAAACAACATACCGGAATGGAAATTGTGAATTCATTGAGACATTTATCCAACTCATGGATAATGTGAAAAGTACATTGAGGAAACCGCACAAAAGGATGAAAAAGTGAATGAGTGTCGTGCAATTGAGAGATTGTTGTGATAAGTTGGGTAATGTATCCGTGGAAGAATCGGGTGTTCTTGAATGCGTAATGTTAGAGAAACAAATAATGATGAGTCGGACAATGCTAAAATAGAATCTTCATGCTCATGTTCACAAGAGAGAGGTGCACCACCACAACCCGCAAGCTAATGCAAAGGAACGCCCATGGAAGCTTCGGATGTACCCAAGATAGAGATGCACCGCCACAACCTGCGCACGTTAATGTAGAGGAAAGTTGCATGAAAGTTTCGCAGCACCTAGGTATGCATCTTCTTCTCAAAATGATGATTATGAATTGCATGAGTACACCGCATTTGTGCTCGATGATTCCTTGACCACCGAACTCAATACCTATAAGGATCAAGTTGCCATATACTGAACAACAAGGCTAAGTTTGAACTTACCACTCGTGAGCGTGAGATGGATATCCAAATGCGCATAATTATTAGAAAAAGTAATTTTAGAGAAGAAGTATTAAAACAAGAGTTAAACTCCTTACAAGAAAAGCTTTCCAAACTGCTAAGCAAAACACGAACTTCAAGAAAATGTTAAAATGCTTAAGCAAGAATTCAAGGCTAAGGAATCAAAACTTTTGAATGATTTTTCCAATCTAAAACTTTGAAAACAAGCTTGAAAATAAGTTGTACGTACAAGGGAATACCATTCAAACCGCTCACATGATCACTAAGCATCGAGTCTTAAGCGATAAGCATAGCATTCCCTTGTTGAGGAACCAAATCCAGAGGTAATTAAAAAGGCTAGAAATGCTCATAAGGTGCTTTATGATGGTAATGAAATCCTTAAGCCTAGGCGAAACCTAGTTGCGTTGAGTGCACCGAGGAAGATAAGAAATCGATGAAGTCACTAGGAGAAAATGAATAAGAAGTTAGAAGATCCCGAGTGTAAAAGAATAACATAACGATCAAACCCCATAATTACACTAAAGAAAATTGGATCTCCTTGAACAAGTTTAAGCCTCGACTTATTAACCCCGAACAAGTGTTCGGAAAAGGATTTAGATAAGCAAAAGCGAGAATCTTGTTGTAACGAACCTCCCTTAGGAAAATGCCTAGAGCGATCGTGTATCCTCCGAATACACCAATGCATCTTGTTCCTAGAACAATTGCCACTAAAAGCAAGACCTTAATTAGTCAATATGTTATCTTTCAACTATTTGTTGATTTTGAGAAAACTTGCAAGAAAAGGATCACACCCATCGGTATTATCAAGGAGAAAGGGTTTTGAGCAAACTAAAGAATGTTATTTAATCAAGTCATGCCTTTCTTTAAACAACTAAAAGATCATTTTGAGAGTCTTAAAAAGGAATGAATTCGACATTAAAGAAATGGAAAAGGAATTTGATGCAATGATTGTTGAGGTCAGTGATTATGAGAGAATTAAAATATAATGAGATTGAGAGGAAGAACTTGCATACACCGAATGAGAATCGATTTCGAATGTATTGCTCAAGATGTGTTTTTCATCGCTACAAATTGTTCCATTAATGCTTCTCAATTTCATGAATTATCTGTTGCTCGAAAGTCTCCCATGATCGTGTCATTGAGCTTGAAACAACAAATTCAAAATTGCATGAGAAATTAGAACAGATGATCATGATAACTTGGTCAAACATTATTCTAAATTAGAAGTTGAACATCTTGCTTTGCAATTAAAACATCAACATCTCAAAGAAAATGTTAAAACCTCAAATATCAAGACATCCTCTCGATGCTCCCGAGTTTGATGCGCTTTTGAAATTAGCAAACGTGATGAACAAATTCGAGCTCATTATAACACGATCAAAAGATTGAAAGCCCAAATTTCACAACCGAAAGGTGAAAAGAAGGATGTGATGGTTCCCATATGCCTCCACCTTTAGATTCTCGAATTTCCAACTTCAAAACATAATTGATAACTTGCAAAAGGAAAATGATTGTTTTAAAGTCGAAATTTCAAAGGTTAATGATCAAAACAAAGAGTTATGTGATTCATTTAAAGTTAATCATGATAAACAAATTGAAAGGATAACTTCTTTACTTAACGATATTGAGAATCAAGCGTGAGGTGAAAGGAAAGTTGCCAATCCCCAATTGCAAATACTATGTTCCTAAGGTTTCGCTTGTGATAAATATGCTATCGATATGTTATATATTCCCCGCCCATTAGGAATAATGAACTTGCACATAAAGCATATCTCTCATACCTTAAGGAAAGTTTGAAGAGTCTCCGTGAGATTGTTGAAGATGAAAGATTAGAAAAACCTTTTGATAGTACTATAGCCTATGCCTGCATGGATGCCAAACGATCTCAAGAACTCTTAGAGTATGTAATTGTCACAAGTCCGAAATCTAGCAATAGGCGAGATAGAATAGTTGTGCCTTGTTCTATGCCTAAAGCCAAGCATGTGACCCTTGATATGCCTTGTTCCATGTCTAAATTCAAGCAAGCAACCTGTGATGTGCCTCCTAGAATTTCGGATCCCAAAGACTTCTAGACCAGAATGCGTAAAGTAGTGAAGCCATGTAATGTTCCCATCGTTATTTCTACAGATGTTAAGATTGACACTAAAGTTTATGGTCAAAACCTAGAAGCAATGCAAAGAAGGATAGGATTACGCAAACTAAAAGTGATCATGATAAGGAAGTGAAAGAACACTATAGGGACAAGAAGTTTGATTTGAACAAAAGAATCGTGTTAGTTCTAGTATTAGCTCTAAGCTTACTAAAATTAATTCGAGGCCTTATGATGTCTCGCAAAACATGTAAAAATGTTTAATTTCGGTAATCATGATAAATGTGATGTGTTATTTCGAGGTCTAAGATTCATAACCCGCTTAAGAAAGCTTGGAGAGCGAAACAGATTAAGCAATCCTCGAAACCTACAGGAATGTGTTTACAAATGTAGGATTTCAAAGGAAGCCCACATGTCGAATATTAACGCATGGCAAACCTTACCCTTAGCTAGATCCACTATGCCTAGAATAGTGCTCATTAAGGTTTGGAAGCCAACCGGTAGAATAATCCCATTAAGCACAAAATGTCATTTGACTAAGTCCGATGCTTCTACTAGTTCAGCTCCTAGGGATAATGCCATTGCATCTAGGGTTTCACGATTCAAAGATTGCTTGTGCTAACCAAAAGGAACCCATCAAAGACGTGGGGATCCAATGTTTCCAATTCTCTATCTTCGTCATTGTCCAAAGCGTGTCGCATAAATCGTCCTTGGTATTTGGATTCGGGCTCTAAACATATGACCGGGCTCTTAACAATGACGTCTGCTCACATCGCCAGCCTCGTTCTTCAACACAATGGTGTCTGCAGATAACACTTCAGCCCGCTTCTTCAAAGAAAAGAAAAGTGTACGCTCTTCTCGTAAGCTTTATCTTCGCCTAAAGAGAAATTCTCTCATGAATGGCCATACTCATCTACATTCTTCATCAACAAGCTTCATGTTTTCCACGCTCATTCACCATCAAGTGGATCTACGCTCATTGGTGTATACTCTTATTCTCTTGTTAAATCAAAAATGGCAACTTCGGATGCAATTTTTGAGGGGAGAAGAGTGAATATACTACATGATGATGGATGTTTGAATAATGGTTATCGACTTAATTTTTGATGATGATGAGTGTATATTCTTTTGATGAAGAATGAATATACTAAGGATAACCGATTCATTGTTTTGATTTTTGATGACTCTCCTCCAACGCCTAATGCTTCACTTACTAAGGATAATTGGGAATCAATGTTTGGGATTCATTGTTTTCAAAGATATGTTTGATGAGTACTTTCAACCTCTAACGAATGTTGATCATCCACTTTTGAAGCTCATGCTCCGGTTTCTATTGACTCAACCGGTTCACCATCTAAGAAGTACTTCTTGGAATTCTCAAGAAACCTTATCTCCGCTTATTTCACAAGGCGCTTATAATGACTATCATGATATTGTAAGTTGCACTATTGAATAATGATCCGCTTTTTGGTATTCCCGTGCAAATCTTCACGGATTGTTGTTCATGGATAATGATCCGCTTTTGGTATTCCTTTGCCAAATCTTTACGGATTATTGTTCCTCTCATTGTGCACGCTATAAATCAACCACATGAACATTAAGGAAAATGACTACCTCATTCGTCAAGACATTTGTGGTGAATCTTCCGGATCGGTCTCGACATGTATACCTTTAGGAAGAATGCATTAATGTCGAGAAATCATTTGTTCCGGTTCATTCGGTGGATCGACGACATCCGGTTGTACGCTTATTCACGTGTTGGGCATTTGACACAAGTCGATTACTTGAGTTAATCAATTATCACTTATTTGAGATTGAAGTTAAATTTCAAAGGCGTGTTCTTATTTGATAACTTGCTCGGTTCTAAGAATTTTAAGTTGAAGACTTGGTTTATCTAGTTACCACCGTCGGGATGGATGGTTGAAGATCCGTTAACTATCACTTTAAGGAGTTACGTAGTTTTACTCAAGGACACACGAATATGACGTTGTGGATAATCGCAAGAGGTGTTAAAGTCTCATACTTTGGTTGAGTATTGAGTACTTAGAGATTTGCTTGAAGCATAAATTCTCGACACTATTCTTCCAACATTAGTGCAAGCTTAAGATGCAAATGCAGGAATTCTTCTTCGCCAAGTTTGGTATATCGTGTTTTCTTCATCGCTGGTCACTTCAAATTGTCTACATATGGGTTGATAAAGATAGTCGAGAGAGTTTCTATCGCAGGGGTCATATGGCTCTGGACAATCCAGCCTCGACCTCACTTCAAAACAAATCCCATTGGTTCATCCCTTGTACCAAATCCTCTCCAAACTCCATATGTACCTCCATCAAGATGATTTAAGGAAATTGTTCGATCCGATGTTTGATGAATACTATGAAACAAATGTCGATGAAATGTCAAATCCATCAACAGGTCGCTCCTATCCTCCAAAAGTGAATGAAGTCAACCCTTCGCCTCAATCTCATTAAGTCAAGAAGCGCCGCTCGCGATCACTCGCCTCATCAACAAATCATCAATCTTCAATTGTACATCATGGAACTGTATTCGCATCAATGATGAAGTTAATCCTTTGCTACTCCGAAGATGCTCCATTTGAAAACATATTTGCTCCTCGAATCTTCATCGTAACCATCTTCTTCGTGAGACATCGACTCGCTACTTCACCCTCAACAACTACCACATGAACACCTCGAAAATGGACTCACGAACATCCATTAGACAACATCATTGAAATCCTCTCGTCCAAAGATCCACACGAAAACAACTTGCAACCGATGCCTTATGGTGCTTCTTCAACTCCGTACTCTCTAAGATCGAACCAAAAGATGTCAAAACCGCCATGAATGAAGATAGTGGTTCAATGCCATGCAAGAATAAATTCATGAGTTTGATCGACTTGATGTATGGGAGTTATTACCGCTCCAGATTGTGCAATGATTATTGCTCTAAAATGGATCTTCAAAGTGAAACTTGATGAGCATGGTGATGTGTTGAAGAACAAGGCTCGATTAGTTGCTAAAGGATACCGTCAAGAGGAGGGTATTGACTTTGAAGAATCTTTTGCTCCCTGTTGTTCGAATCGAGGAAATCGTAATCTTTTGGCTAATGTCGCTAGTAAGAACATGGTAGTCATCGATGGATGTAAAGACGGCATTTCGAACGGAGATCTTAAAGAAGTCGTCTCACGCCACCAACCGAAGGATTTGTGAATCAAGAGCATCCTACCACGCTTATCGTTTGAAGAAGGCTCTTTACGGTTTAAAGCAAGCTCCAAGGGCATGGTATGATACGCTATCAAAGTTTCTTCTATCTACCGGATTTAGCAAAGGAGCGATTGATCCAACATTGTTCACCGTGAAGTCGTGCAAACATTTAATTCATGTTCAAATTTATGTTGATGATATCATCTTTGCCTCGATCGACCCCAATGAATGTGACCGTTTTCAAATGAAATGGGTTCAAAATTTCAAATGTCAATGATGGGACAAATGTCATTTTTCTTGGGATTACAAATTTCACAAAGTCCCGAGGCATCTTCATAAATCAATCTAAATATGCAAATGAGATTTTAAAGAAATTTGATTTGACTCAAGTGTCCTCGTAGACACTTCCATGATTGAACGAACTAAACTAGATGAGGACCACTCGTGATCATGGTAGACCAAACGAAATATCGTAGTGTGATTGGATCCTCGATGTACCTCACGCCTAGTAGACCGTACATCTTGTTCGTTGTTTGCATGTGTGCTAGATACCGTGCTAAGCCTACTAAAAGGCACCTTGAAGCGGTTAAACGGGTCTTCGGTATCTCCAAGGAACCATCAATATGGGACTTTGGTAGCCAAGGACACCCAGTATGTCACTAATGACCTATGCAGATGCCGATCATGCAGGTGTCAAGATACTCGTCAAGTTACGTCCGAGGTGCTCGGTTTTGGGTGATAAGCTTGTGAGTGGTCTTCAAAGAAGCAAATGAGTACTTCTATTTCCTCTACAGAGGTTGAATACATAGCCATGTCATCTTGTTGTGCTCAAATCCTATGGATGAGATCCCAATTATCCGACTATGGCTTTGAATTTAACAAAATCCTCTCATCTATGATAATAAAAGTGCTATTGCTCTCTCATGCAACAACGTTCAACACTCAAGAGCAAAGCACATTGACATTCGACATCATTTCATCGTGAACAAGTTGAAAATGGTGTGGTGGAACTCTATTTTGTGAGGACCGAATACCGCTAGCGACATCTTCACCAAAGCTCTTCCAAGAGAACGTTTGAGTTTATTCTTCCACGCCTTGGCTTGAAAAGCCTTCAACCGAACACTC
The DNA here is from genome assembly GCA_022545495.1 of Chrysanthemum lavandulifolium. NCBI lineage: Eukaryota > Viridiplantae > Streptophyta > Magnoliopsida > Asterales > Asteraceae > Chrysanthemum > Chrysanthemum lavandulifolium. The sequence continues at coordinate 38,503,462 of CM040246.1, forward strand.
AAACGCCTTCGTGAGGAAGACGAGGAGTAAAGGTCTATCTTCATCTATCTCTTGTAAATATTTATTCGAAAAACAAAATACAAAATTATAAAACCTTCAAAAATCAAATAGAAAAATATAAAACTTTCAAAATCCATAAAAATTTGAAAAATTCAAAAATCTTCAAAAAATATTGTCATTTTGTCATGTTTTCTCGATTCGATAATATCTACGGTCTTGTGATGTCATTCAAAGAATGACACGGGACTTTAGATGTTGTTCAATTTTTATTAAAAATATATATATAAAAATATATATATATATATATATATATATATTTTGGGAGAAAGAGAAACAATGGTTTATTGTCATTTCAGCAAGAACCCGCTTTTCAAAGAAAGAACAGAGCCATGCTTTACCATGTTTTCAAATTCCATGCTCGATTCTATAAACATTTATCTCACGAAAACTAACTGCTTTGAAAAATAACTCGGTCTCTATTTTTGATAATCATCGACTTATTTGTCAAAATCTCTATCTCTCAATCAACAACCTATGTCATTGATTGAGGGGAGAATGATTTCAATTAAATTAAAAGTTATTTGGCATTAAATTGTTTTCAAAAGATATACATGCATGTTTTATCAATGGAGTTTAAAGTCTTAAAATCCGATCCTTATCGCTTAAAACGCTTTCATAATCAAGTCACAATTCCCCTTAAAAGCTTTCAAAATCAATTTAAATCAATAAGAGATCACAAATCTCAAATGATTTGATAATTGTGATCGGGGAGAATGTGTGATTTAAATTGGATTTAAACCGATAATTCGGTAAATGGTTTTATAAGGATGTACATGCTATCCTTCCCACATGTGACAAACGATTTCAAATTTTCCATGCACATGTTGAGGGGAGCATCTATCTTAAACCTATGATTTGAAACGTGATCAACTTATCTCAATGTGCAGTTCCTCTAGTATGTGCAAAACTCTTTTCAAATCTCGAGGCACATATTAAGGGGAGCAAACTTATGAAAACCTCATCCTTCCCGGAAATGCTTTATCTTCTTGATTTGATCAAGGAAGTGATGTTGATATCTTTTAGAAAATGGTAATCAAAGAAGTAAATTCTTCCTCTTGCCTCCGTGTGCAAAACGATTTCAAACATTTGATGCACATGTTGAGGGGAGCACTTGTTCTAAAAATATCAAAACAATTCAGTACAAAATGTTTTGATAATATATCACAAGTATCCGGATTGATTTTCAAATGGTTTTCAATTGGTTCCAATGGCGATGAACAATACCAAATAGACCGACCAACTTTACTTTATGTACGGTGATATAAGGATGATAAGGTTAGGTATGTGTTCCCATGATCCGCCGAACCGGAGGGATCTACCAGGACAATCCACTAGTTAGTGTAGAAGTCCTTAGGTATGATGATAAAAGGAGAAAATGAGATATGGGAAGAGTGCGGACTAAGAGTCGAGCTAGTACTAGAATAAACCCAACAAGGTTCTAGCTATGAAGTCTCGGTAAGCACTAAAGGGTTGAAGAATTAAAAAGAATTGAATGAGGAAAGGTGAAAACAAATAGCCCTCCAATTTATTCAACCTTAGGGCGTAAACCGGGTTCAATTCATATGCTACTTGATGGTAACATCGGTATTGAAGACAAGACGTCATGGACCCAAAGGACGACCGCACTTCAACTTTCCAAACCACTCAAGTTCCTCTTAAAAGGACTTGTTTCATTCTCACGGGAACCGACATTATCTATCGACTTTCTCTTAGAGATTGTTGATATTGAAGAAGGAGACCCTCTCCCTAGTCTCCCAAGACAGATCCAAATATGCACAAATTGAGTCTAGAGCCACGAGATCATCAATAAATCTCATTAGGACACTTTCAATGAAGACTCTCTGCTTCACACAATGTGAAAGAGAGATTATATCTTGAGTCCCACGATTATCCTTGTGGTTTTGCTCGAACATCCGAGTGATGTGTTTACATATTCACAATGAAGATGGAAAGCCTTCGAGCCAACATCAAACAAGCTCTGGTAGGTGGCATGTGAGATCTATTATATAGATCAACCATGTGACAACCGAATGTAAACAATGGGCGATTCAATCTCTTGAATCAATCCTCGTTCAGTTATGGATTGACGGATACCTTTGAAAACCGGTCTTTGTGCTTAATAACTCTTTTCTTTAGCACATCGACCGTGTACTAATTTTTCAAACCAAAAGGTGTTTTTATGATTGATAATTGATTTTCAATAAAACCTTCGTTGTATTGCAAAAACAATTTCTATTGAGCAATACACGATTGTTTTTCAAATCTCTTTTCATCAATCGTGGACTTAAATTACCGGTTCACTCACTCCGTGTTGTCTTCTTTGAGACGTTCGGTTTGAGAACAACTAGAGCAACCGCGAAACCCCGTCAAGGAAATTCTTCGAATTATACCGATCACAGCAAGACATGTATCGATCAACGGGAACCGTGGGCTATGTACATCAATTCAACGAAAGTGATCAAAGACACTTTTGTACGATTTATTGCTAATCTTGTATGCGTGTACACCCGACGCTTGCAAACCGATCGTAATGAAGCGGTCAATCCATAGCCGCATGCTCACTTAACACATTCATCTCAAAAGAAATCATGATTAGTGCATCAATGACTCGATATTTTCACTCCATGCTTCGCTACGCGATCGCCAATATCATGAATCAACTAAAGCTTCCGCTACTCGATGAGAAGATATCATGATCCGAATGTGAGCATGTCGGTCCGAAAGTCACAACATCACATAATACCAACACCACAATGGATGTCTCGAGACTTTTGTTAGTGATGGTCTCAAAAGTCGGCTCAAATTTATTATCACGTGGATCAAGAAAAGACCTCCACTTGGAGTAACCAAACAAGCAATGTGAAGAATCAATGACTACGAGCTTAGAGCAAAGTACTACATCAAGAATGCAAGAACAATTGTTAATGTAATATCTATTTGTATTCAATGTAATTTTAGTACATGATTGAGGTGACCTCCTTGGGGAGATTGTTAGGAATTAGAAATTCCGTGTATTAAAGAGTCGGTCACCTCAAGTATATGTAATCGTTAGAAAGCTCGTAGTCGTAGTTATTTTAAGTTAAGTAGTATTTAGTTAAGTAACACCGTGGAGGACTGGACGGGTCTTTACCCACCGTATGCCCGATCCACACCCCCGTTGTGTGCGTTTTTGTAAGATGTAAGACTATAAATACTCTCTACCTTGCCAAGGTAGAGAGTTGAGCTCATAATAATATCTTTCACTTTCTCTCACACAGAAGTTCCCTAAACCTCTAACTTTCTCTCTAGAATTCCACTTATACGCCCACTTTGTGTTATGGTTTGATGTTCTCAAAGTCATCTTTGTTCCTCCATGTGAAATCCAATATCCTACACCAATTTCGGTTGACTTCTAACATATTCACATTTTCACAAAACACTAAAACAAGTATAAGTGATTTTATGATTTAGTAATACATATGTACAACAACTAGTGTTTACATATTTGGATAAAATATACACATAACTAGTATGTAGTATATTGGGTAATATAAATGGTAGAAACTTAAGTATCACAACCCATTGGGCAAATACATTGAATGTAGTTGGGTACAACCCAAAGCCCATAACCCATGGATCTTGACCCATAACCCATTGCATGACATCATGCTTTTATCATACATGGATAATATCCATAACCCATGGATCAACCCATACCCAGTGACCAAGTGCATTGCACTCAAAGATACATTGTATCTAGCCAAAGATCCATGGTTCAACCCATGACCCATAACCAAAATACCCATGGGTAAAGGGAGCGTCCCACGGATCTCTAGCTTAACGCTAGACGGATCCTCAGGGAAGGGATCCGTGGGATCCGGTAATAGTAGGATTTTTCCTCTATAAATAGTGAGCCATTTCTTCATTATTTCTCACCCTTTCTAACACACTTTCTCCCGAGTTGAAAACTCACTAACCTCGCATCCAAGAGATCTATGTTTGTAGTTTTGTTTTTGTGTGATCTTTTAGGTTCCTCTTAAAGGAAAGATCACCACCTTTGAAGTCAAGCAAGCTCAAGTCCATGAGTTGCCATGCTTCCTCATCATCAAGGCTACTGAATCTTCTTGTTGATGATTCCTTTCTTTCTTCAAAGAAGTGTAGTGTTGAAGACATTAGTGAAAGATGTCTCAAGTGTCAAGACGAAGATATTAGTGAAGGGTATCTATCGTCAATAGCATAAGCACTAGTTGTAGGTGCTTAGAAGTCAAGACAAGAAGCATTAGTGAAAGGTGCTTAGAAGTCAAGACTTGAAGCATTAGTGAAAGGTTCTTAGAAGTGAAGACAAAAGACATTAGTGAAAGGTGTCTTGTAGATCTAGTCAAAGGCATTAGTGAAAGGTGTCTTAGATGTACATTCGATATGGTGTGTTTCGATGTACAACATAGACTAGTATTAGATCCAAGGATATTGATATCCTTGATGATGTTGTAAAGGAGTAGATCTCCTTTGGGATTAGTCGTTGGTGTAGTGTGGTAGTAGTTCCTCCATTGCAATGGAACTAGGTGCTTAGCCTAGTACCGATAAAGGGTAAGCGACGTTGTGAAGGTGTAGTTCACCTTGGAGTGAAAGAACTAGGTACTTAGCCTAGTACCTTATAAAGGGTAGGCGAAGTTGTGTAGGTTTGGTTCACCTTGGAGTGAAAGAACCCGGTGGTTAGCCTAGCACCGAAAAAGGGTAGCGACGTTGTGAAGGCTTCTCCGCCATAAGGAGATTGGTGTAGTGTTTACAAACTCTCGAGTAGGTGACTCGGGAGGTGGAGTAGGGCAAGGAAGGTGTCCTTGTAGCGAACCACTATAAATACTCGCGTTGTGGTTTTGTGCTTCTTACTCTTATCTTTTCATTACATATCTTTATATACTTGTTTATCAACATCCAACACACACAACCAAATAGATTGACATAAGTCGATCTAAATAGTTTAAAAGGAAGTTTTAATTTGTAAAACTATTCAACCCCCCCCCCTTCTAGTTTTCCAGACAATGCATACTCATTTGGTATTCCCATACTGAGAATACTATGAGCTTTAATCTCCAGCTTCCTTTTAGCCTTGTCAACCTCACTAACAATATTAATAGCCTTTCCATCATCGCCCTTCTTAGGAAGAGAATCACCATTCTCAACAACATCCCAGATAATATAGTCAATCATGCGAATGTATTGCCTCATTCGCATCCTCCATACTTGATACTCACCCTGCTTGACAAAGATGGGTACCTTTGATGCAAGAACCATATGAGTTTCATCGGACATCTTGAACTTCTGAATAAAACAAACCGGAGTTAAAACGACTTCTTCTTGATTACGCTTAGATCACAAGCTCGATACCACTTGTTGATCCCAATGAGCAAACGATCCTAAATAGAAACTGACTTGAGTAATAACCTGTTAAACACTACGCAGAATATAATGCTTAACCATAAGAATAAGAACAACAGAAATCACTAAACACCTCAATTATATTAATAACGAATACTCTGAATAATATTAGGGTTTTACAACCTTGAAGTGTATTGACCTTAGATATATCAAAACACACGTATATCTAACTCTAACCTAGTACCTCCTTTTATAAGATAAGGAGTCCTTTACAATATACAATACGTAACCTACAAGATAAATATCTTTTCCATATTTATCTAATACAAAATATTAAACCGACTTATCAACTAGCAGTGGTTACAATACATTAGCAGTGGTTACACAATACTACTAGAAGTGGTTTAACTCAGCAGTGGATTACTTTCTTCTAGCCGTGGTTTCTTTTGCTCTAGCAGTGGTTCCATACTTGGTATAATTTCACTCAGTGGAACCTAAAACCCAACACAATACCCACATCATTTACATTGTGAACATTGCCAATTCACTAGGGATCTTGCAATAGAAATTAGGGACGAGATGCGATTCATACTTAACCACATCCTTTATCGCATCAACATCATCACTCACCAAAACTTTCATAATTAACCTTATGCAAGCATGGAAGGAATGATATTACTATTTTCCCTTTTTTTTTCTTTTGAGTCATTTTAAAGGACAAACCGTGTTCTTAGTTTTTTACATGTTTGTATGTGGCCTATATACCACTACTCTTTGTCATTTTATTACAAGGATTTGTTTACATACCTTGGCTCTCCATCTTGTTTCTCGTCAATCACAAGAGTATATTGCATGTTACTACTAACTTTTTATTTGTAGGTATTATATTTTCTCACTTGACGCCATTTTCTAGGGGGAGCTACCGTCAAGAGGGAGTTAGTGATTCGTGGATTATACTCTTTTTTCACACTTTATTTCTTCGTTAGGTTCGTTTTTTGTTTCGACAAAAAGGGGGAGAAGAAGTAAAACTTCATATGCTTTCAAAACATACATCTAATCTTAATTTTTACTCATCTTAACATTATATTTTGTCATCAACAAAAAGGGGGAGATTGTTAATACTAATAAATCGTAAAAACGTTTATTCATATTTAGCGATCTCTTTGTGTTTTGTTGATAACAAATATAAAGTTATTATAAGTAAAATTATAAGGATACATGTTATTTTTGAAAAGCATTTACTTATATAATCATTTAACATTAATTGTTGTAATAATTCATTTATTGTAATAGTTTATTATGATGGGTAAAAACCATAACCCATGACCCATACCTATGGAGCATATCCATAACCCATGGAGCTAACCCATGACCCATTGACTAGATGCATTGCATCTTTTAGATACATTATATCTATTTAGATACTCATAGTCCAAAGTCTATGAACCATGACCCATGATCCATGACCCATAACCCATTTAGGGGGAGCGTCCTACGGATCCCCCAGTTTACATTGGACGGATCCATCATGTAAGGGATCCGTGGGATCCGGGAAACAGTAGTGAATTTTTTCCTATAAATAGTGAGCCCTTTGTTCATTGTATCTCACCCCTCTTCTTACAAACTCTCTCATATACTATCTCTCTCTTCTAATCTCAGATCTCTTGATCTATATAGTGGTTATTTTTTTTATTTTGTTTTTGTGATTCTCATATAGGTCCTTCTCTAAGGCGAGATCACGAAGTTCTACAAGTCATCCAAGCAAAGGGTCCTTGATTGATTTGTTCCTCCACAAGATTTCTGTAGCAAGATCTTGTATTTCATATTTCACATAGTTGTTGTGTTATAGTTGTGTTGGTTTGGTCCTCCATGTTAAGGACTCGGTATTTAGCTTTGTACCGGAAAAAGTGTAAGCGACGTTGTGAAGGCTACTCCGCCAAGTTGAAGGAGTTTGTTGACATAGTTCTTGAACTCTCGAGTAGGTGACTCGGGGAGTGGAGTAGGGCAAGGAAGGTGTTCTTGTAGCCGAACCACTATAAATCGGTTGTGTCATTTCTATCCTTTACTTTGCTTGCTTTCTTTACTTACATTACTTATAGATCTATACTTTCTATCCATCCATACGATTTCACATAACATCGAATTTAAAGTTTTTGAAACTAAATTTAAAATCGGCAAAACTATTCAACCCCCCCTTCTAGTTTTTCACAAATTGTTTTTCAACATGTTATTGTTCAACAGTTATTGTTTTTTGTTTATCAGTTAGTGTCAATTATTATTCATCATGTTTTTATCATTAAATATTGTTCATCAGATGAACAAAGTTAACTAATAAATAAAAACTAATTGGTGATATTGAGGAACACAAGTAAAATGGAAAGACAGGTGATGAACAAAATCTCGTTTTGATGAACAGAAGTATGTCTTGTTCATCAGTTAATATTGTCCATCACCTCATCAGTCTTGAACAAGATTATTAATGAACGAAGACTAATTGATGAACAATACTAACTGATGAACGTATTAACTGATAAACAGGATTAACTGATGAACAAAGACTAACTGATGAACAAAGATTAACTGATGAACAAAACATACATTTCTTTAAGAAAATTAACGGTTAAAAAACCTCAATTTTTGAATCTTACATTAATAAAATGATTAATAATGCGTTGTGGTAAAAAAATTAGAGCATTTGACGCAATTTTAACACTAAAAATCTAAGCTAGACATTTTATTAAACACCTTGTGTGCAACAAATATGAGTAAAACGTCATCTTTAACGGGTGATATCTTACTCATATGACATGGGATTTGAGTGATTCAAAAATCTGTGTAAAGAGTGAATGAAAATCTATAACTTTCATGCTTTAAGTTTTTCACGAATCAACATTTATGAGGGTAAAAAATAGGGATAAAAATGCTCAAAAAATAAGAAAATTAACACCCATTTGATATGTAAAAAAAAGTTTCAAAATATTTAACAAAATTTATACCAAATTAAAGAGGATTAAATTTTATAAATTATGGTGAAATCTTTTTTTTTTCTAAAAGTTTGTCGTTTAAGAGATACGTGCGTTTGAAATTTGAGGTGGAAAAAGAAAAAATGGGTCAAAAGACCATATTACCCCTGGACGAATTTTATGTATAAATTAGGGTGGGGGACACGTGTCACACTATAAATGGCTTTCTACAGTTTTTAATTTTATCATACTTTGCAATAGATCCCCACTCTTTTGACCCAAACTGCAGCGAAGAACAACACCTTTTTGGCACAAACCGTAGCCAAGAACTGAGTCAAAACGAAGTCAGCAACACATGTACAAACCCAAAAAACCTGCAGGAAAACTTATAACAGTAACTGTTAACCACAAGGACGATTTGACCACTAAGCGTTTTTTAGAAACTTTTTGACCACATAGATACTATTTGACCACACAGCTTAAAAACTGTTATAAAACTGTTATAGCACTTGTTAAAAACTGCTATAAAACTCTTATAGAACTTTTTGACCACACAACTTAAAAACAGATTGTATCATCACAAGAATGGTATAAAACAGTTTGCTTTTAAAGACAGTTTGCTTACAAAACAGATTCAAGACTGCTTAAGACCACAGATTCAAAGACGCTTAAGACGTCATCAAAATGCATAAAAACCAGCATAAAACGTCATCAAAAAACCGCATCAAAACACATCAAAACATCATAAGAACAGAAGTCGAACCACAAAAATCAACAAAATAACATAACCAAGCTCTGATGCCAATTGTAGGATCGTTATTTATGTTGAACATGCGATTCGAGAGGTCGGGGATTATGAAAGAGCAAGCTAGCCATGGTTGGAGAGAGAAAGAGTGGAGAGGGAAGTTTCTAGTGAGAGAAAAACACTTATGTGTGTGTTTATTAGAATGAAACAACCAACCCTTCCCTTAGAGGGTTTTTGAAGGGGTATTTATATAACTTACTAAACGCCACCTACAGGCTATGGATCAGGCATACAGTGGGTAAAGACATGTCCGTCCTCCACGGTATTGCTTAAACTAACTAATAACTAATAAGTAACGATAAGTTTACGAGCTAACTTATGCTAGTCTATGGATGAGGTGGCCGACACTTCACTATGAATTTTCTCAATCCTAACAAAACGCAATAACAAACACCCCCTAAATGTTACATCTTTTGTTTCTAGTTTTTTTGTTGTTACATCTTTTGTTTCTAGTTTTTTTGTTCTTCAACATATATAATTAACTTGTAGAGCTTCATTCTTTAATAACTCTATGTTCTTGTTTATGTTTTGGTTTTCAAATTTTAATGTTCTAAATATTAAACTAGTAGTCTAGTATAGTATCATATAATTTTATTTAGGAGTTTATGGTATAAAATCTAGTTTACAAAATATTTCTGAACGGAAATTAGCTTAAACTTTTACCGGTAATTGGTAACATTGAATGTTTTGTATTAATTGTAAAATCTTGGTATTTTTAACTTTTAACACATAGATAAATTTGTATTTTATTAGTTATACAAGAGTTTTTACTGTTATATAGCTTCTAAGTTAAATCATGGACAACAACAAAAAATTTAATCGATTTTATAGGCAAAGAGAATATGTTGTTTATAATTTATAACGCCACAATCACAATCACATCCATGACACGGGGCATAGTAATTCTATTTGCATATAATATCGTTACTATTTTACAAAAAAAGTCGGCATCCCTTAACTGTAAATCCTGGCTCCGCCCATGTCTACTTGTTTGGATTTTTTATTTTGCGTTACAAAACTATGTTTCTTTCTGTTGTGTTCGAAAGAAAATAGTATAAATTGATAACAGAAGCAGATGGGGTTAGATTGTATGCATTAACTACACACACGAGGCAAATAGCAATAGCAATAGCAATAGCATCATGATTTACTGACACCCTATCTAACAATTGAAACATAGAACTTTATAGTGAATAAGGCTGGTTCCAGTAAAGGCAAACGGTCGACTAAGTCGATCGTTCACCTATCGATCGCCTTACTGTGGCTTAGTCGATCGTGTGTCTTTTAAAACCATCTTGGTCGAGGTAACGATCGAAATACATTTCACATGCAACGGTTTAATTATTCCAAACGTTTTGTTTTTTTGTTTTTGTTTTTTTTTTTTTTTTTTTTGAAACTTTGGCTGTGTAAAAAAATGGCGATGATAGATATATATTGGAGATGATGATCTCCTAAAGTTGGGAAGGATACTTATATATAGAAATCTTTCACTTCATACCCTGAAGTTCTTGCAACCTATCAAACACAACCAAACATTCAAAGTTTTATGTGTTAAAAATGTTTAAAAAAAAATGAAATTTAAAAAAAAAAAATGTGTTAAAATTTAATTATTAATGAAATTTTAGTTTGGGTTTAAAAAAATGATCTTGATACGCCTCTTACCTAACACCTAATCACGTGGTGAAAGAAAGTTTAATGCAAGATGAAAATGAAAGGTTGAATCCTTCTTCGAACCAAATTAATAATCTGATTAAATAATTTCATAGGTTCAGTTTCTAGCATTTTGGTACCATGACTTTTGTTATGTGTAACGTCAAGTTTGTTGTCGATAAACTTACATAAAGGAGTATTTTTATATTGAAAAGAATTCATATGAGTAGAAAAATAAAAAAATAAAAAAGTACCTCCTACTCTCCTAGTCCAAGTACCAGTTATAGGCTAAAATATTGAATGCTCCCCAAACAACCATCAACCAAGTAGGTCCCCCGTGCCACTTTTTCTAAGTGCTCTTTAGACCTTTTTAGTTTAGTTAATTAGTTTCATAATTACTCAATATCCCTTTTTCTTTCTAGTAAATTTGAATTTCTGATTAACGAATGCCACTACCAGAGTCAATAACATGTTTTCTCACTTTATATTGTTGCACACACTTGTAACAATGTTAAAGATTTGTGCTTCATTATAATGAAATTAACGGGTTACATGGTGATCAACTTGAAAGGGCTACGAAATCGGCTCAAATCATGTTTTACCTGAGAAATGTTATATCTTTATAATTACATCTTTGTACTTATCTCTTTACTGTACATGTTATGCGTCAATTATGCATTGACTAGTTTAGAAAATTCACTTTGCCGCTCACTATGGGTATGTTTGGCAGCATAGATTATGGAAGATTATCGGCGCTAAGACATGCTTTTAGAAAAATAAAATACTTAAAAATAATCTTTGTTTGGCAGACAGAACTTATAAGAGATTATTAAAAATAATCTTGATAATCTCTAAAATAAAAATTCTTACGCAATTTTATAAAATAATCTCTTTTATAATCTTTTTCAAAGACCAAAGACCAAAGAATAAAGACCAAAGATAATCTATTTTTTCCAAACATACCCTATTTATCATGGTTATGATCCGGTTTAGAGTATTCTAGTATGTTATTCAATGTTCTTTGTGGCATTTCTAACATTCATTTTGTCATAATAGAGATTCTCGTATGTGATTGGTTATTGGTATACCCTTTAAAATGATTGTAATACTCCTTTTAAATTTTTTTATTTTTTATAACTTTGTTTTTATTATAAAATTGCGAAATAAAAAATATAAAGTTTGACAAGTCAAAATGGTAAAATGAAAAAGGAAATCATAAAAAAAATTATTTTATAATGTTAATAAAGTAGTTAAAACTGCCTAAAACAATACGAAATATAAATATAAAATTTAACAAGTCAAAAATAGTTAAAGACAAATAATACGGAACAAAAAATCATAAAAAATAATTTTGTCATGTTAATAAAGTGATAACATGAAGGATTGAGGGCCATTGGGTATCTTAGTTGGTTCTTGGGTACCAACGAGATTGTTTGTTGTTTCATTCATCTTTTATCAAGTGCATTAAGTTCAAGTATGTTTAAATATCTTGAACTTCAAGTTTAAAGTCATGAGTTTGCAGTGCCTCATGGTATTTTAAAACTTTCTTTCTAGGTTAATTAAAGTCATGTAATTTCTAATATTTCATGTATTTTAATTAAAGTTGTTCACGGCAATGTCATTAAAAACCAACTTGCAAGAAGGTACTAGGAAGAAAGTGCAACAGAAATTACAAAAGTTTGTTAAAAAAAAAAATGAAGCAAAAAACCATAAAAAATTGTCTTGTCCTGTTAATAAAGTGGGTAAGTGCGGAACATAAATTAAGTCATGTAATTTCTAATATTCAATAAACTGAATTTTGAATCCAATGGAACCAAATCAGCCAAACATTTTTACTCCTATGCTCACTAGTGAGAAAGAATCTTGACGATTTCTCCAAGTGTGTCTTTACGCGCAGGTTTAGCATATAAGCAAACTTGGCTTCGGTATTTCATAAACAAGTTTGAAATTGATCACGGGCTTCGCTGAGAGTAGGTTGCTAAGTCTATTTAGATCCATCTCCAATTGTTAAAACTAAAAACACACACATCTTCGACATGATTTATTCTCAAACACAACATCTACACAATACTTCACAAATAGGCTCGCCATACCAACTCGGTGAGGCATTTGAATGTTTCAAACAGACTAGGAACGCTCTCACTTATGTATCCGAAAATTTGAATTCAGATTTCCTCCTATCTACATACCTCCATTAATTTTGTTCACCAACATTAGCGAGTGGTAACTTCTAATACTTACTTTTTTGACTCCTTCATTACAAATGAACTCGAGTTTTTATTGGCTTCAACTTCAAACCCATGCTTTCAGGTTTAAAAAGCTCGGGTGAGATCACAGTTGGGCTCAACGGGCTTCTAGGACTGATATTCAACTCGCATGGTCTGTAAATTCCATATCCCATCAAGAAGTATTCCATTGACATTAACATTGCTTCGGGTTGCTCCTCTGTTACCATCGACCCGCATCTTCCAACCTAGATACGAAGAAGTGTAATGGTGAGTTAGCATGTACTATATGAGAGAAGCTTTCTGTGTATTCAATTTCACTAGCTAGCTGAACAAAACTATAAAAAGTGCTTATATATTTTTAACTAAAACTTAACCATTCAGACAGTGATTTAACTAAATAAACAGATTTTGAACTCTTTTAAAATTAGATACATTGACTTATAAATGTGACATTTAACCGATAAACTTGGCCAACACCTACATTCTATTCACTTAAATTATAATCAGATATCAAGTGTTTCTATCAATATTCCTTTCATAATTAGTCTTTTCGGATCATAAAAGGTTTGACCTCTTAAACTATCCTATTACTGTAGAAGATTAAATGTGGAGTTTTGATAGCCTTAAGCATACCTCTATCAATGCACTGAATCTTCTATCGAGTTTTGAAGTCATGTGAAGAGACTCGGAATGGAAGGGGGAATTCTCTCCCACGAAGATCAGTGTACGACACTGCAGTCTTTTCAGCCCGTCCGTGATATCTGGCCGTCTAAACAAAACAATACAAGTTCATGTTATAGTTTTGTTTCAGGCTGGGTATTGAAACAGATAATGCCTTTGATATGGAAAATAAGTTTACCCGTTAACAGCTTCAAGATATCGCAGCACATTAAGACTCTGCATCTCATCAAGCGACTGCAGAAAAAATTGGTTCAGGATGTGTAAATACTAACGGATTGAAGTGACAATTATAAGTTTATAACTCATCAACGTACTGATTACATTTTTATCTCACGTCTATATAGTTTTTATAATCATGTTTAGCACACCGTTTACTTATAAAAATGTGTAATTTTAGAACAACAAGTCTTTTTGGCCAACCCGTTTCAACTTCTAGCCCAACCCGTCGTTTTAACTTCTAGTCCAACCCGTTAGACCAGCCCCTTTTTCCACCTCTATGATTTCCCATTGCAGTAGAGAAATAGTACAGTGAGCACTCACTCTTCTACATGACTGAACCATATCTGAGTCTGGAACTATAGTACCTCCACGAACTTCCTGTCATTTAACATATAAATTCAGTTTCAACCATGCAGTTGTTGAGAACTAAATTTCAATACCGTCAATGAGAAGATTTGTACCTTGCTAAAATACCGTATCAACAATAACTCCTTTACTAGACCACACATTCCATAGTAATATAACACGTTTGACATTACCTGAAAACAAAAAGGCTACAAGTTAGCAAGATCTATACGGATTCATTGGCTTTGTGGTATTAAAACAAAAAGGGTATCGAGAAACTAACTTTGTTAGACAACCATTCTGACCAAGAAGGTGTTTTGCATAGTGGAGAAACAAGTATGAGACCAATTACTCGTTGTGTATATTTTATCTGTTCAACAAACGATATGATAAGAACTTAATAATCTAGAGCTAATGTTATGCCAACGAATACTGTGTGAGGTACATAAGAAGCTGCTTACAGCAAATAAGGTGAGTACATAAGCACCAGCTGTTACCCCTAAGCACATTACCGGACCAAGCCTGAAAGCAATTCATAGGTACACTAAATGAGTTTACAAAGAGGAGATTAGGCTTTACTTGAATGCTTTGGAAATGCCTGAAATCGGAAGAAATAGAGCAATTATAACATTAAACTTACCCTAAATAGTCGAGAACATCAGCAACCTGATCGGCTAAGTCATCAGCAGATAACTCCGGATCATCATATGACAATGGAGCAGCTCCAAACTGCAATGACCTCGTGAAGGAGGTACCACATAAGAAAGGATACAAAACAATAAACGCAAATGACTCTTATGGCATAGAAAGTGTCTCGATATGTAACTCATCTAACATATTATCAAACTTGGATGGTATGATATTGTCGCATGAAAGTGGCCATTTTCAATTGCTGCTTCATTAAAATGTAAGTTTGATGACATCTTGCTTAATGAGTTGGGATGTAGGGTAGCTTACTAATTAAAATAAAAGGGCAAGTTACTGATTACTGACCTCATGGCCAGGAGGATATATATGATATATGCAGAAATTATGAAGTAGCAGAGAGAATGCTTCTGGGCACAAGAACAGCCCTTGGAAACATGAGATATCTGCACAAACAGGCACATAATTTTATCGTTAGTTATAGTAAAGCTTTTCATTATCAAAGTCTCTACAAAGCCATTTTACACGATAATTCAATAATAACAATTTCAAAGCAAAGCAGCTCAAGATTGATTTCCTAAAATTTATCATATAAATGTACAAGACCGGTAAATCGTACGGATTGTGTGATTTAGGGAATCGATCTAAGCCCAAATGCAAGGTTACATTATTAGGTAACATGTCTAAATGAGTGTAATATACTATGGATCATATTATAACAAAAACATTATTTATCAAAATGATTTAAGTTTCTTTTTTTAATTTTTTAAAAATCTGATTTAAGATATTTAAAGAAATTGGAGCGACTTTCAAATGGCTCTACCAATCCAACTCGTTTGACCCGTTTAAATGCTTCACTTTCATTGTCTATGTGTTATATACATGTGCCACCTAAATCAACCATTATTAAGCAAATGCATCAAAACGACATATCTAATTTAAATTTAGTTTGTTCTTGATATTCCTAAGCATCTCACACACTTCTGATCCAAAAGCAAGTAAACTTAAGGTATCACATACATTGTTTTGAGAGTTTGAATCAAAAGTATAAATACATATCTCGTAGCATTTGAAGTAGTACCAGAAACTAATTCACTTACAATTTAAAGCAATATCAGGATATGTAATCAAAGCCGGCTTGTCGGGGTCCCCAAAGATAGCAACAGAAATAAATCCACTGGCAGTTTTGATAAGGTGTTCCTGAATATATTGCTGAAGGCATTAATTTGTATAAAGACAACATCATACAGCTATTTTCATTGACAAAAACATACAGAATTTGAATGCAGCATGTATATTTATTTGCTGTATTGGTCAAAAAGGGTGCATAGTAAGTAGCCACCATATCTCGTCGTACTAGTTTTCTAGTTACTAACCGGCAGTACTTTTTCATTTAATGTCTCATACAGCAATGTGATGTTTAAGAGTAATAATGTACAGATAACATCTCACATGAAGATTATCATCATCTTATCTATAAGAGAGTTTACTCATTTGACAAGTTAGATATACATTATCGAAAATTTTACATTATAAAGTACTGTAATTTTATGACATGCCAATTTTTGTTTTTGAAACTTTTGTAAGTGCAGCGTATTCTTAAAAAAAACAAACACCACCACCACTCTCGGCTTCACCAAAACGTGCAGTGGTGACCACTTGCGACGCCGAGCCTCCACTGCCTCCTTGTGCATGCTCTTACTCTCTTTTTAAGTTTAAATTACACTTGTTTTGAAGTTAAAATTACACTTTCTAACGTTTTCTGGTGTGAGTAACTATGTGTATGGAAAAAATGGATTAAATGTCTAAACAAGTTCAAAAGTTAGCCTAGTTTATTAGAAAGGCAATTCAAGCAAATGACTAACTACAAATAAAATAAGATACTATCTTATTGCTTGAATAGACATCACCAACCTGAAACTTAAATGTTTACTGACTTTTTCAAAATATTTTAACCAACAAAACACATGTGTTTACTTTAAAGTGACATAAAAGCTTCTATAGTTGCAAAGCTGACTATACTTTCCAGTAGAATTTAACCACACACAGACAAGTGACAACCAAAGAACAAACAACAATATTTTAGTACAGTTGGTCCTTAGTTACAAAATACAAAGTTTAGCATAATCGATGGACAGCTATATATCAGAAAAACTTATTATCTTATTAGTATTTGATCTATAAGCAAATGGAATTCTAGTAACATTATGGTCAAAAAAACAGACAAAGACACCAAATTCTGAAATTTTTATAGTTTGTACTAACTAGGTAACATTAACACACAAATTAAAGTTAACTTAAATTCATTTATTTTATGTACTTTGTGTACCAAGTTTTAATTGGTTTTCAAGTATTGTAGTATACATATGTGCCCCATGTCATAAGTCACAAATAATTTAAAAAAAAAACTCCCAGTACCGTCTTCCACGGTGTATGGGGGAGGTTGAGACGTAGACCCTAAGATAGAGAGACTGCTTCCGATTCTACCACAGGTAAAAAAAGACCTCCGGCCTTGCAAGGGGTGGGGATCGAACCCTTAACCTCTGTCTCCAGAGGCAAGGGTGTTAACCACTTGATCCAACCTTGCTCTTTTTATAAGTCACAAATAATAAGAATTACTAAGCACGTTATTTATTTAAGAGTAATTATTATATTGACGTACACATGTTTTTGACAAGACTTGAACCCGTCTCACTAGCTAAGTGTGATGTGAATCATAAATCATAGATAATAAGAATTATTAAGCACGTTATTTTATTGAAGCGTAATTATTATACCGACGTACACACGTTCTTGACAGGACTTGAACCCGTCTCGCTAGCTAAGTTTGATGTGAAATAAACGTTTACTCTTTTATCTTTATAAACTTGGTGCTCCAATGAACGTTTATGTACATGAACTACACATATGCTTCTTGGACAATATGCTCAATGGAGATGCTCTTATTTGCATTTTGCAATATAGATCAATGAATATGATCCTATATATAGCTCATTTCTATCGAGATCATACGGATTGAACATGAGATTTAGTGAAAATGTCGTTTCCAATGTTGAATCAATTAATGAAGATCACATGCACTAGTACATAAAAGATCACTCAACTATATACTAGATTAAAAAAACAAAACAAAACCTTAATAATCAATCTACTAAAGCTTTGTTTCGTATTACTACACGCATTGCGGATATGTGCACGTGGGCGGACTCGGGACTCTAAGTTAGTAAGTGCACAATTTTTTTTGACGAGTATATAGGGAAAAAATGAACTAAAAGTTACGATTTCATTAATATTATAAGAACACATGTATTTTCTTAAGTGAAAAAGACATCTATTTTGCGTGACACAAAATTTCAGGATCAGTTTCATTTCCAAAAAATTATGATATTTCAACAAAAAATTACGCTAAACGGCACCCCCTAGGTCCGCCCCTGCACGTGCATACTATCTGGCAGTATTTCCGCAGCTGAATATGTACACGTAAAGATAAGTAATCAACATATATACAAAAATAGGAATTGCATGTATATGATTATATTACCTTTGAAGGTGAAGGAGGAGAAGTGGTATGAATGTCAATGGAGAAAGAATCGGTTGAATCATCCGCCATTTTTGGAGTTTTTTAATATTTACGAATCTAAGTTTTCTATATCTGACTCAGTGTGTATCTATATATAGGAGCTAGCTGTGTATGTGAGTGTGACTGTGAGTATATGTGCCAGCTATTTTTAAATGCTTGTTTTGGCCCCTGTTGGTTTTGTAAGTTTACATTTTGTCCTCTTTGATGTTCTTTAATAAATTTGGCAATGATCTTAAGTTATTCACTTATTCATTATGATTGTTAATTTGTTGATATATAAGGGAGAAAAATGATTGAGAGGCCTAAAAGTATGACTAATTATGTGCTTAAATAAATGTGACAATAAAAATAAGTAATGCCACATAAGATTAGGCATATATTTAAGTCATGAGTTAAGACGCTAATCAATCTTTAAGTTATTAGTTGATGAAAAGTGTGATTCCACCTATTATTACCAACGGCATGCTTACACATAAGTTAGGCATGTAGATCAATGCTCAATAAGAAATTAGGATAACAACATAACTTTGTGGTATTTTATAGATAGAAATCTTAAATATCGATTTTATAAGTAGGCTATTCTAATTAAGTGTAACTTTGTATAAGTGAGAAATGAGGTTTAGGATTAAGACATTAAGGTGGTGTTTCTTTTTTTTTCTAAGCTAAGGGTTTATGTGGGTCCCACTTTTATATAAGCCTCTTAATTAGAAGGACATGATAATTTAAGGGGTGCTACTATATACACCAAAAAAATTTTAATGTTGGTAATTGTGCTATTTTTCTTTTCTCGAATTTTGGAGCAGAGTGAATTACAGTAATTAGTCAAAGCCTAAAGCTGCAACTCATAAATACTTTTGTCTCCCCTTTTAGTTATTGCTTGTAGTATTTTTTATTTATTTTTCCTTCTACATGAATTTTATGCGCAATTTATTTCTATTGCGTAGACGATGCATATAAATTACTCCTTATTAATCTACAGACTGCCATTAAATTTTTTAATGAACCAATTTATGTTACATACCTAACTAACGACATCTAACGTATTATATCCGACATAATTACGAATCAGACAGACACACAAAATGAGCAATGGATTATAAAATGGAATTAACACCTATCTAACATATGTATTAATCGAATAACAACAACGACTTATTATAACATAGAACCAATTGGAAATAAATGATATGCAATAAACAACGAGAAAAATATTTACGTACAATATTTGACCACATTTTTGAAAAAAACTTGATCAATCGAATGTGGTTTGCAATCAACCCTGTAGCTTTTTAGATGGTGACATAAATGACGATACAAGGAAGACAGGGAATGAGGAAGAAGAGGGTTTGATAATATAAATAAATACTATTAAAAGGTTATCATAATATAATAAAACACTTTTTATTCTTGAAATATATTTTTTTGCTAAATATCTATGTAATTATTAATTTTTTTAAAAAACAATAGTGAAATTGGGTTATTCGGGTCAACCCAAGAACCGAACCAATTAAATTCAACCAACCAAACCGAAACCGAATTTGAATTTGGTTCGTTCGTTTCTCGTGTTGACCTAAAAAATTTAACCAAATTAACCGAACCAACAACCCGATAATCGAACCGATCAACACCCCTGTAACCAACCTTTATACATTATTCAAATACTTAAATGGTAAAAACTCAAATTCGCTTTCAAGAAAAAGAAAGACATACGAACACGTGTCTAAATTGAAAAAATAAATTAGTGATAATAGTTAACATGAAACTTTAACAGCAAATGTAAAGTGACGTTCTAATTATATTAATAAATAGAATTTTCAATCAAGTCCAAGTATCGAAAAAAAAAAGAACAAATGTAAAGTAATACGTAGTAAATGCTTTTATGTTAATATATTAAGATGCTTTGGAGTATAATGTTACATGAAAGTTTGTGCAGTAATAAATATAAAAATCAAGTAAATAAAGAATAAGTCAATGATTACTATAATTATTTTGGTGTATTTAGACTATCCCTAATTTAAGCCTTGTGGATATAGACCAAATAAGGAATTTTTATGAGCCCCACCTAAAAAGTAATAATATTAAATGGTATCCCTTGATCATATAAACTTAGATGAAGAAGAATAAATTTAAATAACTAGAATTCCATTTTATTTACATAAAATTACTTAAGTGAGTACGAAGAGTCCACACATGGAAACATAGTAACCAATGTTGCAAAAATCGTTTAACTCGGCAGATTAATCGCCGATTAATTGTTAATCGGCCGAGTATCTTGTCGATTTTTGAAAATCGTCAAAAATCGCCCAGGAAAAAATCGACACTAGCGGTCAAACAATCGGTGAATCGGCCGATTAATCACTGAATCGAAATCGGTCATTTTAAAAGAAATAATAATTTAGGCATCCTACTTAATTTGGTGATCGTATATTTCACTTATAACGATAATGGTATCAATAATCGAATCGGAGCCTTTTATCGAGGTTTGAAACATAGCGAGCTTGGAATCGGTTAAGATTTTTAGTTTGCCTCTAAATACCAAAAATTGCGAAATGCCGTCAGATTAATCACCGATTAATCCCGACTGACCGATTATCACGCAGTGGTCGACCGCCCGATCACCGATTCTGATTTTGCAACATTGATAATAACAAAACATCATCTTTCAGGATTTTGATTGTGTTTTACGTTGGAAAATGTGAAATTCCAATTTGAAATAAATGAACAACAAAACTCTACGAGAAGTCTTATTCATCATGCTTTCAAATGATTAAGTTTTGTTTTCTACTCAGAAAACAATATCACCAATAACCTTTCGTCGATCACCTTAGTTCATTATTACATTGGTTATTACAAGACTCAATGTGTATTACCTAATGATAGTCACTTTTAAAGCTAATAAGAAGTTAAGAACCATAGTGAGGAAAAGTGAAAAGCTTAAAACAGTGGTGTCGAAAATGTAAACAAAGATAAGTGTAGTGTTACCGACGCTCTTTCATTCTGTTTTGCATTTATGTACAGATCACGAGTTCAAGTATGGCCCAATGGCTCTCACTTCATCTGAATTTAATGTCTAACCACATACTATGCTTATTTTTTAACCATAGTTAGATACCGACACATGCATTTCTTATAGCAAAATGTGACTATCATATAAAAGTATTTTTTAGATCGAGTGACTAAATCTAGATTGAGTTTACTATAAAATGAACAATTATAAACTATACAGGAATTGACTGAAATGAGACAAGGTATATGTTTATTGTAAATGTTGGACAAAACTGCAACAAACCTGAAGATGTCGAACACCGAACTTAGAACCTTAACGTCGATCACGAATTGCAACACCGAACGCATAATTCTTATAAGCAGTATCGAGATGAATATATGTGAACTAATTTGCAGACATTACAATTCTATAGATACAGTCGATTTCTTGTTTTAGAGTTTTGGTATACCACACCGCTTTGTCTAGTTATGAAGTAACATGTGCAAATCAGAGATAAAAGTGTGCCAATCACTTCCTATACATACAAGTCAACCGACATAATTAACTGTTACTTAAAACTGTGCAATCTTCCACTCCATCCGTCTTAAAATAATTATCTACCCGACAAAAAACACACAATTTAAGAAACCATCATCATTACAGCTTTCTTTTCTTACTTTTTGCAAAATGGTTGTTTTATCTTTAACTATTTAATTTATTACTGTTATAAAGTTTGTAATAATAACTTAAAGTGAAGGTGCTATAGTTAATTTGATCAAAATTCTTTATCTATTTTGAAATTAAACAATTAAATTAAAACAAACTAAAAAATAAATATGGACAATAAATTTGTAATGAGGTGAAAGGTAAAGCCATGATTTTTAGACCAAAATTACTTCGAGTACCAGTAACTTTTATTGTGCTGTGGTAGTTATGTCAAGGCACGCAAGATCAACTTCTGTCCAAATTTCATAGGTTTGCAAAATTTTGTATTGTTGTCATAAAAGTTAACCGAATCTATCCTCTTCAACTTGTCCCAAGAATTCCCATCCTTGTGTAGCGTGTAGCTAACTAGTTCAATCATTGTCCTAAAATTTCGCGATATGGTGAAATACTTGACTACCATGACACTTTTTGATGACACTCAAAAGATAGCATTAAAATAGAAATTGATACATACAAATACCGGGCCCAGCAACACAACTGAAACTACAAGCTGATGCAAGCTTGACTCAAGAAGATGTCAACCCATCACCAAAATCACTGGCACATCAAATTTCACTTTCACCACCCAACCTCGGTAAATCGATAAGATGTCAACCCAACACCTAACCGAGCACACAAATATACACACGCAAAATCACCAAAATTTGGTTCTGTGAAGCCGACCACCAAACCATCTCCAAATTGATGATTCGACGTGTGGTTGAAGAGGGCTATAATGGTGGCTCACACGTCGTAATAATGTAATTTATGGTTAATCCGTGGTTAAACAACCACTACGCACAGTCTAGGTTATGTGATTAATCAGTTTTACCATTTGTTAGAAACTACTAATAACAACGTTCCGATTCAGATGGGGTGCTTTGTTTCGACACTTCGAAAGTCAAACTACAAACTAAACCAAATTGATTGGCATAACTGGATTCTATCATCCCTCTACAGCGCGTGGACTCCTGCACCCCTACTTTAAACGATAAAACTTTGCAGCAAGTTAACAATATTAGCACATTGTACAACCACCGACACAGTGCTTCATCGGACCATATCTACCATCTCTTGATCAGGAACTGAGTTTGCAACTTCATTTTTACCATAAAAACCATCATCACCCAGATTCCCGTGACAGCATTTTATAGCCTTAATCTGCTTTTCTACCTCTCCAAACCCTGCACTCTCACGTTTTCTTATCCTGTTGATCCTCAAGGGTGCATCCTCAACCATAGCTTCGCCATCTTTGACTCCGCTGTCGAAGCCCATGGACTTGTACTTGAAAAACTTCTCATGTAATTCTGAGATGCTGTGATCACATAATTTAAGTCCTTGCTTTTCCAAGACCAACAGCCATCCTGCATAAATGAATTACACGACAGCTAGTTAAGAAAGTGAATGTCCTATAACTAACTTTACCTAGGTTGAGGTATGGCAAAACGGATGGGCAGGCAAGTTAAAGAATGAACCAAAGCGGTTTGGGATCAAAATTTTGGCCGACTCACAAACACTAGTGAATTTAATAATCATTAAGACATCATACAAATAGGCAGATATTAAAGAAGCTAGGGTATGGGGTGAAATGCACAAGTTAATAATAGAAGCAATGTACCAATAATATCCTTCGGAGAGGAGATATCAGGAGCAGTTGGTGTTATACTTGTCACACCAGTGACCCATGCAATGATCTCACGTGGGAGCTGAGACGAGGAAAAGGAATTGAGATAATAATTGACTCGAGCATGGTCATTATTGTCACTGCAACAAAAAAAAATTACAAGTCAGGCTACAAGCTACACAACCCAAAGTTATGTAGAAGATACATCACTTTGTCAGTGTCACAAGATGCTGCTAGTATGTCATCAATGAAACGTACATTAGATAATTCATCAATATTCAATCATTTGGCAGTTTTGAAATTATTCAAATAATAGTAATTAAGCCTAACATTAAACCATATGAATATATGATGATAAAAGGGTGTATTATACATATCCAAATTACCATAGTCCATATCGTATTGATCCATACTACTCCGCTGTGAAGGAATACTCTATTAACTAATTCCATAGATGGTATTTTAAAATCATCGTAGTGAAAGTTTTATCCACAACACTAATATATGCCATAAGAACAATCCTGTATACATCTAACTCTTTGCTAAACATGTTATGAGTGTGTGGGACTCCTGATTATGACTTACCTTGCAAACTGCAATGCTGAGCTTGAGACAAACAGCCATAAAAGGACAATTTCTTTGTACTTGACATCAGAGAGCCGAGGGGAAGTATCAAAACTCAGACACAAGCCCAAATCCAATGCAACATCGAAAAGCAATCGCCTGAGGAGGAGTTCATCCGTTGTAGTCTGTACGAGAATGTAAGGGGTACATTAGTAACCATATCCTACCATTCCTGCTATGTGGATTGTGGTCTGTGCCTGTAGATGTGTATCACTTATACGGGCGCCCGGTATAGTATGACTAAATAAGTTGATGGTATAGAAAAACTGACCAATAGCTCTGTGACAGGCAAACTTGGTTCCAACAGCAGTTTGAAAAGCATAACTGAGAGTCAAAGGAAATTATAAGAAATTTTACCAGCTTAACATCCTATTCTCCATAGACCACAATCCCACATTCCCGAAATAAGATAGAGAACATAGTAAGCTAAACCACAAAACATGTAGGTAGACATGTAACACCATGATAGCTAGCGATCTCCTAAAACTAAAGCACTTGCATAAAGATAATGATTCCAGTTTGAGTGAGTCACAATGTGTTTCTAACTGAGGTACTTGGCCTTTTTAATCACCTGGAATAAACGTAGATAACGTCGGGCTACAATGGTCTTCTAACGAGTAAAAGGTGTCGGGTAAGTTATAATAGAAGGCCAGGCGTGGAACCTTCAATCAAACACATCCATTGCTCAAAAGATATGGTTCTTTTCACTGCCTACTAATTCATCAACAACTTCCGAAATTTAATATAGTTACACCACTTAGGTACTTAGATGACTAGGCATATGCCATTACTCTAGTCTGTAGGCATACATACACATGACATCGTCACACAAATACAAAGAATTAAGAAGTGCCACAGCCACAAGTAGACTGAAGTAGCGCCCATCTTATGGCCATCACCGACTCATGCTGTAGCATTAAAAACAAGTCTAAATGCAGTTCAGGAACCCATACCTAAGCTCGTCACTTAAAGGGGTTTGCTTAGATTTATTATGTAAAGTACTAAGTAATGCTAATCATGCGGGTTTGAATCATTCATGTAACCTATTTGACTATTGTCGCAACTATCCTTATTAATCTACTGCAAACAATCCTAACAAAAAATAATATAAAAAAACAGACTCGTAAATACTAACCTAAAAACACAGGATTCTTCTTAAACTTTGGAATAATCTGAACCGCACAGCTCTTAACATCCTTACACACCTCAACCTCACTCCGTCCCTCACCAAACACCAAACACAACCTAAACAAAAACGCCTCAACCATAACCACCCCAGCCAGACACTCCATCCCACATTCCCGATCAACAACCCCCTTCCTAACTTCCCCACTCGTAAACGGAAAAAACACCTCCAAACCATCAACTCGCCCACACCTCTCACGAACCCGATCCGCTATCCATATCGGCACTACACTCACCCACCCACACCCATCCCCTTCCCCAACCCCATCACTCCCATTCTCACAACACATAACTATATAACCAACTAACGCGTCAACTAAACTAAGAACCTCACTCCTAAACCTAACCACCTCGTCTTTCAAACTTAAACTACCTAACTGATACAAAACAGGCGCAACTAGTGACACTTGGTTTAAGTACCCGTTATCGGACCGAAACGTAAGTAACGAGTTAAATAAGTCTTTTAGAGTTGCTAAAAAGGCGTTGGAGCTGGTTTGGGGTTTCGCGGAGTGAAAAGCGAGAGCGGAGTAAAACCAGGTGAATTCGAGAGGTGGGTGAGTCATGGTTTGGATTAATCTGAAGAAAATGGAACTGAGTTCGGTGAAATCAGTTCTACCGTTTTGGAACTCGGTTAAAAAATGGTAAATTGATTCGTTTAGCATTGGTTCTAGGGTTTCGATTAGATGTGTGTTTTGGGGGTCTAGCTTCATGCTGTGTTGATTGAAAGGGTTAAATAGTGAATTGAAGTAAAAATG
This sequence comes from Chrysanthemum lavandulifolium, assembly GCA_022545495.1. Classification (NCBI taxonomy): domain Eukaryota; kingdom Viridiplantae; phylum Streptophyta; class Magnoliopsida; order Asterales; family Asteraceae; genus Chrysanthemum; species Chrysanthemum lavandulifolium. Next base: position 38,529,872 of record CM040246.1, read on the forward strand.
GCTAAGTGATTGTGAGTTATAAGGAGTGATTGTTAAAACCCTAATTTTGGGGAGGAGTGAAGAGGAAGGAATTGGGGGTTTTGGGGGTTTTTTGATTTTTCTTTTCCCCCTAACGGGTGGAATTTGAATTTTTTTTACAAAATTTTCCTTTTTGAAAATACTAGTACTAGTAGCATTTATTGATATAACATTTTTTGAAAGTGATGTATAGTTGTGAGTTGCGACTAGGGGTGTCATTCGGTGACCGACCAATCCGACCCGGGTTCATTCGAATTGGTCAATCAGCTTAAAATTATATTCTAAGAATCAGTTAACTCGAATTAACCCAGTTCTAAACAATGTCGGGCCGGGTATGTTTTTTAGCCTTGACCGACCCAAACCCGACTAACCTGTTTCAACAACACTTTTACAATGTAATAAACTCGGGTTGACCCCGCCCGAATTGACCCGACCCGAGTTGACCCGAACCCGAATTAACACGACCTGAGTTGACCCGAATTCTAAACAAGGTCGGGTTCGGGTATATTTTTTAAGGCTTGACCCGATTTGATCCGACCCGAGTTGACCCGAACCCGACCGGGTCAACCCGAATAACACCCCTAGTTGCGACTAGCCACATGTAATGTTTTGGGTTTTGAAGAAGAGGATGATTTAAAAAAAATTTGAAATATAAAGAGTATTGTTTTATGTTATTGTTTCTCGTTACTATTTTCGGGTGTTGCTAAATTTGGAGGATTAAGTTGGAGCGTTGCCTCAAACTCTGTTAGGAACGCTGCCCCCAGATTTTAGCAATGGCAGTTTCGCCTCGGCTCTCTCACCCAAACAAGGGGCCTGCCCCTTACCATGGAAGAAGTTTCTATAGAGCAGAGGTGGGTCCTGGCCCTTTCAAATTTTTTGTCTTTAATGTAATTTATGCAATGTGTTAGTGTGAAAAATTATTTAATAATTTGGCCTTTTCAAAATTAATAAGTTACAGTTTGACTCCCTTAATAAAAAGTTTCAAGCGCCATCCTTGCCTTGACCTTGCTAGCGGGCGCGAGTAGGGTGTTAATCAAGTCGGATTCGGGTCAAACAGGTCGGTCAAAGTCGAGACAAGGCTAAAAATAACATATCCAAACCCGACCTTATTTGAATTCATATTAGTCGGGTTCAGGTCAATTCGAGTTCGGATCAACCCGAATATAAATAAAATGGTCATAGAAATTACCTATTTGTACTAGTTTGATAAATAGTTTATATAAACTATACCATAAGAAAAATGAAAAACCCTTTATTCGGGTCAAACGGGTTGACCGTACCCAAGTTAGTAAAGAATATTTAACCCGGTACCTGAGCTTATTTAAAATTCGGGTTGACTCAAGTAACCCGACTCGAATAGTCTTATTCGGGTGCAGGCCGGGTTAGCCATGTCGTGCTGGAAACATATTAGCTCAAACAAGTGTGCACTCTACACTTTCATAAATCGCATCCAAGTATAATATGAAATCTCATTGGTCTCAGTAAATCACAATTACCTAAAATAGTTTATGACACTAAAATCACCAACACTATAACGGTAAAAGGCTTGTGATTATATCATTGAAATGTAGAATGCTTCAAATTCAGTTCCTGCTACGTGCAAATAACATTGAATTGGTCACGTCAACCTTCTAAATAGAGAGAGTTTTACCCGATTATGACATTCTTCTAAAAGTCAAAAGTCATGATTACCTAAGAAAAGAATATAAAATTCCCTTCGAGTGTTTGGTGACAAGCTTTTTAGATCATTTTTGAGCATTTAAATATTAAAGCTTGTTTGGCGACAAGCATTTAGCAATTTTGTTTTGTTTAAATGCTACTTTTATAATTACAACTATTTTATCAAACGCATTTTAATAAAAAAAACAATCATTGCTAACTGCTACTGTTAACTACCACCACTCGTTTCAACGAACATACCGATAGACGTATGTAGTTTTATGCCTTTATGGCAATTCTGATTCGTGGGTGGGAACAGGTTAAAAGAGCGTATTATAGGTCTCACGTAAACGAATCAGGAATAACCCAAAAAGGGTAAAAAAGAAAAGAAAAAGGAAGCCCGTATTTGCATATCTAAAACACATGGCACATATTGGGCCCCTCACTTTATATGGACTTCATAATCTACATTAAAGAATTAAACAAATGGAGTTCTCATGTTTACTTATATACTATACCAACCAGCAACAATATTATACTTGTATTAGAAAAACTTAAATATTGGTTTGAACTTTGAAGAAGCATTTCGAATGAACATTTAAAAAAATTTAAGCTCAACATATAAATAAAAAGCCAACACAACCTAGAGGACACGCCTGGGCATTTTATTATTTACATACAATATTCTCTTCCCCTTTAAACCAACATCTTTAAAAGTTTTTATGTTGTGAACCACTCACTTTTTATAATAAAAACTAGTTTAGATTTATGAAATTCACTTTCCATAGATAAAGGAACACATGTGTCAACCATGTGTTTGAACACTAATAGAAAATCATAATAGATTTTAAAAGATAGAAGCTAAAGATACTTTTAAATGGTTGGTACATAATTGGCCAATTAATTAACAAATCATGGGTTTAAATCCCGCTTGGATAGTATGTTGTATAATCATTATTATCAAATGATTTATTAGTGAAGCATTTGACCTTATCATAAGTAGTCATGACTAGATATACATTTGAAAGTAGTAAGAAAACGTTATAAACGGTCACATGAATATCATGATTAGGTCAAATATATATAAGTCAAAAAATCGTTTCCTTAAATAACCTGAATAAGAAAAATCTTATTCATCTACCCGTTTAATAGTATGTTGTATACAGTGTGAACAATCTAATTCTCTTAAAAACAGAACTACAAAGTATATGTTTTTCTTGTCTGAACATATTTATACTCTTATATATAGAATAGTAAGCAGGCTGAGCGTTCATTGAGCATTTAACGAACGGATTCGGTAAAAGTTCGTTATGTCTGTTTATTTATTAAATGAGCGAGCGTGAACAATATTTTACGATCGTTAGTTAAATAAACGAACACGAACAAAAGTCACGTCCGTTTATTTATGTCCGTGAACGTCCGATTATCGTTAGTTAACGTTCATTTATGTTCATTTATTTATTTATGTTTGTATATCATATTTTTAATTGTATAATTTTAAAATTAGTTTGTCTAAACAAAAAACACTTATAAGCAATATTAGATGCATAATTTAATAAAGTTTATGTTTGTTTGTATGTGTTTATTTATGTTCGATCGTTTATGTCTGCTTTAGCGTTCGTTTAGTGTCTTAATGAGCGAACATAAACGAATATGAACAACTCATTTTCTTAATAAACGAACATGAACAAGAAATTTCGTCCGTTTAAGCGTTCGTGTTCGTTTACTTGTCCGATTAAAGTTAAATGAACGAACATGAACAAAGCTCCGTTCGTGTTCGTCCGGTTCGTTTACAACCCTACTTATATACGTTAATTCAACTTTATCAAAATGAACAACGTAACCCATACATATGATTCGAGTCAAATCTTGCTTTTCTCGGATAAAATGAATATAAATAACATCATTTGGTTATCCTTTTAATAACATATTATAAATAGGGATAATTTCATATGAGAAATGATAAGGATGTCTAAAAAACATGCTTAATTATATGACTAACACTATGTGACAAGAGTTTATTACTTTGTAAATAAGTGGGTCCGGTTGCTACAACCAATAAACTTTTGCCACATAATGTTAGTCATATAATTAGGCATGTTTTTTAGGCATCCCTATCATTTCTCATTTCATATATAACCCATTTAAATTTAGACATCATAATGTCATATATTATATACTCAAAATACATGTTTTGAATATCTATACTACTATAAAGTTGAACCCCTTAATTTAATGTGCAAGAGTGAATGTGCACAACAATTTGTACGGTACAATCCGTGTAAAGCCATATGATTGAATTTCGAGTATTGAAATATGTAAACTTCAATGAAGGCGTCTAGCTTTAGGAGACGAAAAGTTTCCAAAATCCTAAGTTCAAAGGATAAAAATCACTAATGCCATGAATGCGTAAGCTCAACAATCGTATTGGTGGTTACATGAATACATTATTTGGTACAACATATGCATTGGAACATAAAAGGGTCATGGTTATCGCCTTAAAAGCCGAATCACTTATCAATTACACATCTCTTAAATGGAGACTCCATAAATGAGGCATGAAAACCAATAGGAATAAAACCAACAAGGTCCATTACGTGTGTTATCATGGTCACAAGTTGGATGCTCAAATGGTGAGTTGTTCCTAAGCGAATTGAATCTTGAATCAATGGTACCATTGTGGTGTTGTTGTGTAGAATGTGGGATGTAAATCTTGCAACAGTGGTACTTGAGCACCGATTTCTTGGCATCGATGCAAAGGTATATGCATATATACCTCCCAATACCGAGTTATAAGAATAGATAATAAAGGATAACAAAATGTATGTATTATTTAACAACAACTTTTAACATGGTTACATTGCGGTAATGTTATCCATTGTATCGCCGAGGCAAACGCGCTCACAATTTCTTGAGGTTAAAAGAGGGGGTGTTTACATTGTTAAAAATTTTGTTGTCATGCATAACAAGGATGACTTTAGAGTTAGGAAGGATGATACCTTTATGATGAGTTTGATGGATCAACGTCAATAAGAAAATGCTTGGTTGTATCTCAAGGGTTTGTCGTGCATCCTTTTAAATTTGGTGGATTTAGATCAAATCAAGCCTACGGATAACAAATATCTCATTGGTAATTTACTATTTTGTATGTTTGTTCAATTAAATTTCTCTTAAATAGTGTTGCCATAAAAATTGTTACCTCTTAGATGTCGCAGGTTATGTGACGAATGTTGGAAGGATGAATCATACGAAAGCAGGCTCAAAAAACATTGATTTCTACCTGACCAATCAAAAGTTCGTATTTATATTATTGCAAAATTACTAAAAAAGACATAATTAAATAAGTTTTTGTATATGTTAAATATTTTTGTGAGTAAATAAGTAATTTGTTTTTCAAAAGTTCTGACCAAAAGTTTTTAGCCTCTTTTATGGGACTACAATTTTTAGCCAACTTATTTTATAAGCCATTCCATAAGCTATATGAGAAACGATATTTATTTTATTAGCCAACTTATTTTAAAAGCCCAAGCCACAATAAGCCCATTTAAGCCCTCGCCAATCATTTTATTTGTGCTAAAAGTAAATTTTATATTAATCGCCAACTTGTACAGTTACAAACATAAGTAAACACTGAGCTTTGGACATTCCCAAAACCATATACAACTACAACAAACTATAACCAACCGATATATGCCAAAGCTACATTATATATCACTACATCAAGTACTACTGAAATCTGATAAAACTCAACCAACAAGCTTTAGCACATGGAATAAATCAAACATAGCCTATATTTGTTGGAAATGTATATATTTATAAAACCGTGAATGTCCGGATTCAAACTCGTGACCACGAGATTGCACACATTAGCGAATGAGAATTAAAGTAACTAATTAATGTTAATGATTACGATTAATTATTACACAAAAGTCCGTCTAACGATCGTTAAGTATTCAACGGAAATGACAAACGACCGTTAAATGTAAAAAGAAGAGAATATATGGTGAACATCTTAAAAATGGAAAAGATTCGGGTTCCCCTTTTTCCTTCTCATTGTGGCCGACCATAGGGGGCTTTTCCAAGCCAAAACCCTAACTTTTCCTACAAGATATTGTGCCACTATATATATAGGTCTAGGGTTAAAGTTTATGGTTAACATTTGTGCATTGAATTAACCCTAGATCTCTCCTCTCCTCTTTTGCATACCTTCGGCCGAACCTCCCCTCCCATAGGGTATTTTGGTTTGGTTTTTCATTAAACAAAGGCTTGTGTTAGATCTAGCAATCGCTTTGATTCGCGGTTAATCGTGTGTACAAAAGCGTGGTAGTAAGACACTATTCTTACACCAATTGGTTTGAGTTGTAAGCAGTGAGGACAACTCTTTAAACCACTTCACATCCATTGAAGAGATCTAACCAAAATTGCAAGAGGTACGTTACGCATTTATTTTCAGTTAGTTAATTACTGTTATGATTCTAAGTCTTCCGCTGTGTACTTTGTGATATCTATATGGTTTTATTTGTTATCATATATCTTAAACTCAACAGTGGCATCATGAGCCTTGTATAACAAATAATTAATTACTGAAACACATAAAACAAATAAATTAATTGTGTTTTTAATTGTATGTGTACATCTAGGGTTTGCAAAACCTAAACCCTAATTTTTTTCTTGGGGCGTAATTTTGTGCCCTAATTAGGGTTTTGTAAACCTTAGTTTTAATTGGATTAGAAACACTAGGTTGCATTGATGTGCCCGGTTGGTGCAAGTTTTAAATTTATAAAGGTGAATTACCAATATTACCAATAACACATACGAGCAAGTATACTCGTCCGTTATAGCAAGATTATGAAGGTAAGTCGGGATCGATTCGCGAGGATTTGAGTGAATCTAAGCACAAGTTTGAATTAACGGAGTCTATCCAAAACATATAACAAAGCAAATAGGTATAATGAAATTCGGATGATTAAAAACTACACTTGCTTAAACTAGTTTCATATCATAGATTAATGTGATTGTGTTAACCTCTTAACACGTTGGTTATGATAATTAGTTGGTGTATTAATCTATTGTTCTTACAAGTTAAACCTTCGTCAAGATTTTAGTTTATAAAAACAAGCATTAAGTTTAACCAATCAATTCAAGTTTCATAAGTCTACATACATAAACTTAAACACAAAACATCCACTTGTTCATCAAATTGCTTAAGAAATGGTCAATACAAAAGGTAACCGATCATAGACAAAAGGCTACAATTGATTCTCAACAACTAATCTTACGACCATTTAGATGTTTCCAATCAATCCAATTTGATAATCAAAAAGCGTTTCTATTACAACCACACCTTAGTTCCTTTGTATAATCAAGAATAATGGGTAAAAACAATCATCCATAGACAAAATGATTATGACTAGTTGAATAACAATAAGTCCTTTCGGCTACAACGATTACTATCAATTAGCCAAACTTGATTAACAAATGTCACTATGAAACTTTAGCACAATTGGATCTTAGAATCAACTTGAAATTGAATTAAAACATGTTAACACAATCACTAATTAATCATATAATAATTAACATCATTTAAGCAAGTGCATAAAGAAACTAGCCACTCATAGCAAACATGAACATAAACTCAGAACTATGAACATTAGAAAACATGATTAAAAAGTCTTACAATACTTGGAATAAGATTACAAATGGTGTAGTAATGATTCCCAAAGTATTGAGGTGGACTTCTTGGTGATTTGGCCTCCAAAGGGTGAACTTCTGGATCTCCAAACTTCTATGGACTTCTAAGGACGAATTTTAAGAGCTTGAGGCTTTGTTTGATGATTAGAGAGATTTGTATTATATGTTGTGTCTCTAATGCTCACAATTAGCCTCTATTTATCTTGATTCAAGGCCTAGGGTATTAAATGCTGAACTTGGCCACCAAGGAGTGAGGAAGGGACTAGAATACACCAAGAGAAGGACCTAGAATCGTTTGGATGCAAAGGGAAGCTTAGTGATGAAGATTTGGCAATCGCAGCCTTCTCCAACCGGATCGGTCATACGACCAACCGATCCGGTGGTCTTCAATAACAACTAGCCAACCGATCCGGTTGCGGTTGCGACCGATCGGTGGCGATGGTAAAACATTGATTCGGCGTTTTCAACCGATCCGATTCTGGTTGTAACCGAATCCGGTTGGATCTTCCGAGATCTGAAACTTGATCTTTCCTTTACTAAGTCTTGTAGAACTCGGTTCTTCAATCACTAAGGTCTTCAAAGGTCCTTGAGATACTGATTTAGTCTTATTGAAATGGGAATCTTCGTTTAGCTGAACATTTCTTTATTTTCCTCCATTTCCATGCACTTGGTTATAAACACTAGACAAACATCTATTGATATGTTTAAGTACTATAATCACGCAAATATAACCAAATAACAGATATAAAAGTACACATAACGCTACTAAAAACACGCACAATCTGAGCGTTATCAAATTCCCCCCACACTTAAACTTTGCTTGCCCTCAAGCAAATCTAGGAAAAACATCCACTGGTGCAATCGTGATTATGAAAAATGTGATGCAAATCAACTGAGTATAAATACAAGAGAGGATTCATCAATTATGCTTTATAAAGGTGAAACATCAAGATGTTTGACAATATCAAATGATTTTCTTGCATGATAAACATTTCAGAACACCTCACGAAAAAGGAACGAAATATAATTCACACAATCACTCATTTTTTTAGGGGAGTAACAAGATAAATCACACTCATTGCTCAGTCATGATTAGATTATTACCATAAGCTTGTACAAGAAACAAAACTCCACCGACGTGGCGTGAGCACCAAGCAAAAACATCTAAAGAGGGCTTTTATTCGGGTTATAATGATATGGCTAAGGGTGAAGGGTATGGATAAGGCATGGGAATGTTTATGAAATTGGTGTTAAAATAAAAATGAAATCAAGTCTAATACCCATGTTGCTAGTTACCAAACATTCCACGAACCAAATAAACGATTATAGCTTTGCTTTCTTCTTTTCCATTTTCCACAGCTTTTTGCTTTGCCATGACAATTGTTCTTCGATCATAGCTCATTGGCTATTATTATTTATTTATTTATTATTTTTTTTGTGAACATAACATAACGCATGGCTCAATCAATCTCATAGGATGTGGTACTCATAATCATTTGAACAATCTTTACTTCCAGGTGACTAGCAACCAACTGTTAGACATTGATACAGGATAGGCTAAGGTTAAAAGTGTAAAATCTTTTGTATTTTCGGGTGAAGCAAAATGAAAGGGATGGCTCAATAGGTGTAACTAGGGGTATCTAGTGCTAAAATGAGCACTACAAATGGGTCCTTGTGGGTGGTTAACTAACCAATGAGGCTAGCTAATATATCATTAGATGTAAAATGGAAGGCCATTTGGGTTAAATCTAAGGTGCCTCTTTATCACACGAATTCACTTATATCGCACGAATGCAATCTCACTACTGATGCGGTAATGATTTACAAGCACAAGTTCTAGAATAAATAAAATCACCCAAGACACTCATAGCAAAAGATCCAAGCATAAAAGATGTATGCTTAATAAGAAATAGGCTCAAAGCCTCACAATTTAGTGGAAAAGGGTATAATATGTGCTAGCAAATGTCATTGATCCCGAATGGATTGCAATAGTAATCGGAACACATCTCGAAGTTTCAAATATTACCGGTTTACCGATTGGAATGATCCATTATTCTAATAGATAATCCTAAAAGTGTGAAAACAACTAGATCACAAGGGCAAACAAAATTTTAAATTTAAGCATGAAAACTCTAATTTTACTATTCACCCCCCACACTTAAGTTAGACATTGTCCTCAATGAAAACGAACTTCAAAGTATAGAAATAGGGAAAATAGAGATGAAACCGAGATATGTCAACGAGTTTATCGACTTAAAATTCTTTCTTCATTCTGGCGTCCACTTGGAGAAAACATCACTGCACAATCTTATAAACAAACAAAAGGTTTTATTAAAGGTAGGCACCCCCACAATAACAAATAAGTACGAAGGTTAAGACTTTGGGAGTGACCATCGAAAATCAAAACACACGGGTTGCCTCCCGAGAAGCGCTTGTTTTATTACCGAGTCATCGACCTACCTCGAGCCTTCTCGAATTTATTTAGGCTGAGGCGACTTTGAACATTTTGTAAAGTTCGGGATGTACATGAATTCTTCACCAGTAGCTTCAATATCGTCCCGACGAACACAATGAGATGGTTTCAAGGAGCAGTTTGTGGGATTCTTCACGGAAATGGTGCTACAAAGGTGATAGTTTGAATTCATTCTCATGGTGTCGCCAGGACAACGTCATAATCGAAACTTCTTTCGTTTGCTCCTTGTCGTAATATAACTTGATTCGATGTCCATTAACTATGAAACTTCCACCTTGTTTGTCATAGAGTTCGACATACCCGGATGGATATCCATGTTTAACGACATATGGTCCAAACCATTTTGGTTGTAACTTAGGAGCTTTGAACTTGAATTTCATGTTAAAAGCGAACTTTATCTCGGCTTTGAATTCTTTTCGAATTAGCGACTTTTTATCGTGATAAGCTTTTGTTCTTGCTTTATATAGTTTGGAGTTTTCATAAGCTTGGAGTCTTAATTCATCGAGTTCATGCAATTGCGTGAATCTTTTCTCTCAATGTCGGCGCCCAATAAGCACGATGTTCAACTTGAGCGACAAATGACAAGTCTTCCCATACAAGAGTCAGTAAGAGTTGTGCCAATTGGTGTTTTATAAGCCGTCACGAAATGCCCACGAGCATCGTCAAGTTTTCTTGCCCACAATGAAGGATTATCCTTCTTGTTTTTTCTAGTATTCTTTTGAGAGCTCTGTTGGTATTTTCGACTTGACCAACTTGGTTTGTGGATGATAGGTCATTGCAAATCGATGATGAACTCCATATCTTTTCATGGTTTCTCCATTTGTTGATTGCGAAATGAGTTCCTCGATCGCTTATTAGTGCCTTGGGAATTCCATAATGGCGAAAAGCTTTTGAGAAAATTAACGACGACACGAGCATCGTTTGTTGGTAAAGCTTGAACACGCCCATTTGGACACATAATCTATAGCAGCGAGAATGTATTGAATTTATGGGATTTAGGGAAGGGTCCCATGAAATCTATTCCCAAATATCGAATATTTCACACACTTGAATGCTTGTTAATGGCATTTCATCTCTCAGAGAGATTGGTAGTTCTTTGACAAGCGTCGCAATTTTGAACAAGTGTGTGTGTTCTTTGAATATTGTTGACCAATAGAATCCGGCATCAAAACTTTCTTAGGCTGGTGGAAGGACCATAATATCCCCAGTTGGGCCATGATGACATTCGTCAAGAATTTTTGGGTTTGAACCGAAACACATCTTGGGATCATCCCATCGGACACATTTTGAAAAGATATGGCTCTTCCCAAAAGTAGTATTTGAGTTCGAAAAGAATTTGCTTCTTTGAGCATGAGTTAGACCTTTTACGAGAATTCCTCCGTGAGGTAATTCGCAAAGTCGACAAACCAAGGATCGTCAGTTCATCGATGGTCATGAGAGTTTCATCGGAAAATAATCATCGATTTCTCCTTCTTTAATTCCTCAAGATTGGGATTTTCGAGGCGAGATAAGTGATCGTGACAAGATTCTCTGCTCCTTTCTTATCTTTGATTTCGATGTCAAATTCTTGGAGTAGTAAAATCCATCGAATAAGGCGTGGTTTAGCGTCTTGCTTGGTGAAACAGATACTTGGCTGAATGATCGGTAAAAGCATTGTTTCGAGAGCTCGAGTATGACTGAATTTGTCGAATGCGTAAACGACGGCCGATAATTCTTTTCGGTGATTCGGTATAATTTTCTTTGGGCATTATTCAATGTCTTGCTAGCAAAATATATAGGCCAAAATGTTTTCCTTCGCGTTGACCTAAGACAGCTCCAACAAAGAAAATCGCTTGCGTCGCGCATAAGTTCGAAGGGTAGTGACCAATTAGGTGAGACCATGATCGAGCACTAGTAAGTTGAGATTTCGGTGTTTGAAAGCTTTTATGCAATCAACATTGAAGTCAAAGATAGATTCTTTCTCAAAGTTTCGTCATTGGACGAGATATTTTGGAAAAATCTTTGATGAATCGGCAGAAAACCAAAGATGTCCTAAAAACTTCTAACGGCTTTGGCGTTAGTTGGTGGTGGAAGTTTTGAGATTACATCGACCTTTGCCTTGTCTACTTCCTTTCCGGCACTAGAGATTTTGTGGCAAGCACAATTCCTTGATTACCATAAAGTGGCATTTCTCCCGATTGAGAACAAGATGTGCGACTTCGCATCTTTCGAGCATTTTATCGAGATTAGAAAGACAAGCTTCAAATGAGTCTCAAAGCGAAAATCATCCATGAAAACTTCCATGGAGGCTTCTAGCATGTCTTGGAATATGGCAATCATACACCTCGAAAAGTCGCGGTGCATTGCAAAGACCAAAAGGCATACGCCGATATCGTGGGTTCCAAAAGGACAAGTAAAGGTGGTCTTTTCTTGATCGTTAGGATCGATGGAATTTGGAAATATCCACGAAAATCCGTCGGAAACAAAAGAATTTATTTCCTGCTAGTCTTTCAAGCATTTGATCCATGAATGGGAGCGGAAAGTGATCCTTCTTGGTGGCTTTGTTTAACTTACGATAGTCAATACAAGCAGCGCCAACCGGTGGCGAGTTCTAGTTGGAACTAGTTCATTTCGCTCATTAGTTACAACCGTCATTCCTCCTTTCTTGGGAACACGATTATGCGGGGCTTATCCAAGGCTATCCTCAATTGGGTAAATGATTCCGAAGATCGAGAAGTTTTATGATTTCCTTTTAACAACTTCTTTCATGTTGGGATTGAGTCGACGTTGACGTTCTATCACGGTTTAATCCCTTCTTCAAAATTGATTTTGTATTTGCAAAATTGGGACTAATTCTCGGGATATCGGATGTTTTCAAGCAAAAGCTTGTTTGTGATTTTGAGGACATAAACTAAACTTTCTTTCTCATTATCCTCGAGTAATGAAGATATGACTCTTGAAAGAAGAGAGTTTTCCTCCAAATAAGCATATTCAAGATGATCCGGGAGAGGTTTGAGTTCGAGATCGTGGGTGGTTCTTGACGAGAGGATTTAATTCGCATCTCATCATTGAAAGTTATTTCTTGAAATTTTCTTCCTCTTCCTCTATTTCTTCTTCTTCGACTCCTTGAATTCTACTTTCATGAAATCATCAAATTCTTTATCAAAATCTGTTTCATTGATTTTTTCTCAAGTAGTCATGAATGGATCGGATTCGTTCGATGTCGTCTAATTCCTCATCGGTGACTTCATCAATAACATCGACGTTAAAACAAGCGTCATCACTGGAATGTGGGTAGCGCATTGCTTTATCGATTAGAAAAGTGATTCGATCTTCCCAACTCCAAGGTTGAGTTCTTTTCCTTTCACTTTGATGATTGCATCGCGGTATTTAGGAAAGGTCTTCCTAAAATGAGTGGAACTTTACTATCTTCTTCCATTTCCAAGATCACAAAGTCCACGGAAAATAAATTTACCGACTTGAACAAGCATATTCTCGTGATTCCCAGGATATTGATAGGAATGATTTGCCAATCGGATACTCATTTTGTTGGTTTAATTTGTTGCACAACTTGGAATAGAGTGAATAAGGCATCAAATTGATACTTGTGCCAAGATCGGCCAAAGCATCGCATTTAACATTATTCAGAAAGTACATGGAATAAGAAAGCTCCCGGGATCTCCGAGCTTTGGTGGGATTTTGTTTTGAACTATAGTGAGCATTCTTCGTTAAGAAAGTTGCGATATTTGCTCAAGCTTGCTTTTGTTATTAAAAGTTCTTTCAAAATTTCCCATAATTGGGCATTCCGCTATAACATCAACGAGAGGAACATTGAGTCTAACCTCTTTGATTATTTCGATAAACTTCTTATAACGTTCTTCCATCTTTTCTTTCTTAAGGCGTTGAGGATAAGGAACTTTTGGTGTATATGCCTTAACGGATGGAATGTTTTTCTTTTGGTGGTTTGAGTTGTGTTTGGTTCCTCGTTTTCATCCTCACTATCAATGGTGACGGGAGCATTAGGATTAGGTGGTGGATCGTGCGAGACCACTCCTTGTAACAGACATTGATATGCTCATTTCTTGTTTGTGGTGGACTGATGCGTCTTATCATTTGATGGTTTTGGGTTGGATTGAGTGTTACTTGGCAATGAACCGGATAGTCTAGAGGAATGTTGGTCGAAAGTGCATGAGCTTGTTTTCAAGATCTTGGATAGATGCTGATGATTTTTCCGTCCTTGCTCAACTTTGGCTTTGAGATTGAAAATTGATTTTGATAAAATCATTTGCGGATTTTGACCGACCACGAATTCTCTCATGGTTTTTCGAATTCGGTTTCTTCGTCTTTTGTCGAATTTTGTGGTGGTGGATCGTCGGTTCGTGGTTGAGAATCACGGTTGTCATCCCGGTCGGCGATCTTGCCAATTTCAATTTCGACCGTAATAATACTACGATATCCTCCTCCACGGTATCCTCCTTGAGCATAACTCGCTTCTCCTTCCTTCGGTCCACCCATAGGTTTATCGTCACACTCGGACGATGGATGATTTCCTCCACAATTGTTGCATCCGTCTCGCATTTCCTTCATTTCATCTTTGATATCTTTGTATTGCGAGTTGATTTTTGAGGTTAACGCTTCCATCTTCTCCATGAGTTTTGAGGTATCGGTGTTTTCGACAAAAGCAATGGTTTTTCGGAGAGGTTTGGTTTTGGAATCTTTGGACCAATCAAGTTTGAGAAGTACTCGATCTTCGAGCAATTGATGTGCATCGTTGGGAGTCTTATAGAGAAAAATTCCTCCGACATCAAGGATGCCTTGTGAGATTTCATCTAGTCCATGGTAAAAGATTTGGATAATGGTTCCTTTTGATAATCCATATCCATGACAACTACGAAGCAAATCTTTCATTCGAAGCCAAGCTTCGACAAGTGATTCGTTTGGGTTTTGGTTGAAAGCACGAATTTCTCCCATTAATCGATCAAACATGGCGGTGGAAAGAATCGGCTCACAAAGCTTGCCTCATCTCCTCCCAAGTATTGATGATTCCGGGGTTAATTCATTGTACCATACTTTAGCATCTCCTGAGTGATGATGGGAAAATTTTGAGTTTGATGGCATTGACATCGGTGTCGCCATAACGGAACATGACGCAAATTTCGATGAATTCGACAATGTGCTTATCGCGGATTGGCCGCGCACACCATCGAATTGTCGGTCTTTGATCATAGAAAGGTGATGTCCCTTCACGGTGAAGTTGTCACCAAGGTTAATAGCAACAATTGTACTTTCGGGGGTTGGTGCTACGGTTCGGTTGGTTCCCCACATGGGTTGATCGTCCGCCATGGGAAAAGGTAAATTGGTGAAAGGGTTGTAAACAACTTTGGCTTCAATGAGGTTATCAAATGGTGGGTTTGGTACTCTTGGTACATGATTTTCTAATGGTATGAAACGTGTTCTCCTTCTTCTCGAATCAAACGTTCGGGGTTGGTAAGAGGTGTAATTGGTTCAATTCCTCACGTCGAGTGTTCATACAATGTCCTAGAGAATCCGGCAATATCTAAACACACGGACAAACAACGAAAACAGCTTTTATATGGGTCGAGAGAAGGTAACGGATCGGTTATGGGATGTGACCGATCGGTTAGTCTAGATGATTGATGGACAAACTCGTAACCGATTCGGTTGAGGAGCAACCGGATCCGGTTAAGGTTTCTGAGAATTTTTTTTTTATGGTTGAATCGACTTAGGGAAATGCAAAAACTTGTTGAAACACAATCAAATCCCGTAGTGCGCCTAAAACTTGATGTGCCCGGTTGGTGCAAGTTTTAAATTTATAAAAGGTGAATTACCAATATTACCAATAACACATACGAGCAAGTATACTCGTCCGTTATAGCAAGATTATGAAGGTAAGTCGGGATCGTTCGCGGGATTTGAGTGAATCTAAGCACAAGTTTGAATTAACGGAGTCTATCCAAAACATATAACAAAGCAAATAGGTATAATGAAATTGGATGATTAAAACTACAATTGCTTAAACTAGTTTCATATCATGGATTAATGTGATTGTGTTAACCTCTTAACACGTTGGTTATGATAATTAGTTGGTGTACTAATCTATTGTTCTTACAAGTTAAACCTTCGTCAAGATTTTAGTTTATAAAACAAGCATTAAGTTTAACCAATCAATTCAAGATCAATTCAAGTTTCATAAGTCTACATACATAAACTTAAACACAAAAACATCCACTTGTTCATCAAATTGCTTAAGAAATGGTCAATACAAAGGTAACCGATCATAGACAAAGGCTACAATTGATTCTCAACAACTAATCTTACGACCATTTAGATGTTTCCAATCAATCCAATTTGATAATCAAAAAGCGTTTCTATTACAACCACACCTTAGTCCTTTTGTATAATCAAGAATAATGGGTAAAAACAATCATCCATAGACAAAATGATTATGACTAGTGGAATAACAATAAGTCCTTTTGGCCACAACGATTACTATCAATTAGCCAAACTTGATTAACAAATGTCACTATGAAACTTTAGCACAATTGGATCTTAGAATCAACTTGAAATTGAATTAAAACATGTTAACACAATCACTAACTAATCATATAATAATTAACATCATTTAAGCAAGTGCATAAAGAAACTAGCCACTCATAGCAAACATGAACATAAACTCAGAACTTTGAACATTAGAAAACATGATTAAAAAGTCTTACAATGCTTGGAATAAGATTACAAATGGTGTAGTAATGATTCCCAAAGTATTGAGGTGGACTTCTTGGTGATTTGGCCTCCAAATGGTGAACTTCTGGATCTCCAAACTTCTCTGGACTTCTAAGGATGAATTTTGAGAGCTTAAGGCTTTGTTTGATGATTAGAGAGATTTGTATTATATGTTGTGTCTCTAATGCTCACAATTAGCCTCTATTTATACTAATTCCAAGTCCTAGGGTATTAAATGTTGAACTTGACCACCAAGGATTGAGGAAGGGACTAGAATACACCAAGAGAAGGACCTAGAATCGTTTGGATGCAAAGGGAAGCTTAGTGATGAAGATTTGGCAACTGCAGCTTCTCCAACCGGATCGGTCATACGACCAACCGATCCGGCTGGTCTTCAATAACAACTAGCCAACCGATCCGGTTGCGGGTTGCGCACCGATCGGTGGCGATGGTAAAAACATTGATTCGGCGTTTTCCAACCGATCCGGTTCTGATTTGTAACCGGATCCGGTTGATCTTCGAGATACGAAACTTGATCTTTCCTTTACTAAGTCTTGTAGAACTCGGTTCTTCAATCACTAAGGTCTTCAAAGGTCCTTGAGATACTGATTTAGTCTTATTGAAATGAGAATCTTCGTTTAGCTGAACATTTCTTTATTTTCCTCCATTTCCCTGCACTTTGTTATAAACACTAGACAAACATCTATTGATATGTTTAAGTACTATAATCACTCAAATATAACCAAATAACAGATATAAAAGTACACATAACGCTACTAAAAACATGCACAATCTGAGCGTTATCATGCATGCAATTTTATGTGTATTAAATTGCGTAACTCTTGATTAATTGCATTAATTGTTAAGTGTGATTTATATCCATGATAAATACATGCATGTTTTATCATGGATCTGCTTTTATTGTATGTTTGACTTGGTTAAGTGATATACACTAAATTTTTGATAGATCTAAAATTGGGAATACCTCAATCATTATTATTAAATCTATTATGTGCTATGTGGTTTATGTTTTAATTTTGACTTACATGATCGATGAATTGATGCATGTGGCTCACCTTGTACATTCTTTGAAACGGTGAAAGTCTTAATTAAACATGTACATATTGATGATCTAGAATTGATTATTAATAGGATTTATCAAAAGGTTTGCATGTGGCTATTTGGTATGCATGACTAATTATTATGTTATGTATTCATTGTTTATATGTTTATTTTTTAAATACTTGCTTGTTTGTTATGTGTAACAAGGGTATTTTTATAAGAAAAATAAACTGACCTAAACAATGGTGAAACATGTATTTTTTAAGCATAGTAATCGTAATCATTTAATTGGTTGTTTTTTTGCACAAAATAGTTAGAACGACTCACCCATTAATGACAAACTGTGTGATGGGTATAAGGTTGGTACACATTAAATTGTGACCTTAAAGATGAGGGTATGTAATATGCTTCGTGCTGACCTAATTCTCCGCTCGTTTGTGCGTCTTAATGGAGCTACCAAGTATTCCTATATATGTGCATAAAATCTTAAGGGTGAATTTACTTTAAATTCTACGCGCCACTTTTGTGGTAATTATCCGAATAACTTGGGTCTTATGACTTATGTAGCAGTAGGATATAGTGGTAATTAAAGGTAATTCTTTAATTGGTGTAACCAATACCTCGATTAAAGTTTGATGATGAAAAGCTTAAACATTAAAACAAGGATGTGACTGTTTTAATAAAACCTTATGCTACGAAGATAAATGCATGACATCTTTGTTCATATTTGATTTGACATCAAAATTATTACCCTTAATTTAAGTTCTATGCCATCCAACGAAACAGAAACACCTGAGATTACATTTTATTTGCGTGAGAACGTGATTTAAATCGTAATTAAAGGGTAAAATATCAACGTGACGTGAGAACAGGCATGGATGATTTTGCAGTTTCTTAAGTTTGACAACTTAATTGAGCTTTGTAGTGAGAACTGACAACTCAAGGCATAAGATAGGGATAAAACATGTTTACATGGCAACTGAAATTGGCTAGATGTAAACCCCATAAATCTAGGAATTGCAATTTGAAAATTGGCAATTTAGGTTCTACTGCGTACCATCTTGAATAATTTCATTACTAGCGGATCAAGCGATGTGATGAAACTATGTCAATTGAATCTGGTTTTCAAAGTGAAAATTAAATGGTTATATGCTTATGAATAATGGGTAATTAATTTTCTTGAAAAGGTTAATTATCGGAAATACTAAAATTGAATTTTGTAATTTTTTGAATGTATAAATGCAACATTTAACCGTAAACGAGGTTTAGTCTTTGATCAGTAAATTGATCCATTCTGCTTTCAAACAAATGTTTGATCGAGAATAATTTACCGAAAATACAAACGAAGTCTCTTTTCCATGGGAGAAGCATTAGACTCAATCCTATTCCTTTTCATGAATGAGAAAGGTATAATACGAACGTTTGAAGTGTCTAAATTCTAATGTAACTCATAGCCATGAATTGCACATCATATTTTCCATAAAGATTTCATTACCCTCATTTGGTGAATGAATCCTTTTGTAACAAACATGAATGTTGGTTAACTGGAAAACATGTATATGAGTTACAAAATTAGAAGCTAGACAAATTACCGCAAAAATTGGTAAAAGGAAAACTAGCATCTTTTATCTAGTTGTTTTGCTTTAGCCTTTAAAGGTGCTACATACCAGTATGAGGATGGTAGACATGTTAAGGAAGAAATTGCACACCCAATTTTTCAAGTTAACAACATTGGTGGATAACCCATCATTCATAGAGTAGTATACACCTTTTAGCACCTTAGTAATGATTATGTATGGTTCTTCAAATGTGTAGGAAAGTAAAAAGCAAGCAAGTTTTTTTTTTCTTTGGTTATGCAACACTTACAATATTGTCAGATTCAGTGGGAGCATTTGTGTTGCATTACTGAATAAGAAGTTGTTTTATTGATTTCTAATTCAGTGGGAGCTACAAGCCTTATTTCATGTGTAGTAACCCAGATTATCTTCAAAGATAATTACTTTCCAATTGTAGGCACTTATGTTTTTAAGGAGAGTCATGTGCGTTTCCTTACTAATCAATATAGTCCTACATCTACTTGTTATATCTATGACACAAATTATATTAATCAAATAAACGAACGTGTATCGTGTTGTTTATCCGCTACATGATGTTGTTCCATGCACAAGTGGGAGAAATCTTTATTGTGTGCAAGGTACAACACATATAAATATTATTTAAATGGATTCTCTTGACCGCAAGGTAAGAGAGTAACGTTCCAGTAGGAATTATACATTTAAATATGTATGATTGCCCCATCAAGAACATGTGTCAAGATGATAACAAATACTACTTTAAATATTTATGTCATTCAATATTTAAGAAACACTTGTAGTTACAATTTATGTTACGTGAGAACGTGAACTAGATTGTAGCCCAAGGTAAAATATCCACGTGTCGTGAGAACGAGCATGGATGATTTTGCAGTTTCTTATGTTGAACATTTCATAGAATTACATAATTAAATGAAGTAATATAATAATACTTTGAATTCAAGTATTCGCTGAATGACTTAAATATATGTAGTAAATATTAACTTGAAATATTAATTGAAACCCGAGGTGGTGTTCATAATTACTTTAATTATAAATGTTTATAATTTTGTAAAGTCACAAACATGAAGTCTGTTAATACAAGACTTACAATATAAAGTAAAACGTTAACTTGCTATGTTTTAAGACATATGCATGACGTCAATGGTAAATCAATGACTTACAACGTATAGTGGGATTATAACTGATATGTCTTTTGACTTGGTCAAGAATACTTATGTTATAATACATGCAATTGACTTGGTAATTCTATTGTACCATTAAGTTTTACTTTGTTGGTAAATAGGTAAGCCAAAGGTAGATGGTTATCTTAAATATTGTTAGATTTTCTTACAATATTAATTCTAAGGAAATACCATAGTTTTATGGTAGGTTTAGTTAGAAGAATCAAAATCTATTGGCATTGTTTGATTCAAGATAACTATAGTTTCTTCCAAAAGTTATCAAGGTTAGTAGAATGAGTATAGATTGAATATACTCAATAAGACTCCAACTTAGAAGATTGATAAGACACCATTTGTTCATGGAATGTGATGAATCACATTAAGTCTTATAATGAAGTTCTGAATTTGTTAAACTACTTGTAAAGTAAGTTGTAACAAACTAATGTCATGAACTGTAAATGTTTTTTGTAATATCCCAAAAGAGAACAATGTATTGTTGCTCTACTTGCTAAACTATTTAAAGGTAATCTTTAAATTGTTTAAGGCAAGTGTGAGTATTGTTTAGATCTTGAAAGATTAAATTACAAAATACATAATCTTCTGAAATACACTAGCAAATATCATGATGAGGTTAAACATGTAAATAATAGACCTCAATATGATGGAATTGCCATTCATAGATCCGTAAGGATATCTCAGATATTTAATATGCTGAGGATTATGAGTTACAGGATCATGGTAAGCATGTTAATCATGATGATGAATTTACCAAGTGTTGAATTGTGGTAAATCAATCATACTATGAATGTTGAGATGTTGTCCATAAAAATAATTAATTTTAGATACTTGGTTTATCTAAATGAAGATGATTTTCTTCAAAGGATGAAAACCCTAATGGTTTAAAATTTTGTGTAGAAATCATATGGACAATATTGTACACGTATTTAATGTGTGTCTAGTGATAATAATATTAATCATACTTAAGCAATTAACTATGATTGAATATTCTTTTCTAGATACATTAAATAGAAGTATAAAGATTATAATGGTCATACTTAGTTTCATTGATATGAAATTTTGACAATGAATATCAAAACTCTTTGTTCTGGAATTACTTTTGCGAGGACGATAAGTAATGCAAAGAAGTTTTATGAATTCAAATAATCTTTGAGTATATACAGACTGCAAGAATCCATGAATGTATGTATGCAAGCATTTTAAGATGATTCTTATGTTTAATATTAAATCCATGTTTGATTTAATAATTGAAATAAGATTGCTCATAAGTATTCATGAAAGCTAGTGAGAGTATTATTTTATTTACTTAAATCTTATATGTTGTATGGGCAACTGCATTCCACCTAAATTAAGTTTTAGTTGGTAATGAACTTCGTTTGTAAGATTTGGAAATAAGATATATAACCTTGGAATATATGTTTATTATTATAAACATATGCG
Organism: Chrysanthemum lavandulifolium; assembly: GCA_022545495.1. Taxonomy (NCBI): domain Eukaryota; kingdom Viridiplantae; phylum Streptophyta; class Magnoliopsida; order Asterales; family Asteraceae; genus Chrysanthemum; species Chrysanthemum lavandulifolium. The sequence goes on from CM040246.1 coordinate 38,551,711, forward strand.
GTAAATAAATGAGTCTAATAGAACATGATGGATATATAATGAGATCTTAAAGTCTAACTTAAAGATTCATCATGTACATCATGTTGTAAGATTGTTGTGTAATGCTTGATTACAAGATGATTTGACAACATTGAAAGTTGTTAGTGTAATAAATATTTTAAAAGGAATATGTTTGGATTTAGAATCACATTCCACGATGCCGGAGATGCTCCTAGATTCTATGGATGAAAATCGCAATTGTTTCATAATTGTCATTGCCGACAAACTTGAGTTTTGGTAGGCACCAACATTACACTATAACATTTAGAGTTTACGGATGTTTAAAGATCATATTGTTGTACACAATGATCTTTGGTATAATTGAGATGACACTCAATTCTAGTCATGGTATCCTTGATGATGACCATGTTGACTAGTTATGCTCAACTAAGAGCATAATTGCATTATACATTAAAGAATATAGAATACTTTAAACTTTAAAGTTTTGAAAGATGATTGTCATAAAAGGGTGGTTCAGGTTATCACGCACCTTATGGAATGATATGACAATATCAAGATATGCGTAAACACATACAAGAAATTCAATTATTGAATTCTTGAAATAAGTATTCTCAAAATTCCTATAGATCAAAGTTAGTTGAAATTATGCCTTGTCAACAAGTATGATTATCATGACTTGAGGCAAAATTCATTAACTAAGAATTATCATGCATTGATCTATTTAGTATTTGGATAAAGGATATTGTAAACATTATTATTCAAATGAAATAAAGTATTTTGTTATGTTTATTATTCATTTATTATAATGTTATTCTGTATTTGCATGTTTAAATCCTTGAATAACTTAAGTTATTCTAAATAGTCTCGATCAATAACATGGGAATGATATTGAATTAAGACAAATCTGAGTATGAGTTATAATATACTTGAAAGTATATTGATGCGTAGCATGACTAATTTCAGATGATATTTAATGGATTGAGTATAGGACTTATCCCACCCACATGATGGCACTTTATGGATCTTAGTCATTAAGTACATCATGAATATTTATCCTCGACTTGAGATACCGAGATAGGTCATGGATGTAGTGCATTTACGTGAAGCAATCTAACGTTACACGAATCGGTAGTTATAAGGGTTGTTTTGAGAAGTGTTGCGAAATTTATGAATTACGCTTGTAGTCAAAGCGGATTTGTTTCCTTCAAATTTATTTTGAAGTATAATCTTTATTGGGCCTCGTAGGATTGTCAAGATGTTTGCATGGCCATGCCCAAGGTCTTCGGAATATGTTCGGAAGAATTGGTAATCTTGATCAATCATATAAAGCGAGAAATGAATAGTTAATTAAGAAATGAGTGAGATCCATATTCTTATTAACATGGTATTAGAAACAAAGGATGAATATGATGATGAATCATCAAAAGTGGTTTTTCTCCATAAAACCATACATGAGTTGTACCGGGGGTATTGGCGTGTTGGTAGACGCTAACCAATGTCATTACCGTTTTGTAAACATATCCAAGTGGGAGCTGTTGGAAATGTATATATTTATAAAACCGTGAATGTCCGGATTCGAACTCGTGACCACGGGATTGCACACATTAGCGAATGAGAATTAAAGTAAATAATTAATGTTAATGATTACGATTATTATTACACAAAAGTCCGTCTAACGATCGTTAAGTATTCAACGGAAATGACTAACGACCGTTAAATGTAAAAAGGAGAGAATATATGGTGAATATCTTAAAAATGGAAAAGATTCGGGTTCCCCTTTTTCCTTCTCATTGTGGCCGGCCATAGGGGGCTTTTCCAAGCCAAAACCCTAACGTTTCCTACAAGATATTGTGCCACTATATATACAGGTCTAGGGTTAAGGTTTATGGTTAACATTTGTGCATTGAATTAACCCTAGATCTCTCCTCTCCTCTTTTGCATACCTTCGGCCGAACCTCCCCTCCCATAGGGTGTTTTGGTTTTGTTTTTCATTAAACAAATGCTTGTGTTAGATCTAGCAATCGCTTTGATTCGCGGTTAATTCGTGTGTGCAAAACTGTGGTAGTAAGACACTATTCTTACACCAATTGGTTTGAGTTGTAAAACGGTAAGGGACAACTCTTTAAACCACTTCACATCCATTGAAGAGATCTAACCAAATTGCAAGAGGTACGTTACGCATTTATTTTCAGTTAATTAATTACTGTTATGATTATAAGTCTTCCGCTGTGTACTCTGTGATGTCTATATGGTTTTATTTGTTATCATATATCTTAAACTCAACAATATTTAGGATAACATTTTGGTTTTATAACTTCATAACAAAATGCATGAAAGAAATGTAGCTTAAGTCGAACATATGACTAGGTTTTAATTCACCGTTATACATACGTAAATTGAACAAAGTTTTTTTCTTTTTTGAAAGGTTAGCATTGTCACTTAAAAATTAGGGGGAATTGCATATATATCCCTCTTAAACTCAATAATTACATATATATCCAACCTAAACTTATAATTGCATATATATCCTCTCTAAACCCAAAAAATATCAAATATATCCAAATATTTAACTTTTGTATAAATCAATTAAAAAAATTCTTTGAAAAATTATAAATTGACCAAAATACCCTTATTGCTTCATGTAACCTATCATTATCCTTTTTCTTCAACTCTTCTCCGAACATCACCTCTATTAATTCACAGTCGACTTTAATTCTATTTTATTTGTAATTTGCCATTGATTGTATTCATTTGCTTAGTGACATTGCTCATTTACTATTCTTCTTTGTATTTGACTATTTAGTAATTTAAGATTAGAATCAAAACCCACTCACTCGGTTGATGTCATTGTTCATTGGCACTATGATTGTTAGTTTTGTGCTAGAAATAATTAAAACACAAAGCTATCCGTATTTTTTTGATAACAGAGCATAACAAATTTCTTGTGGATCGTTAATTTATAATCAAACCCAATATGGCACCTTAATTTGGTCAGTAGCCTCGATCTAATGTTTTAACTAAATTATTAAAAAAAATTATTTCTTATGGTTTTCCTGTCACACAAGAGTCGAAGTAGAAAAAGAATAATGATAGGCTTTGAAGCAATGAGGGTATAATGGTCAATATATAATTATATAGATATTTTCAGATTTTCTATGTATACAAATTAAGTATTTGGATATATATGATATTTTTAAAACTTAGAAAGGATATATATGTAATTATAAGTTTGGGTTGGATATATACGTAATTATTGAGTTTAAGAGGGATATACATGCAATTCCCCCTAAAAATTATTTGCATCTAAAGATTAAACTTGTGAACTCTTATATTTCAGAGATTGATCACATGTGTTTTTAATCATATGAGTTAAGTGTAATATGTCATTACTCGTAAAACTGATACCTCGTGTTAAATTTGGACACCATTTTCGTTGTTCTGGAGACACTAAGATATATTTCTCTCTCTTTCAGATTTGCTCATAATAAGTTTGGACACCAACTTCATTGTTTTGAAGAAACTGAGATATATATATTTCTCAATTTTGTTGCACGAGCACCCACAATGATGCTCATCTTTATAATACGCTACTGTTTTCACGTAAACTTGATTTATTTGATTTATTTTCATACTTGATCAAAGATTTTAATGTTAGATAGCAATAACTTGTGGCAATTCTAAACAACGTTCGAATTGCTGCATTATTTTTCAACAATAAATATTCTCAAAACCTTTTTCTTGTCTTGTTTCTCGATGAATGAACAATTATTACTAAGGTGGTGTTTGATAAGAACTTAAAGAGCCTTAATAGATAAATATGTAAATGTATTAAGTCGTTAAATGAGTGTTTGTTTGGGCTTAAAATAAAAGATGACTTCATGAAAAAAGCTAGTAGGAGGAGATCCAAATTAAGCCCATCCCTTTTATTATCTTTACATATTTACCCTCCCATTCTTAACCTATAATCCCACGTATTTCATATAAAAGGGTATACTGAAGTAATTTTCATGATTAAGACAACTTTATTCAAGACACAAAACAAACAACCATTTAGTTATCTACAAACAGACAACATATATCCGAATGACACTTTAATTTCTGAGACTTAATAAAAAAACTAAACAAACAGGCCCTAAGCTCATTATTGTCTACTTATTTCTTGTATTTAGAAGGCTCGGTACATGTCTTATAGCGAATGCGACACACCCATAACATGTCATAAGATATCATTACTTGTGTTATAGGATCTTACGTTAGAGTTGTTATAGTTTTTCTTTTTATAATTTTTTTAAATGTAGAACAAATAAAAAATTTGAACTTATAATCTGAGTCCTTTTTCTTTTCTTTTTTTGTTTTGTTTTTTGTTATTAAAATATTATAAAGTTTTCTTGACGAGACAACTATAAGATACATATCAATTGTCAAGGTAACTTGCACTTTTATAGAGTAACTAGACGATTACCATTATAGCTGCGATGGTGTATAATAACGTTAATTTATGTGTGCATTTTATTTTATGTATATATGAGTGTAGAGTAAGTAAGAGTGAAAAAAACTTATGGAATGCTTGGTGGAGGGTATAGGTTGGTGGGGAATAGAAAAAACAATCATTAATTATGTTTGATGGAGGGTAAAAGAATGAAGCATTACCCATTGCACGTATTCATTATCCTTTGCATTTCTTAGAGTGAAGAATATCGTAACGAAATCACCTCGCCAATCCGATGTGGAGTGCTCACGGATTCACCATTCCGCCACACCATACCAAGGTGGCTCGCGCTTTTTCTCGCCATTCCCACGACATGGATAAAGACAAAAAAATTGAAAAGTATCCGTTTGATACCCAACTTTTTTTTTTTTTTTTTAAATTCAAATATTACCCCACACACTCTATAAATAATACACATATTTTACACAAAAATTCACACTTCTCTTTCAAAAATATATTATCTTCACCATCTCAATCCACAACAAAAAATGTCTCAAGATCCAAACGAGATGTCGTTTATGAATCTTCTCAACTCGTCTTCGTCAAACCCGTCCACCCCATCGTCCCAAAGCTCAAACTCTTCTTCCCACGTCGGATTTCAAGCTTATCAATATATTAAAATTCATATTGGGCCTCGGAACTCATTAGACTTTTTACCACTTCACAACTCAACCCGACACGTAAATGGACCTCATAACCGGATCAAGCCCACACCGTTACCACTTTGGGCCTCGCTAACTGACTTGAGCCCAATACCCTTAATAACCACTTCGGGCCTAACATAGGTACACGAACTAAAAAGAAGAGCCCAACATCTTTTTTTTCTTTCTTTTCTTCGGGCCTCGTCTAACAGACCCAAACGGTTCCCACCCCTAAGCCCAAGTACACCACACTTAGTTTTGTATACAAATTGGACACTACAAATATTTTAGATGTTGTGCTACTCATTTCTGTGAACCAAACGAACATGACAAAGAAAATAATAACACCAAGCAAAATAGATCTCCCTTGGTCATTTGTGTAGCGTGTGTGTGTGTAGTCAAGGGGACAAACCACCATACTTAGCCACCCTAACCACATTATTTAATCACTTACACCTTTGACTACCCATTTGACCTTATAAACCAATGGTTCTTATGTTTCTCATGAAGTGACTAAACTAAACCATGCCCTTAATCTTGGCTGCCATACATGCACGCCCACAAACAAACACCTTTGTCTTCTACTTTCTTGAAACCAAGGAAGAGCAATTATAGAATATTCAAAAACTCCATACCTAGGTCTCCTTGATATATCACCCTTCTAACACCAAGTGAACCACACAACTCTCACAAACTAACTCACAAACACACTCTCACTACATAAACTCATCCACTGTGGAAGCATTGGGCAAAAGAAAAACATAACGCTAAGGGTTTTATCGATCGGTTTCGGTTATAAGGAGAACAAGGGTTCTCTCTAGTCTCGTTCACATTTCCTTCGCGTTTCATCCCCACTCAATCGAGTGATAGTAAGTTATCTCCAACCCATTTCCATTCGTTTTACTTGTTTACACATGAAATGTCATACGTTAAAATGTTAAGATGCACCATATACCTCGTTATCTTTTTATAGAACACGTATAAAGGATCTATGTTACACTCGAAATTACATTTAGCTAAAAATACATTATGGATACACCACACATGACACTAATAATCGACTAAGAAACCATTGCAACCCCCCCCCCCCCAACCACTCGTATGTTTGTAAAACTCATGCGAAAACCAAACGGGCCTAAAGCCCAAATCCCAAGCTCGTTAAGCCCAAATAGAGTCCAACGAGAGTCCAACCCGGCCCAATGAGTAAATAATAAGCTATTAGGCACTAAAAACAAGTTGTAAATGTTTCGCAAAAATTTTCGTTTTATAAAAATGGATTTTGGACTAGATTTGCAAATATACGAGGTCTAGGGTCAAAAATGGTAACATTTTCAAAGCTTAAGGGGGAGAATATATACATAAAAAGTATTTTATGAAAAGTCTAGGGACTGAAAATGGTTATTTCAAAAGTATGGGGGCAATGTGTACGTGCATGCGTACGCATGGAAACTACAAGGACCAGTTGTGTAATTTACCGAAACTAGCTATAATTAAGTTTTGGGTTAAATATGTCAAGTTTGAAAAACAAGGGTTTAAAGCGCATAGTATGAACTTAGAGGGCTGTTTTTGTAAGCTCAATTTTACCAAAGGATCGAAAATGTCATTTCGGAAAGTTTGGATATAAAATATGTTTTGGGTAGAAAGTGTAAACTTCTCAAACTAGAGGGACTAAACTCGTACTTTTTATAACTTGAGGGTAAAACGTGTAAATTCGGAAAAAGTTTAGAAAAACTTATAAACCCATCATAACTTCGTAAAAACAAGTATTTTGATCATATGAGTATTTTATTTTCCGATAACGTTAAATGTATTAGGTATATATATATTTATAAGATTATAATTATATATACTTAATTCGATAAAACACACGGGAAATCTAAACACGTTAAAATACTCAACAAATCTATTAAGATCACAACGGGGGAAAACATTTCACTTATGCGTAAGTGAGGATCATTAATTAAGGCAATGTAGCACGTAAAATTAACTGAAAATATTAAGCACGCACGCACACTATTGGATTGGAAAATCCAATGATCTATTGAATAATAATATTCAATGCTCTATTATTTTGGTCGCGAACCAAAATGATCATTTTACTAAGACTCGCCATCTCATCATTTTAGGTTTCGGGTTGGAACCTCCGCTACTGATGCAGGTTTTACTGACCAGGTCTTAATATTTATAGTGTCTCGCTATACCTATGGTCTACCCTAGTGCACTAACGAGCAGTGTACCCGGTCGCGTGTTGTGTAGTAATCGGTAAAGCCGAGGTCGTCCCAAGAGCTATGTGTGTTGGATTATTACTAAGTCTAATTGTCATAGAATAATAAAGGTTTCGATAGATTTAATTAATTAAACTACTAATGCAGAATAACATAAAGCATATAAATGGATAAAGGGAAATCAATAGATGAGAGTGGTGCTAACCTAGTCAATCCTCATAGCTAGTTATGTCTACGTCTACTTACTTCCAATTACTTCAGGTGGGGTCAAATTTGAGAGGACAACATTTGTTCAATTCGCCTAACCTATCAAGAAAGATGTCACCACAGAGAAATCAAAGCACCGTCATAAGTCCCTGTTGTTCCCGGTCCCTGCCAAGTCATTAAGTACCGCTACATGCTAGATTCATAATAGTGAGTGCCCGACCGTTAGGAACTTAGACACTACACCCCTAATTCTTAAGTTTATCCAAATGATAGGTGATCGGTTGGTCAAATCGCACAAGTAGAAAGGGTCGATCGGTTGGTCATATCTACCCTTCCGTCTCGATCCGCTCACCTAGGTCGGTTGGTCATATCTCCTAGGCAATTGGCCTTTACCGCCATTCAAAACTACCGAACCAAAGGTGGCTACCAATGAACTATGCATGCATACACTTAGAAATAATAGTACGGAAGTAAAGGTAAACGCAAACAAAACAATTAAGGAATCATAACTAGGCTAGCACCAAGAGGTGCTTAGCCACTCATATTAATCATGCAAATCAATTCAATATTCAAAAGTACGAAATACATGAATTGAAAGTAAAAGAAATACAAAACGCTAATGCTTATCGTAGTGGAGTGACTTCTCCCTTGGAAATAACTCCGTATGCTCCTCTAGACACCTTGAGCTTTTTCCCACGCTCGAGTGTTGTGTGTGAATGGGATGATTAGAAATCTTTGGAATTGGGGGGTATTTATAGGCCGGATATGGGTTCTGGCGTAACCAATATAGGAGTTACGTCGTAACCTTCTATTTCTTCGTAAAATGCACTAGATCCGTTGGTTACGGTAATCTTATTAGTGGTTATGCCGTAGTCTTCAATAAACTCGGTTCGTCGTAGTGATGCAAGAGTTACTGACTGTAAGTATCGTGGCGTGGAACCTCATTTGACCTAATGTGGTTACGTCGTAACCTTTGGGAGGAGTTACACCATAACCTTCTGATAAGTTGGCATATTGAGTCACGCAATAGTTACGGCGTAATGTGAGAGATGATTTACGCCGTAACTTCTTCAAAATAGCATTCTGTGATAAATCTTTAGATGTATTTCTAGTTCCGCGTCTCTTCAGCTCCAATGCTCGTAATTTACCTGAAAGTGGAAAACAATGGAAAACAAGCGTAAATCCATATAAATGATATAAATGATATAAATAACGAGCATTATCGGGGGAAATTGACACTTAATATTCAGGACTATTTGATGTTATTAAATATCCCCCCACTTGAACTCTACTTGCCCTAAAGTAGACCTTATTAGAAAGACTCCTAAACAGATATCTCCCATAACCTGGAAAATATGAGTTTACAAATTCCTTATGCTAGAATAAAACAAAGCCGAACACCTCACGAAAGGGAACAAACTCTCAAATCTCTCAACTATTCTAAGTGTCAATTTGGGTGATCACTCAATCGCATACATAGCATGTATTCTATCATAAGCTTGGCGGTTACACAAATCTCCACCACTAGAGTTAAGGGCTAAACAATTCTCAAAGGCAATATGGGTAGACACGACAAAGGATAAGGGGTGATTCCTCATTACTAACATGTCACGGCGAAGTGGACAAAATCAATGATACATAACCAAATCCATGGCCAAGACACCAAAGATTGCTCGCTACATCACCTAGACATGCTTCATGACTAAAGGGTAGGATAAGACATGGGATATATAATTGGTGTAAAATGAAAAACAAGCAGGTAGTCTAAATCTATAACCAAGTCATCACCACTTACCGTCCGCCCAAAGTTCAAGCTTAGAAGTCAAGAAACCGGATCATGAAATGCAAGGTATATGTGTCATTAGAGGACGTAGTGATGGTCACATTACCTTTTCTTCAACTGTTGGCATAAATACCAACTCCAATATTTAAATGTGACCGAGGTGGCCTCCTCGATACTAATCAATAAAGCTCATACTACAGTGCTTATAACATCACGCTTTACATAATCATAACAACTTTTTTTTTCAACAATCAATACTAACATAATATCCCCCACTTGAGATGAACAATGGGAATTCGGGGGGTCTTCAATGATCTTCAGAAATGTTGTCGATGAAAGCGTGATTTCCGAACCTTTCCACTCGAACCTTGAACTTAGGCAAATAATGACTTCCCAATTACAAATAAAGACTACGGGGTAGGCTAAGGTGTATAGGTGTATCAAACAATATATTGGGTGAACAAAATGAAAGTAATGGCTCGAATGGTGTATCTAGGGTATCTTGCACTAAAGATGAGTGCAACAAAAGGGTTTCATATGGGGTCGAAAATTGAGGTGACTAATCGATAGACTTACAATGGTAGGTTGTTTGGGTGATAATCCTATAATATTGCCTTCTAAACTAAACGTCCAAATACATCGAGCTAACTCAACATACCTCGTCTATGGTCTCGAAATGATGCAAAGGCCAAGTTCTAAAGTTTACAAGCTACCGACACACTCATAATTTGGTGGATTTGGGGTAAAATAATGGAAACTGATAAGGCTAATCTCACCATATAATATCAAGGGTTGTATGTGCTCGGCTAAGGTCTAATATAGTTAGGTTAAGAAAAACATGTCAAAATTTTAAAAATGGCATAATTTTTCAAAATAAACTAGAAAATGAGGGTGAAATAAAGTTCAAGAGATAATTCTACCCCGTCCCCCACTTGAATTGTACAAAGTCCCTTTTGTACTAAGCATTAAATAAAGGTGAAGAAAGGTAGAATTATAGCGAGAACTTCCCCAAATTTGCTCCATAAAGAAGGAAGGCTCACGAACAAGAGACGTGCCTTCATATAAGCGTCATGAACAAACTTCAATCCACGAAATCACAATACCGACAAGCATAATTCTAAAAGAAAAATGAAAATGAAAACAAACCTAACTCACTTTAGGAATCACGGTTGCATTTAGCGAATGCAACAAGCCTTTAAACCATTTGGTGTCCCAGTGGATGAGTGAAGTCTCGTGAGGGTTTACAGGAACACACCCACAAAGTTCATTTAAAATACTAATACAAGATTATTGTGTTTTAAAATAAAAGAATTAAAGCATAGGAAAGTTACGTCGTAACTCTTTTGAGGAGTTACGTCGAATCGGCAAAACCCGAATGAGCATGCAAGCGAGTAGTTACGCCGTAACCACCGAGATGGTATTACGCTATAATTGGTAATGCGTCAAGAATTTCGCTATTAAAGGTTGGTTACGGCGTAATTACCAAGATGAGTTACGCCGTAACTGCTCGAATCAACAAATCGCAGCAGTTAATTAGTTCCTCATTTCCGCAAATATTGTTAGAAAACAAAACCCTACGAGAATGGAAACAAAACAAAAGAAATGGATAATTCGGGTTGTCTCTGAAAGAGCACTTTTCTTTATTTACGAGTCTTTAAGTTAGACTCGAGTGCGGGGCTTCTAAGGGGCCTTTGGACTTGGCCTTTCCACCATTCGTTAGCACTCATTCATCCAATTGTCGAGCCCTTTTTCCTTGTAGAATTATTGATGCCATCTCGCTCCAAACTTATGTGAAAGCCATTTATCACATGATTTTCCTCGGTCATCATCTTGATAATAATACTATTAGTAATGCTGATCTTTGGATCTTGTACCGTCTATTGTGTCGGTGAGATGATTGCACTTATACAAATTTTAACCATCCCTTAATGATTTTTGAGTTTCAAATTTTATTTTGTACCAATCTTCCAATGCTAACTCAACATCATGTTTCTCTCCCTTATGAGGGTATATCCATTCATTAGCCTTTCTTTCACATTTTTGAGGATGAGTAAACGGTGGCTATGTTGTCACTGATTCGCTATCTTTAGTTGACATCGAGTTGCAAAAATGTTTGTTTGGATACGGAGTTTCCTCAATGCTTTGGACAACTTCATCCTGTTTCTGCTTACAATTATCAATATTCTCTCTACTACCATTAAAAATAGGATTAGAGTGTAAAGTGGGATCCAGCGATTGAACATTAACAATGTCAATGTTATTAGAAATTTCAATTTTTGGTTTTAAATGCTCTTTCATACTAAAAGTTATTCATTCATTTTCAGTTCCCAAATAAATTTGTTTTTCAAAAACCTTAATTTGAGCCCTACAAGTGGCCAGAAAAGGTCTTCCAACAATTAAGTTGTAAGCCTCCCGCTTTCCCATGTCAATAACCACAAAATCGGTAGGGAAGAAAAATTTTCCAATTTTTAAAAGCACATTGTTCACAATTCCCTTCGGTATAGCCTTAGAGGAATCAGCCATTTCAATCATAATAGTTGTTTCTTTTAAATTGATAAGTTTGATTTTTTCAAATAAAGTGGTAGAGATAAGGTTTACCCCGACCCCTAAATAAGCTAATGCGGGAATCTTAATGTTACCAATAGTGCATGGGAGAAGAAAACTTTCCTGGTATTGTTGTTTTTCAGGAAGTTGGCTTGGCAGGACCTCGTCGTCTTCTGATTTATCATCCTTACTAAGGTAATTAATCCCGGAAAGATCATTAGTGATAGAGGATGTGTATTGCTCTTTCTTTGCTTTATCTTGCGCAAATATGGCCTTGCAGGCAATGGCTTTAGCATTACTTGTTTCAAGGTTTTTAGCCAATTGCCCAATATGTGTTTCGAGGTTCTTGATCGCAGCATCTTGGTTACGTAGGTTCATATTGGTATCCTCCTTTACTTTTACCATCCACTCCTTGAGTCTATCTCCCTTTTGTGTAGATTCTTCGATGTCCCGGTGCATTATTTCCTCAAGGCTAGGTTTAGGAGGATTATTGTTGATTATCGTGTAGTACCCAATGGATTTTTCTCGATATCTGGGTCCGTTATTATTGTACCTGTTGAAAGGGAATTTTCTTCCATAGTTAACTTCTCCGATCCTTTTAACTTCTTCGTTGGAGGAACATTCTTTAGAAGGTAGAGTCCGTTTCGCACAACTTGAATGGAATGCACATTTTCCTTGAGCTTCTTCATTTCTCTTCCAAGGCTTTCTAATTTGTTGTTTATTCTTTGCAAGGCCTTCCATATCATCATTCTTACTTTACCGCTTCCTCCATTGTGCCATTTGTGAGAGTGGTCTGCCATTTTTTGAATAGTTTCTAAAGCCAGAGTGGGTGTCATACTAGGAATCGGCCCTTGAGAATCAGTCATTTGTCTTGATGAGATGTTCAGTCATTTGTAGAAGACATTCACCTTTTGTTGGCTGTTGAGATCATGAGTAGGGCTTTTGTATAATAATTCGTTATATCTTTCCCAAGATTGGTATAACTTTTCATCACCCTCTTGCTTGAAGTTATGAATTTCTTCCAATTGCTTAGCCGTCTTAGATGGAGGACAATATCTCCGAATGAAATACTTTTTAAGATAGGCAGTGTTGACAGTCCAGTGTAATCGATCAACCCATCTTTTGCGCCTCAGTAAGAGAAATAGGAATACTCGTAACATTATAGCATCGTGTGAGACTCGGGAATCTTGAATAGGTGACAATGTATTCGATATTGTCTACATGTTCATGGGCATCATCAATGTTAACAACTTCCATGGTACACGAAAACTTGAAATATGATCGTGAGAAAAGTTTTAAAACTAAATGAAAGACTTAATATCAATCCTAATATAATCGCTCAAGCAATGCGCCAAAAACGTGATGCGGGTTTCTTGACTGTGTCTTAATATTTATAGTGTCTCGCTATACCTATCGCTCACCCTAGTGCACTAATCGGCGGTGTACCCGTGGCGTGTAGTGTAGTAATCAGAAAATCCGAGGTCGTCCCAAGAGCTATGTGTCTTTGGATTATTACTAAGTCTAATTGTCACGAATAATAAAGGTTTCGATATGGATTTAATTAATTAAACTACTAATGCGAGAATAACATAAAGCATATAAATGGATAAAGGAAATCAATAGATGAGAGTGGTGCTAACCTAGTCAATCCTCATAGTTAGTTATGTCTACGCTACTTACTTCCAATTACTTGAAAGTGGGGTCAATTTGAGAGGACAACATTTGCTCAATTCGCCTAACCTATCGGCAAGATGCCACCACAGGGGAGAAATCGGTAGCACCGTCATAAGTCCTGTTGTTCCCGGTCCCCTGCCAAGTCATCAAGTACCGCTACATGCTAGATTCATAATAGTGAGTGCCCGGCCGTTAGGAACTTAGACACTACACCCCCAATTCTTAAGTTCATCCAAATGATAGGTGATCGCTTGGTCAAATCGCACAAGTAGAAAGGGTCGTGGGTTGGTCATATCTTACCTTCCGTCTCAAATCCGCTCACCCAGAGTCAGGTTGGTCATATCTTCAGGCAATTGGCCTCACCGCCATTCAAAACTACCGAACCAAGGGTGGCTACCAATGAACTATGCATGCATACACTTAGAAATAATTGTACGGAAGTAAAGGTAAACGCAAACAAAACAATTAAGGAATCATAACTAGGCTAGCAACAAGAGGTGCTTAGCTCATATTAATCATGCAAATCAATTCAATATTCAAAAGTATGAAATACATGAATTGAAAGTAAAGAAATATAAAACGCTAATGCTTATCGTAGTGGGTGACTTCTCCTCGAAATAGCTCCGTATGCTCCTCTAGACCCGCCTTGAGCTTTTTCCCACGTTCTTATAGTGTTGTGTGTGGAATGGGATGATTAGAAATCTTTGGAATTCGTAGGGGTATTTATAGGCGGATATGGGTTACGGCGTAACCAATATAGGAGTTACGTCGTAACCTTCTATTTCTTCGTAAAATGCACTAGATCTGTGGTTACGGCGTAACCTTATTAGTGGTTACGCCGTAGTCTTTAATAAACTCGGTTACGTTGTAAGTGATGCGATGTTACTGGCGTAAGTATCGTGACTTGGAACCTCATTTGACCTAATGTGGTTACGTCGTAACCTTTGGGAGGAGTTACGCCGTAACATTACGATAAGTTGGCATCTTGAGTCACGCAATAGTTACGGCGTAATGTGAGAGATGAGTTACAGTAACTTCTTCAACATAGCATCTTGTGATAAATCTTTAGATATATTTCCGCCTGCGTCTCTTCACTCCAATGCTCGTAATTTACCCGAAGTGAAAAACAATGGAAAACAAGCGTAAATCATATAAATGATATAAATAACGAGCATTATCGGGGAATTGACACTTAATATTCGGGACTATTTGATGTTATCAGCTACATTGTGCTTGATCTATTTGTGCTTGTTCATTATCATCAAGGTGAGTTCATAGCCTCGCTTTTACTATATTTTTGCAAACCCCGCGAGGGAGATACATGCTCTAAACTGGAACACAAGGTTTTTCATAAATGCTCTATCTTCTTGATTATTGGTATTGCCTAAGTGTTTAGCCACAAGTCCCCTGATCATGAACCATTAATCACCGCGAGTGAACGTAGATATCGTGAATAGTACTATGGGATTTACGACCCGCTTCGGTTATAGAGAAATAACCAAAGCACTATATTGAATTTCTTTAGGTAATTGGCTATTACCTCCTTTGGGCCATACTTACGCATAATCGGTAATTCGATTATGCAACAGTTTTGGTTTCATGAGCTTAGCGCATAATAATCTCCGATTTTCTTATGATATTGTTAGTTTACAATAATCATGCTCATATACTTATGTTCAACTATTTTAAACCTATGGATTTCACTCAACATTTTTGTTGACCATTTTAAGCATGTTATCTCAGGTAATCAGTGAAGACTATGACCGAGGCTCGGAATGGGGCATGGCAAGGCTTACCTGGTGGTGTAAAACATAAAAGTTGTCATTTTTTTCAAACTCATGATCTTTCTTTTGGGAAAAACACTTTATCTATTTACAACGTTTTGTAACAAACTATGAGTTTTCGATGAATGATAACTATTTTAATAAAACGCCTTTCGAAGTTTTCTATAATTATTGACTATGATCTCCATTCAAGTAACACCCGAATTAGTCTTCCGCTGTCATTAAGATTTTCGGGGGTGTTACAACAACCGCAATTCTATCCATCACAACCGCAAGGCAATCCATCACAACAATCACAACCGCAATTCTATCCATCACAACCATCACCACCGCAATTCTACCCTTCACAACAACATTACTTTGAATCACAATTCAAAGTACCTCAACCACCACCAACCGAAACACGTGAACAACGTCGTCAAGGAAAAAAACGGGCCAAAGCGCCTAAGAAAAAAACTAAGACCGTGGTGCATTTGGACGCGGACAACGAGGAGGAAGAGGAAGAAGAGTGTCAAACCACAATTCGTTGGTCAAGCGAGGAAGAATTTTTTTTAGCCGAGTGTTGGGTCGAGGTTTTCCAAAACACCGCTATCGGTAATGACCGACTAAGCGATGCATTTTGGACTCAGATTTGGGAGGACTTCAACGATCGTAGTTCAGGGCCTACTCGTACAAAAAATATGGTCACGGGTAAATGGACTCGGATAAACGGTGATTGCCAAAAGTTTAACGGTTTTTACAAGCATTTGCAGCGTAAATCCGGGGAAAATGATGCTGATCATATTAAGAATGCAAGACTTGCTTTGAAGGCTCAATCAGGGAAACAATTTACTATGGTCTCGGTGTGGAAGGTTTTGAAACAATATCCCAAATGGGACGCGCCGGACGGGATCAATGAAGATAATCTCGCCAAACTATTCGGCCCAGACCCAAGAGCTCGTCCCGCATGCAAGCCTCGACCGACAAAAAAATCAAAATCAGTGGAGTCATCAACGAGCACCGGGGGGAGTCAATCGGATGCTATAGTGGAAGCTTACGTCAAGATTATAAACGTAAAGTAGACAAATCCGAAGAAGTGTACGAGGCGAGGATAGCGAAAGAAAAGGCACTCCAAGAGTGTCGAGAATTGGAGTTTCTCATGATTGATACTGAGGGGTTGCCGGAACCAAAAAAATCAATCATCAAAAAGAAACAAGACAAAATAATAGCAAAATACAACATGTAAAAGGCAAAAAATGTTGTATTTTTTAAGTTTCGTATGGTTTTTATTTTTCGTAAGTTTTTATTATTTATCGTATGTTTTTTATTATTCGTATGTTTTTCCAGATTGTAGTTTTTTTTCCCGTATTAAAATTTTATTTAAATGAAATGAATTTTATTGTTAGAAAAATATGGAAAAGAAATAAAATGAAAGTGGGTGGGCCAGTGAAGAGGTTTCGTTAGTTGTGAATGAGGGTATTTTTAAGTGAGTGTGTTGAAGTGATGTGCGTGTGAGGCTAAACGAAGAAAGAATGACTTGCTTGTGATACCCATCACTCTTAGTATACCATTTGCATTTCCCTTTCCCCTTCTCTTAATTGAACCAAGCGAACCCTTAGTAGTTTAAATTGTAGTTAAATATTTGATGGTATGATGAATAATGACGTGATGTTGAGGCGATGATGAGGGATGGAACCAATGGGTTTTCACGGGTTTCAGGACATCTATGGATTTTTTTTAATATAGTGTTAATTTTTGAAAAAAAATAATATTTTTGAAATATATTTTAAAAGCATCTAGTATATTAAAATATGTTTCTACATTACAATTTAAAAAAAAAAAATTGTGTATCCAATTATATCTGGTCATGATTTCGTGGGTGATCATTTATCTGTGACCAAAAGTAAGGTAAACAAAACTTGCTATAGGTGCTAAATAAGAATTAATTAGTGGGAATTGATTTGATCGGACCGAAAGTGTACACTCATCACAAAGTCATATATTCCATTTGCCTACCAAAATACTAAAATTAACGGGTGAAATAGTAACAAACATCTTTAATTTTTACTTAATCGAATCAATTCCATTTTAACAAAAATTTAAAAATTATAAATTCAGGGTTGAAATAACATAAATAAATACCTTTAACTATTTACTTGATCGAATCAATTCCAATTTAACAATTATCTTATTACTCCTTTACACACACACACACACACACACACACACATAAACAAACAGCTACTCATTCTCAAAATTCATCATCATCAATATTCGATCCACTAATTAAATTAAATTAATCAAAATCAAATGCTTATCACTATTTAATCTGGAGATTATTTATTTAAATTTAGAGTGATCGTTTGTTAAATGGAGGGTGACGTGGAAATGAAAACGGAGGGGGGATTGGATTGGAAATTTTCTCAGGTTTTTGGTGAACGTGCTGATGGTGAAGAGGTTCAAGAAGGTTTTTAATTTAATTTTATTTTTAATAAATTTATTAGATTTTATATAATTTCATGATATATGTTAAATGTGCTGTATTTTGAACTACTATTAGTAATAATTGATTGATGATTTAAGTTGAAGCTTAGGCGGCTTTTTAAGTTTAGAGTTAATTTTATGTGTTTATTTACGGAATGCAGATAGTAAAGAAAAATGAAATTACTGGCTTTTTGACTTCTCGAGTAACAAGTATCGACGAGAAATGTTGTTATTTGCGTATAGGTTGCTTATATGTTTGTATCATCGTATGTGATGTAGTAGTTATGTACATATTTACGGAATGTAGATAGTAAAGAAAAATGAAATTACCGACTTTTTCGAGTTATTGAGTAACAACTATTGACGAGAAATGTTGTTGTTTGCGTATAGGTTTAGTATTTTAACTAGTGTTGATGGACCACATAATATGCTGTTGGTCATTAGTTTACTTCACTTATAACTTACACTCTCGTGTTAAGTGTAAATAGGTTTATGCATAAGCAAGATAGCTCGGACTCAGATGTAGGCTGTATGTCAAAGAATGTTAGTGATCAATGGTTAAAGCCTAAGGCTTTATTTGTTGATTGCACTTTCCACTTGTAGTTTTATTGACCCTATAACTAGGGTGGTCCGTTATGACTTTTGTTTTGCTTTAAAGGTCTTTATGTTATGTAATAAGTCAAAAGAAATGAAAAGTTGCTTGATTGGTGTTTAACTGTACCTACAATTTGAAGACTCTTATGGAGTAGCGATACGCTAATCTATCATGGGGTTCATGGCCTAGATATTGTTGGGGTGTGTTTGTTGACAATGCTGCTAACAAGAGTATAATGACAATATAGTGTGATGCTATCGAGATTTATGTATTTATTTACGGAATGCAGAAAGTAAAACACTGAAATTACTGACCTTTTTAGCTCTCGAGTAACAAGTATCGATGAGAAATGCTGTTAGTTGCCTATAGGTTTAGTATTGTTACTAACATTTGTGTGCTATTGGTTATACAGTCAGTAGAACTACAAATGAAAAGGTGATGTCGAGAAATATAGCATTGGTCGTTAGTTTACTTTACTATAACTTTCACTCTCATTCTAAGTGTGTATGTAGGTTATAAGTAAAGAAAGTTGGTGATCGACGGTTGAAGCCAACGATTTATTTGTTAGATTCACTTTTCAGTTGTAAATTTTATTGACTCTGTAATTAGGTGGTCCGCTAAGACTTTTTTTTAAAGGTTAATAAGTACCACATACTTTTCTGGTTGTTAGATTCACTTTTCAGTTGTAAATTTTATTGACTCTGTAATTGAAAGATGACACTGGTCCGCTAAGACTTTTTGAGTGGCTTTAGTAGAATGGAGTTAAATGTAAGTACCACATACCTTTTTGAAAAAAAGTCATGAAAACTTATCGTTAGTGTTGTTACGTGTACTTACAGTTTGAACAACTTTGTTGTTGTAAATGTAGCAATATAATTCACCTTTTGCAATTATACCTATGGGACATGAAAACTTCATAGTTTAGAAATGTACTGTATGTGTTGTAGCAATGTGTGTGTGTGTGTGTGTGTGTTGACAATGGCTAGTAACACGATTATAGTGATACAATTGGGATTGGGTGTCAAAGTTTGAAAATTTGCTAATCAAAAATGATGTTGGATCTTATAAGGAACAATAGGTGTGTGTAGACATCTTTGTAACACAGTTCGCAATAATTTTGGAAGATAAGGTCACGTACATGGTACACCACTCTCTTGCTTCAGAAGGCATACATGAACTAGCAAGTGACGTAACAATGATGTTTAATGGGGGCCTGGATATTCAAGAGCTCAACTTGTAATCCAATGTCTGTCCTAGTGTTTAACTTGAGATCTATATTGTATACCAATGGTTGCTAGGTCTTGTTTTTGGGAATGGGGACTTTAGCTCTTACACCCTACAGATTAAGTTAGAGAATTACACATTAGCATCTCTCTTATATAGCCATAATTTATCTCAACCATAATTTCTTATTATGTGATTGTGACATTTGCAGTCACTTTAGGACCAGTTGTATATTAGATATCTTCTCTTTTACTAGAATTGGAAGTAATAGGAGAATAATCATTGATTTTGACTGTCTATTTTGCGTACGGTAGATTTGTGTATAGTAGGTGTATTTCTGATTATTTCATTATTATAACAATTAGAGAGTACTGATCGTGTTCTATCATAGGACACTTTAGTATTAATCATCTGTGATTTGCTAAGGCAAACAAAGCAAGAAACTTCTAGACCTTCTGCAACCTATACCTTTATGTCTTTATGCAGTCATTATACCATAAATCTCAAGTCCTTTCTTCAATAGTCGACAATGTAGTTTACTAATTACACTTTAAATGCTTTCATTTCAGTTGATATTATTTCAGCTATAGAATTTGATAAAACTGGGGATCATCTTGCGACTGGAGATCGTGGGGGTCGTGTGGTTTTGTTCGAAAGAACTGACAGAATAAATGTATGCTGCTTGACTGTCTTCTTTGTCATTTATTCTTTCTGACGTAATATAACGCCTCGCTGACAGTATCTTATAACATAAACATGTATAATGTAGGATGGTGCTCATCGTAGAGTTTCAGAGGGAATGGATTGTTCCAGCAGCCGGCATGCTGAATTTCGCTACAGAACCGAATTCCAGAGTCATGAGCCAGAGGTTCTCATTTTCTCCATATTTCTAGAAACTTTAGAATCTTTGTTCATTTTTTCTATGGATCATGTGTATTTATATTCATGCTTGTGAATTCAGTTTGACTATTTAAAGAGTTTGGAAATCGAGGAGAAAATCAACAAGATCAGGTGGTGTCACACATCTAATGGTGCCATGTTTCTGCTATCCACTAATGATAAAACCGTAAAGTTCTGGAAGGTAGAAATTTAAAAAAGTTTGATGATACATTTTACCAGAACATTCTTACCATCTCTCTGTGGTATGCTAATTTCCTTCTCTTTTGACCAGGTCCAAGAAAAAAAGATCAAGAAGATATGCAACTTTAATGTAGATCCTCAAAAATTTACAAGCAATGGTTTTATCAGTAGTTCAAATGTGCCCACATCATCTAAAGCATGTTGTGCGAATCCCGTGAGTTGTAAAAGCAACAATGGTCCGATCCTGCCTGGTGGAATTACATCTCTACGTTTACCTATGGTAGTTTATTATTACCTATGCTGGTTGGTTATTTATAAGTGCAATAGTTTATTGTTACTTTATTTTTATCTCAATTTCAAAATGTCATGTTCAGGTAACCAGTTATGAAACCAGCCTTTTAGCTCGATGTCGAAGAACATACGCGCATGCCCATGACTATCATATTAATTCCATCTCGAATAACAGGTGTGCTTCTATAGTTTATCATTAGGAGTTTAGGTCATGGATTGAGAAATTAATAATCTAAATGTGCTTCACAAGTGTTATTATTTACTGATGGTTTGCCCTCCTTCAACTTTTGCAGTGATGGTGAAACATTTATATCTGCTGATGATCTGCGAATAAACCTTTGGAACTTGGAAATTAGCAGTCAGAGTTTTAATATTGTTGATGTGAAGCCTCCAAACATGGAGGATTTAACTGGTAAATACGAGCTACAGTTGTTTCTCTATATTAAAAACTAGTCTGCATAAAGCCACATATTTTTTTCTTATAAAAAGTGATCTCGTAAGAAAATTTGTTCATTTAAGCATTTACCTGCTTTAAATTTGTTGGTGCAGAGGTTATAACTTCGGCAGAATTTCATCCTTCACACTGTAATATGCTGGCATATAGTAGCTCGAAAGGCTCAATAAGGCTTCTTGATTTGCGTCAATCAGCTTTATGTGACACTCATAGCAAATTGTAAGTGCCTGTCATTTAGAATACACACTTGTACATACGTAGAATGCATATGGTTTTAGACACAAATATAGCTCTTCATAATTTTGTTGCCAAAATACTTCATGCTTGTGAAAATGCAAAACAGTGTCTTAGAAAATAAGCGATTTTGGACAGAAGTGGCAAACATAATGATTTCTTGGCATTTGCATCTTTCATAATTTGTGTAGAAATGTTTTTTCATGCACAAATGCAAAGAAATTGCCACATTTTACATTTGTGCAAGAATTGTGCAACAGCATTAGAACCCTAGTAAGTAGGTCCAGAAAGTTAGTTGATCCAAAAATAAAGTTATATTCGTTGATTGCGTGGGGTTGGACGTTTCTTTTTTGTTCCTGTACATCTAGCTGGTCCTTGACTAACGATTTAGTTTGTTTTTGTTTGCCCCCCTTCAAAATGTAAGGCACCAGATGCTCTTCTATACGATATATATTCTGATCATAATCTATCTTTACATAGAGTTATTTTCTTTATGGCAAGAAGAAAAGACTTCTTCTGCACTTGGTTTCTAAAACACACATTTACTGCTACAGATTTGAAGTACATGAGGCTCCTGGTTCAAAATCTTTTTTCACAGACATTATATCCTCAATTTCTGATATCAAATTTGCAAAGGGAGGTAGATACATACTAAGTCGTGATTACATGACCCTTAAGGTATGCATTTCTATTTATCCACGGGGTGTGCTTTTTTACATAAAGATTACGGATGCCATTAGTATATGACTAATAAATTACTTGTAAACAACACTTGTTTATGGGAGTAGTGCAGTGTACGTCGATGACAAAACCTTATTGTGGGCAATCAAGTAATCAAATTTGACGTTTTTTGTCGATCTGGAAATTTTTTTTTTGTTCATTTTCATTTACAAAATATTTTGGAATAATAACGGTTTCCTGAGGAAGATTTTTCTTTATGTATGTATACACTATACACAACTATTGGAGCTACATACTGTAACATGCTTATAAAGTAATTGTCTCAGTTCTAATAGCTGGTTCTCATTCATATTTGTCAGCTGTGGGACATAAATATGGATTCTGGCCCAGTTGCAACATTCCAGGTGCATGAACATTTGAGACCCAAGGTAATAAAGCTTTCAACGACTTTATGTTGTCAAGTGAAACAATAAAACCGGTATAGCACTAGAAGTTATTACATGAATCAAGGTCTCATTTTTTTTTTCCTTCAGCTGTGTGATCTGTATGAAAATGATGCGATATTCGACAAGTTTGAGTGTTGTCTAAGTGGAGATGGACAGCGAATAGCAACTGGTTCATACAGGTCTATTTTTAGCTTTACATTTTGGATTTATTTTTAGTTTTCGATCAGGACTTACACATTTTATATTGTATTTACTAACTATGATTTGTGATACAGCAATATGTTTCGTGTTTTTGGTTGTTCTGAGGGCAGCTCAGAAGCTACAACCTTAGAGGCAACAAAAAATCCTACAAGGTACCAAGTCACGATTGTAAATGATGCATTTATTTATACTAATATCCTAAACTTATAAATGTTTGTTATTAACTTGCTCAGGAGACAAATCCAGACCCCTCCAAGATACTTAAGATCCCCGGGTAATAATTCCCCTGGTGTTAGCAAGCCAGGTATGTACATCATGTCAACCAACAACTACTGCAATATTCTGTTTCTGAAACTTTTTATTCAAACATGTGATCAATATTTCTGTTTCCATAGGATCGGATAACTCAGGAACTGACATTAATGGAAACGCTTTTGATCTAACAACAAAGTTGCTCCACCTTGCATGGCACCCAAATGAAAATTCAATCGCATGTGCTGCATCAAACAGCCTGTATATGTATCATGCATAATAAATACAGACGACAATGGTGGACTTGTACATTCTTATATTTAGATCAAACGAATATAAGCTCTCCTACAGCCAGAAACACATGCAGTCGGGTGGTTGGAAACGGAACGGACCGAGGTTTATTTTTGGGTTGGAAGGAAGAAGCTGTGTTGTGAATTTAATTATGTTTAGACCTGGATTTAAGCTGTATATTTTTTGAATGTGAGATTTTGATACCTTGTGAGCTGTGACTGTGACTTGTTTATGTCATAAGTTTTTGAATTTGCAAAATCTAGGTCAATATACAATTTACATTGCATAATTGTCTTTTGTCTTTTTTCACAGGTCATGCCTATGCCAATGTCGGTTAGCATGACTTTCTAGGATTGTATTATTGTCTGGTTGTTTTTAAAAGGGTAGAGTTATTGATACGGCCATGTTTTTATTTACACGGTGGTATTTTTTTTTTTTTTTTTTTTTTTATAATTTTGTTTATATCAGTATAAACGCGAAAATCGGAATATAAATATAAAGTTTAATAACGCGAAATCTTGAATGTCAATCGACAAAAACCCACAGACAAATGTGAGTGGAAAAAGGGACATGGCGGGCACAGGTAGCTCTGTAAGCAATAGTGGACCCTTTAAAAGGATACACTATTCCTGCGGTGCAACCTGTGCGAATATTCCCTGTCTCCATTTTTCCAAGACAACACGCTACGCCGTCGATTTCGGCATGCTTTGCGACTTATTAAACTTTATATTTACGCCTTCATTTTCGCGTTTATACACGTAAACAAAATTATAAAAATAAAAAAAAAATAAAAAAAATAAAAACAACAACAAAAAGAAACATAACCACCAGATTAATAACTCAACCCATTTAAAAGGATGTCAAAGTGGAGTTCTTAATATCTTATTAAGGTTGACCTATTCAACAAAACCCTGGGGACCATTTGGGAGTCATTTGCTTGACAGTTGTTTTCCTTCTTAGATTAGTAGCTCGACTAAAAAACAAAGAAAATTACACCTACATAGAAAAGATGAATGTTACACCCACTCAAATTAAACTAGTAGTTCAACATGAATGTATATGATTGAGTTAATTAAAGAGAAGAGAAAGAATATAAGAGTAAAACCATCAATGATTATTAAAAAGAAGAAAGAGAATATAAGAGTGAAACCGCCAATGATTGTGTAGATTTTGTTTTTGTAAAATTTGAGTTAGTGTAACATTTTTCAAAAAGAAATGTATGTGTTGCGCGTCAAAGTGAAGGAGCATTATATCTAAAACGACCTATATTCCAAAGACTCTAACTTATACATTAAACAATTGTACTGTTTACCAAAAGGCCGGTGTCTTAATGTTACCCTTGTGTGAGAAGCTCCCAAACCAAAATAAGTGTGGGTTCAAGTCTTGCTTATGACATGTGAGATAGTTTGTGATTCGTATATTGTGAGATTGATAGTTGCCGTTTTAAAAAGAAAAAAACAATTGTACTTAGTTTGTGGTTTGTATACTGTGAAATTGTTAGTTGCCGTTCTTAAAAAAACAAAAATACAATTATACTATTTATATATTATGCTTTAACTGATTGTACATTAATTATTAAAAGTTAATGTGAGCAAATCATCTTTCATATCCAAAACATGGATGTTAAGTGCATTGGAGAAGTCATTCAATGACTTTTTATTTTAGACACATCATCATTTTAATAGTTTTAAATTATCTTAAAGCTTTTTATGTTTTATACTAAAATAGTGAAAAGCTTTTCTAAAGCTTTTTGTAAAATAAATGATCGAAAGTTGCATAGAGAGAGATAAGGTATAAAATGATAACATATTGAGTAAAAAGATTTTAGCAAAAGCTTGATAAATGTCAAGTCTTTCGATTTTTATAACAAATAGTCTTTCTTTTCAATGCAAAATGTCATTCCAAAAACTTTTTAAAATAATGAAAAGTCATTGTAAAAGCTATCATTACAGTTGCTTTAATAGTTGTAAAAATGTATATCACCAACACACTATTTAATTGCTCCCAAACAGTAGACCTAACATGTAAGAGTTTAATAAGCGTCAGTAGGGACCCGGAGAGTTGCCTTCACTTTTGGCGTTCCTTCGTATATTTACGGATTTCACCCCTACACACGAAATTTCACTCTCCCCTATCTCACTTAAGTGAATTGGTTTCGAGAGCATTCCGCCACTTTTCGACGACTTTAACTTTTTGGCGTTCCTCTCGTCTTACCACGACTGTTGCCTTCTCACCGTTATACACCATGTCTTCCAATGCACCTCCACAATCTTTCCCTTCCACCTACTAGAACCCATCATCCTTCTCACTTGCGTCCCTTCTTGCTCCACCCATCTCGTATCCATAAAGCTAGACTGACGCAACTATCTTCTCTGTAAATCGCAGTTTGAACCTATACTCTTCAGTAATGATTTAAAGTCACTTTACTCGTTTTAACACTTTAGTGATGACGCTTTTAGGGTATTCACGTCAATATATATACCATCTGCCTTATGAGCACAAGGTGTTTCAAAGCATAGAGCTCGTGTTATAGCACTTTTTCCTATAACTTCACAAAAACACCATCCCTTCACCACTCAAGTTATAAGATGCTTATTGATTCATACAACCCAATAAAACAAAAAAGGGTGTGAAGTTAAGTTATAGGTCCGCGTTACAGGGCTAAACACGTCCTATAACTCACCCTATTTACACATATACAATTATACATACACAATCGAAAAATATTTTACTATACGCATATACATACACACATAAGAAAGTGGATATTTGGTACTATATGGAACCGCGTTATGGCCTTTCAAGTTTCAACAACCGATCTTTCTGTTTTCCACATTCCAAGTGCTATGTAACAGTTAGTGCACATAAACATTAGAAAAATTGTAAATACCACACATGATACATTCTTATCATGCATACGTGCAAGATCCTTATTGGTGGAACCAAGCCCATAAAGAAGATTATTGTCTTATGCAAGCATTGATAAAGATCCTTTGAACCTACTTGGAAAGTCTACTAAGTTGTTGTATAATCCTTATATTATTGCCTAATAGCTATGTGACCCTTGTAATAGTAAATAAGTTTTTAATATTATATTTGATATTTGATATTTTGTATAAATAGATAGTTGAACTGCATATTAACCTCGATACAATTAATTCCTTAACAATGAGTGACACTCGGTCATCTAGTGGCGGAACTTCTTCGGTTTACCGTGGAGTCCGCAAGCGAAAATATGGCAAATGGGTGTCAGAAATCCGTGAGCCCATGGGCAAGTCCCGCATTTGGCTTGGGAGTTTTGACACACCCGAAATGGCAGCAATTGCATATGATGCCACTTCTTTTTACTTTCGTGGAGACACTGCCCGTCTTAATTTTCCATATTTGGCAAATGCTCTACCCCGCCCTGCTAGCTCTAGTGCTGAAGACATACGTTTGGCAGCTCACGAGGCAACATTACTCGTCAAGCCCTCCATATCTGAAATGGATTCGGGCTCAGGCTCAGGATCAGCTCATTCCGTGCCCACCAACATTGGGCTTTCGGCTAGCCAAATCCAAGCCATCAATGATGCACCACTTGATTCCACCGAAACATGGATGGAATTTAACAACCACGATACACAGATGTACCTTTTCGATCATACAAATGATTGGGATGAGGTACCTGACGATTCCATATGGGGTCCTTAACAAAATACTGTAACTACTACAACATTATCGTATTTCATGCATTTAGTTTATGCATGCATTCCTATCTATATACATATGAAGATTGATTAATAAAGCATATATATATCATGTGTATGCATATTGGAACATCATGAAGCTAAGAAGCTTACCAACAAAGGAACCGCCATTTTCCAAGACGGTCTTGTGAGGCTTCAGAAATTGCCGGTATCCCTCATTCGTGTATTGTGGTTGTGTACAAGCACAATTCTTGCAGTGTGTAACGAAAACAGCTTGTTTTTTAAAGCTTTTTTTGAACTAGTGTTTAGTGTGCTTTCTTTATAGTTTTGTTTGTGAGTTGTGAACTTGTGGAGTAATAGGCATTGTTGCTCATGGTAATACTATCATTTTATGTAATTTGAAC
The DNA here is from genome assembly GCA_022545495.1 of Chrysanthemum lavandulifolium. Taxonomy (NCBI): domain Eukaryota; kingdom Viridiplantae; phylum Streptophyta; class Magnoliopsida; order Asterales; family Asteraceae; genus Chrysanthemum; species Chrysanthemum lavandulifolium. Next base: position 38,579,360 of record CM040246.1, read on the forward strand.
TGCTGAAGCTCAATATATATAACAGATAAACTAATTATATGTTCAGAACAAGTGATGCTGAAACTGATGTTCCTAATTGTGATGAATGAAAGATATTAGTAATAGGATGCGGATATTGCAATGTTAATGTGTGCTCTTAAAATTTATGAGCGAGTAACATAAAAACTTATCCTGATAGTTTACCAGCATATGCTCCTTTAAGCAAATTCTAACAAACAGTCGTATATGCTTTTTGAGTGGCTCAAAAATGTAAAAATAGAAAAGAAAAGAAAGCAACAAACAAACAAATAGAAGGCTACTCTAATTATAAAACTTTATATTTATAATTTTCTAACAAGTGTTGCAAAAAAAAATATGCAAGGCTTATTAATCACCTTTTAGGTGTTGATAGCTCATCAACCTTTTTGATTTGTGCAAATCGGTCAATAGTGGTCAACAATGGTCAAACTTTTGGAAACTTGCAAATCATGCCGGAAATACCATAAACACGTCGGAAACTGACTTATAGTTGTTTATATCTATTACAAGTTGTTGATATAAGGCAAATCTTGCTGTAAATACCTAAAACTCACCTGACCCAAAACTCGCCAAAATACCAAAAGCTTTACGGAAATGTCAATCAAATTAATTACTGATTAATCCAGCCTAAACCGATTCCAAGCTAAAAGAAGGCTGAATCGACCGACTACCGTTTCACGATTTTTGCAACCTTAGTTGTAACTAAGATATGTGAGTACATATTTAAGGTCCCGCGGTTTATAAGATTTCAAAATCTTTCAAAAGGTTGAGTTTACAAGTCATGGCTTAGTTACGACCGATCGTATTGTCATGACTGACGACTCATCGAGTTATGGCGTCGGTCATGAAGATTATAATGAGAAGATGTATTTTTCATGCAAGTCAGTGATATACACCACTAGGAATCAGTTAAGATTTGTTAATGGATTACAATACAACAGAGCAATCAAGAACAGATATAGATCACTCAAACTGTAATTTGTATTATCAACTGATTCTATTATTGACTGAAGAATTCAGTTACAAGAGAGAAATCAAAGAAGAGGAATTTGTATTAAAAGTTGGCTAGTTACAAATGAAATCATAACAGATATTTAAAAGACAGTTTTGGCGGGAAAGACTGTTAGACCATTTAGTTGTGGAAATGTACACGTGTACCTCACTGACTAGCTATGTTAGACATGTGCACCTCACGTGTCACTAACTATGTTAACTATCAATCCATCCCCCTCAGTTTAATCTTGTCCTCAAGATTAGCAGTAAAAGGTAGGAAACCTCTTCTGAAGATCTTCAGTGGGTTCCCAGGTTGCATCATCTGTGGACCCATTTGCCCATTGAACTAGCACAAACACAGTAGCAGTGTTCCCTTTCTTTGCCAACCTTCTATCCAATATAGCAATAGGCTCAACCAATACCCTCCCTTCCACATCACAAGCTGGTAAAGTACCACTATGAGTCATTGTACCTCTGCATTTCTTAAGTTGGGACACATGAAAGACATCATGAATTTGGGAAGAAGTGGGCAGCTTCAATTTGTAGGCAACTTGTCATATCTTAGACTGCACTTGAAATGGACCATAATACTTTGGGGAGAGCTTACTTTGCTTCCATTTCCTGATTGAAACTTATCTGTGAGGTTGCAATTTTAGATAAACCCAATCATTCACCTCATAGGTTCTATCAGTTCTATGTTTATCAGCTTGGGATTTCATCCTATCCTGAGCTCTCTTTAGATGGAACTTCAAAAGGTCAATAGCTTCTTCCCTAGCTGTAAGAGTCCTATCTACAGCTTCCACTCTACTTTCTCCACCCACATAAGGAACATGAACAGGTGGAGCTTGACCATATACTACCTCAGAGGGTGTGGTGTTGATAGCAGAATGGTGGTTAGTATTGTACCACCATTCAGCTAAAGACAACCACTTCATCCAATGCTTAGATTGTTCTCCTGACATACACCTTAGATAGCACTTCAAGCACCTATAGACCACTTCAGTTTGGCCATCAGTTTGTGGGTGGTATGAGGTAGACATTTTCAGCTTCACTTGTAACAACTTAAATAGTTCTTTCCAAAAGGTGCTCAAAAAGACTTTGTCTCTATCTGATATAATAGTGTTTGGCAGTCCATGAAGCTTGTAAATGTTGTCCAAGAATACTTGTGCAACAGTTGTAGCAGTGAATGGGTGAGCAAGAGGCATGAAATGTGCATATTTACTCAACCTATCAACCACCACAAAATGACTGTTTTACCCTGTGATTTTGGCAATCCTTCCACAAAATCCATGGAAATACTAGACCAAATAGTAGTAGGCATGGGAAATGGTCAGTAGTAGTCCGGATAGGTCGCCAATCGATTTATTCCTTTGACATGTGTCACATTCTCTTGCCATTTGTTTGACATGCTTCCTTAACTTTTTCCAATAGAACACACTGCAAATTTTGTTGGTAGTGGTATTGACCCCAGAATGTCCTCCAACTGACCCTTCATGGAACTGTTTAAGCAATTTAGTTCTGAGCTCTGAGTCATTGCCCACCACTAGCTTGCCTTTTCTTCTTAATTCTTGGTTAGCCCATGCATAAGAACCTTTCACAGTTTGACCATTCTGCAACTTCTTGTATAACTTGTTGAAGTTGAGTATCTGAGCTCCAACTAGCCACAATTCTTTGGTACAACTCGGTGCTCATTGATGATGAGATCAAACTAAACAATTCCCCTGAATTTTGAATTCTGGATAGAGCATCAGCTGTGACATTTTCTACCCTTTTCATACACAATTTCATAATCAAACCCCATCAATTTTGGAAGCCACTTAACTGTGTAGGAGTAGACATTCTACGATCTAATAGGTATTTAAGATGAAATGATCGGTTTAATCGAAAATGCCTATCTAATAAGTAGCCTCTCATTTCTCTAAAGCATACACAATAGCCAAAATTCTTTTCATAAGTGGACATAAGTCGGTGTTTGGCGAGAGAGTTTTACTAAGAAAAGCTATAGGATGGCCTTCTTGTAATAACACTGCCCCCAATCCTACCCCTGAAGCATCAGTTTCCAAAGTAAATTCCTTTGTAAAGTCTGGTAATTTCAACACTGGCGCACTGATCATAGCTTGTTTTAGCCTTTCAAAAGCTGTATGAGATTCATTAGTCCAAGTAAAAGCATTTTTTCTGAGTAACTAAGTAAGAGGTCTGCTAATGCTTGCATAACTTTGAATGAACCTCCTATAGTATCCAGTTAATCACAAGAAACCCCTAAGTTGTTTCACATGAGTAGGTACATGCCATTTAGACATTGCCTTGATCTTCTCTGGGTCAGTAGCAATTCCCATTGGTGAAATGACATGTCCCAAATATTCCACCTTATCAGTACCAAACACACACTTACTCTTCTTTGCATATAACTTGTTTTGCCTCATTGTTTCTAAAATTGTTTGCAAATGAATCACATGATCCTCCTCATTTGGACTATAAATGAGTATGTCATCAAAGAATACCAAAACAAATTTCCTTAGGTAAGAACTGAATACCTCATTCATTAACGATTGAAATGTGGATGGGGAATTTGTAAGACCAAATGGCATCACCAAGAATTCATAATGGCCCTCATGAGTTTTAAAGGTTGTATTGGGTACATCTGCTTCATGCATTCTGATTTGATGATAACCAGATCTCAAATCAAGCTTGGTGAACAATTTTAACCCATTTAACTCATCATAAGTTCTTCTATGATAGGGATTGGGAATTTATCTTTGATAGTGTGCTTATTCAGTTGCCTGTAATCCACACACATCCTCCATGAATTATCCTTCTTCTTGACCATAACTATAAGTGATGAGAATGGACTGTGACTCTTCTTGATTACCCCTGCTTCCAACAATTCTGCAACCATTCCTTCTATTGCATCTTTTTGTGATGGAGGGTGTCTATAAGGCCTAATATTAACTGGTTGAGTGCCTGCTTCCAATGGAATTATGTGATCATGATTCCTCTTAGGTGGTAACTCTTTAGGTACTTCAAACACATCTGCATAGCTATCCACCACATGTTGATATCTAGGATTCATTTCTACCTTAGATCCTTCCACTTGCATACAAGTAGCAACAGATTCAGGGAATACACATAAGGCCATTGAGTGGAATTCACCCTGCATAACTTGGTTCACAGTTTTAGTTGCATTTTTGTGTCCCAACCACTCCATTGTAGACTTTTTTGTGCCTCTGGTTGTAACTCTTTGACCATGATACTTAAAATCCATTCTCAGTTATTTGAAATTACATATCATGTTCCCCAATGTAGCTAACCATTGTATGCCCAACACCATTTCACAACCCCCCAAAGGTAGAAGCATAACATCAGTGTGGAAAACTAGAAGGGGTTGAATAGTTTTACCGATTAAAACTTTGTTTTAAACTATTTAGATCGACTTATGTCAATCTATTTAATATGTATGTTGGATGATGATAGATAAGTATATAAGCAAGTAATGTGAAGATAAAGAGTAAGAAACACAAAACTACAACACGAGTACTTATAGTGGTTCGGCTACAAGGACACCTTCCTTGCCCTACTCCACTCCCCGAGTCACCTACTTGAGAGTTTGTAAGCACTACACAACACAAGCTCCTTGTGGCGGAGAAGCCTTCACAATGTCACTTACTCTTTATCCGGTACAAGGCTAGACACCGGGTTCTTCCACAAGGTAGAACCAAACCTATCACAACGTCGCCTACACTTTATCCGGTACAAGGCTAGATACCGAGTTCCATTACAAAGGAGGAACTACTACCCAACACTACAAAACAACTATCCCAAAGGAGACATACTTCTTATAACAACATCATAAGGATCTCACTATCCTTTAACCCAAACTAATCTATTTTGTACATCGATGCACCATATCGAATGTACACTCTTGGCACCTTTCACTAATGCCTTTGACACGATCCTTTGGCACCTTTCACTAATGCCTTCGACTTGACTCTTTGGCACCTTTCACTAATGCCTTCGACACGAACCTTCGGCACCCTTCACTAATGCCTTTGACACGGACCTTCGGCATCTTTCACTAATGCCTTCGACACAAACCTTCGTCACCTTTCACTAATGCCTTCGACACAACACTTCTAAGGGGGGAGGAAAGAACTATCAACAAGATAACTTCAGTAGTCTTGATGATGATGAAGCTTGGCAACCCATGGACTTGAGTTTGCTCTACTTCAAGAGGTGGTGATCTCGCCTTTAAGAGGAACCTAAAGAATCACACAAACACAAAACTACATAGAAAGATCCTTTGGATCTGAGGTTAGAGAGTTTACAACACTAAGAGAGAATTTGTGTGAAATGGGTTAGTTACAATGAAAAAATGGATCACTATTTATAGACAAAGAAATCACTACTGTTCCACGGATCCCATGGATCCCTTGCTTGAGGGATCCGTCCAGTGTATTTCTGGGGATCCGTAGGACGCTCCCCCTAAATGGGTTATGGGTCATGGGTTATGGACTTTGGATCATAGGTATCCAAATAGATATAATGTATCTAGAAGGTGAAATGCATCTAGTCAATGGGTCATGGTTTAGCTCCATGGGTTATGGATAATACCCATTATGACTTCATGCATGATGTCATGCAATGGGTCATGGGTTATGGATCATGCTCCATGGGTATGGGTCATGGACTTTGGGTTTTACCCAACTACATTCAATGTATCTAGTTAATGGGTCAAGTACTTAGATTCTTACCCATTACAATACATACTAAGTATGTATATATATACCCATTATGTAAACACTAGTTGTTATACATATGCATTACTATAACATGAAAACACTATTACTTGTTTAGTGTTTTATATGAAAACGTAAGTGTGTTAGTAAACTATTGGCTCAAACCATTTACGTATTTTATTTATTTCGTTAAAATGATTTTACGTTTGTTATCGACAAAACATTAGAAGATCGTAAAATATAAATAAACATTTTTACGGCTTATTTGTATTAACAATCTCCCCTTTTTGTTGATGACAAAACATAAGATTATTTTAAGGAAAAACTAAAATTCGTAAAAGTTTGAATTGGAGTTTTTACTCTCTTCTCCCCCTTTTTGTCGAAACAAAAAGAGCGTCGAAAAGAAACTAACACATTGTTTGAAGAAAAACATGTGAAAAGTATGAAAAATAGAGAGTAAGAGAAGAGAAGAATTCTTGTCTTAGCTCCCCCTTGACGGGTGCTTCTCTTTGTTGAAGGCGTCAAGTAATTAGGAATACTAAACGAGTGTTTTGCAATTATATTTGCAAATGGTTTCGTCCTTTTGACGAACATGCTCCCCATTGACGAGTGCTCCTTTGAGAGGAGGACGTAAAGTAGTAATGTAATCCTATGTGAGAGTATTGCAAGCTTTTTGCAATGTTTTCTTTGACAAAGCTCCCTCAGCTAAGGGTGTCAAAGTCTTCATGTGTATATTGAAAATCTACAAAACAAAGGTTAGAAAACAAGTATATGATGCATAATTTCCGCAAATAAGACTCAAATTAGTAAGAAGAAAGTCTTATGTTGCACGGATCCCACGATTCCTCCACAGGAGGGATCCGTCTAGGCCAAAGTGAGGGATCCGTCACTGTATACTTAAGACAACAATATAGATGTAAAATGTGGTGTCAACATCAACAAGAGTTATGTATTAAGGTACCAAACATATTATCAAGACCACATAACATACAACATGTAATATCATTCAATAAAATGAGAGAAATGATGTACATAACTCTAAGACTAAAAAATGATCCAAACATGAAGTATGATTCCTAATCAATCTAAGTTAAGCTTAAGACTAGAACACCACTTGAATTCCTAAGCTAAAGGAAGTTTAGATTTGTTGACCTCATCAAAACGTTCAAGGAGGTGATAGAACATGAAACGTAGCTCGTCACGTACTTCATGTACTAAACCTTCAACATGTTGACAATGATAACAATCTTTGTCATGGCTAGGGAATGGTGGTGGTAGGAAGGGAGTGGTTTGAGATGGAAGGTTGGGTTGAGGTTCCACAAAAGAAAAATGGTTTTGTGGAGGTATGTTTGATAAAGTTGGAGGTGGTTCAACTAAGAGTGCTTGTGGTGGTAGAGAGGTGTCTACTTCCATGTGATCCGGTTGTTGATTCCTCATAATCCAAAATGAACTATTTGAGGGTGATGGAGAAAAGGATACCGGTGCTAGTGTTGTTTCAACACCATGGTTTTGTTGTTGCACTATTCTCTCAATTGAGGAGAATGTTGGAAATGGAGGAGGATGAGATGGCCTAGAAGGCAAGTCCTCTAAAATGTAGAGGTGTGGAGATGAGAGTGGAGTGGTGAAGGATATGGATCTAGGCACTAAGGGTGATGGTTTAGTGGAAATAGGGGTGTTTGGTTTAGGAGGTATAGTAGGGTTTGGAAAGGGTAGTTTTGTGGGAACAATCATTTTAGGGATTGTTTTGATTGGTTGAGTTGGTTGAGAGGGAATTCTAGCGTTTGCATTTTTAACGGGTGATGATTTGGTTGAAGAGATTTCGTGGACAATCCGAGCAAGTTTCTTGGGAGGTCCTTTGGTGGATGAGTTAGCACTAGGGGCTTTCCTCATGATGAAATAACAAATTGATAGTGAAATAAAGGCTTGTAGTTGCTGAAAATGAGGGTATTAATGGTGACTTAGAAGTACTAACAAAGAGGTTTATAAAGGGAAGGAATTGGTAAGTGAATTTAAAGCCTAAGCCACTAAGATCCTTCAAATTGCAATGATTTGCATGTACAAGAGTCAACTACAGAGTTGGACTGATCTAGGAAGTCAATTAAGACAAGGTGGAGTGTTCAAGTTAACAAGGAGAGCTTGCAATGATTGTTTTAGCTAAGATTAGCTTAGTCTGTGCATCCGGTTCCCACGGTTCCCTCAAATGAGGGATCCGTCTAGGCTAAACCTAGGGATCCGGTTGTCAGCAGTCAAGGAAAAAGAAAATGATATCTTGTAAGGTCTAATACCTACACATCTTAAGTGTTTTCAGTCTTCTCAGGTGTCTTAAATGAAATGAGACTTAAATTAATAAGTGAAATGAGTGAGGGTAGCTAATGATTGTCTTTTATGGAAAGAATTGGGGTTTTATGAACACCAATGGGTGATCAAGGATAATACTAAGAGTTTTGAGAGTGTTAAGTGGAGTCAAATGATCTTAGAGAATAATTCAAAAGAAGTTTTAAAAATTCCTTAAAAATCATAAGAAATTAAAAAACTAGTTTTTGGCCCATTTTGAGGTAAAGGTGACTAAAATCAATTTGCTAAAATTGAGAGAAATATCAAACTAAGTGTTTTGAGATGTGAGTAACAATGTGTGAGCATTAGAGCGGAAATATGGTGAGTTTTGGCGAAGTGATAAATCAAAAGCACCTTGAATGTGATCCTAAGTTTAGCTATGAGTGAGTGTGAGACCTACTAAGCTTGATGAAGACTTAAGTGATCCTAAAGTATCATGTTTAGCTAGTATTATACAGTCTAGAGGGTTGGATTGATGCAAGGATGATAAAATAGCTCTTCTGTTTGCCCGGATCCCACGGATCCTTCACTTGAAGGATCCGGCATCTGGAACAGACTACTCAACAGTGAGCGTGCAATATTTTGTTCCAAGTATTGAGTTTTGAAACTAATGATCTCTACAGTAAGTATATATGTATACAAGTCTAGCATAGCAATGAGAGCATGTAAGAATAGCACATAAGCAACCAAATGAGATCGAGCTTACAACTAACACAGAGGTTTATCAAACTTAACAAGCGCTATTCAAGAAGCTCAAAACAGATTTACGATCTAGATTAGTAAATCGTTTGTATTAACAATGGCGTGCAAGGTATGTGTCAAGAAAGAAAAGAGTACATGATAGTGCTCAAGACAATAGAGTTGTGAGGTGCTAGTTCAAGACAATCCTAGACTTCATTTGGATCCGGAAGGTAGAGTTGTTGTTCGTGGAGATGAAGGAGTTGTGTTTAGAAGAGTAAGTGTTAGATTTAGAAAGGCTTGAAGCAAGTACCGTTTTGTGAGTTGGTTTTAGCTAAAAGATGTTTACCTATGTGTTGGTATTGAAGAGTAAGAATTACATGTATATGCGTCCTTAAGAAAGTGAATTGTTTAGAAGGTTGTTTTGGTCAACGGAAGCAATGAACTATGTATAGTCATTACGGATGGTGATTAGCATACAATGAGCTTCGTCCATGAAGTCGTGTAGCTTTTCTCGATCAAAGCAAGATAATCGCTTGATGAGGCAAGTGGTTTTGATTAACTAAAAGAAAAATCAATTTTACAACTTGTTTGATTAGTAATCCTAAGACAACGCAAAGTATTTCCATTGTAAACTTACTTTAGAAAAACATAGGAGTATAGATTTATTAAGTGAGAGAATGAATATGAGACTATTACTAGCGGTGCTCAATTACGGCTAAACACGACCATTTTTACGGGTGATTCCACATACCCAACTTCTATCAAGGAAGCAATTCAACCGTTAGGTCAAATTGAGTTTCTAGTGCAATAAGTTCTCCAGTATTCATTCTCAAGTTAGGAAAATTTGTATTCCTACAATAGCCTATCAAGAGTAACAATGATGATACTTTGCTTCGTTTTTATTAATATTATGCCTGAAACAACTAAGGTGACGAAGGTGTCATGTTTAAATGTAAAAATTTAAAGTTTTCCATATTGTGAACAAAAATGGTTGGATGAGCTAGTTCAACATATGTTGTTGGAAAGCTCGAGTTTGGATTTTCGGATATGACCAATTATGTTTGCGTTGCAAAATAATTTACTTGAGTATATCGGATGAAAAATACAAGTTGTCAATCCTACTATGAAGCTTGGAAAGCGATCATGAAAAGGAAAACGGGAGAGTACATCATCAACACAAGTGTAGGTTATGATCCGATGTACATTCTTTTTGTTTTTAGAAAACGACACAAGAAAATATGAAATCAAGATATCATATAATCACATAAAACATTTATGTTGCACACATGACAAACTCAATCAAGAAGCCATTTAGCATATTACATGTTTTAAACTTTTTTCAACTTATATGACTTATCTAAGTATTTAAACTAACATTTTTGACACAACTAGATGTTATCCCAAACACTCCTTCAAATAGCACATTGATTAGTAAAATATTACTAAATCGACAAACAAGAGAATGAATAGCAAGGTGAGGAAACCACATATGTTATTCAATAAAACAAGCACAAAAACTATTTGAGATAAGCAAATATTCAAGTAATGCAAGGTAAGACAATTAATCATTCAACATAGCATACGAAAGTGCTTTTCATCGCTTTGTGTTAAATATAAACATGTATACCAAGCTTGGTTAGTTTCTTTTATATTTATAAATATGATCAAAAACTTAATTTCAAAAGAATACACATTGTTATTCAAAGACGAAAACATCCGTCTCCAATTAGATTAAAAGTTTGTGCAAAAGTTATGACCGAAAAATGACTTTCTATTATAAATCAATGATTCCTGTAAATTTTGTTTTGAATCAGTTTATGAAATCATTTTTATATGAAAGTAGACTCAAATACCTTTAAAACGATATGTGGCACGACTTCTACGGACTTACGGTTAATTAGTTATGAATTTTTGAAATTTAAGCAAAATTTGTCCTCTCAGACGACGGATCCGTCGGATCCCTTCCAAAAGGATCCGGATCGATCGACATTTTACAAAAATGCATGTTTTGACCCGACAAAAGGTTTAACCTTTGTAGATTTTTAGTGAAGTTATATTACCCATTTTAATCTTTATTCAAGCTTGATTAACAAGACATCTAACAACAAAACTTCAAAGACAAAAGATCACTAAAACACTTTTCATATTATGCTTATTATAAGAGAGAAGCATATATCACCATTTTATCCACAAGCAATTAGCACGTTTTTACCAACTAATTGTAACTAAGAGAACATACATTTGCTATATTCCCTTTGTATGGTTTTAGAAACCATAGACGAAAAAACTTCATGAGCTTTAAAAATACTTAATCGTATTTCGGAAAAGCAAGTTGTGGTCACGTTGTATTCTTCTTTGGGTGTTGACTTCATTTTCTTCTAATAGAACTAAGTCATTGGAAGAATTCTAGCAAGAAGATTTCTCAAAAGAAAATGTTAGAATGATCTATCACTATCCAACATTTAAATTGTAAAGATTTCTAAAACATGAATTTTTGTTTTAGGAAATATCCTTGTTTGTAGTTTTTAAACATACACGGATCGTATCAAGTTTTTAAAGTACAATATACTCTAAGAAACTTGGTAACGAAGCTCTGGTACCAATTGTGGAAAACTAGAAGGAGGGGGGGTTGAATAGTTTTACCGATTAAAACTTTGTTTTAAACTATTTAGATCGACTTATGTCAATCTATTTAATATGTATGTTGGATGATGATAGATAAGTATATAAGCAAGGAATGTGAAGATAAAGAGTAAGAAACACAAAACCACAACACGAGTATTTATAGTGGTTCGGCTACAAGGACACTTTCCATGCTCGACTCCACTCCCCGAGTCATACTCGAGAGTTCGTAAGCACTACACAAAACAAGCTCCTTGTGGCGGAGAAGCCTTCACAACGTCGCCTACTCTTTATCCGGTACAAGGCTAGACACCGGGTTCTTCCACGAGGTAGAACCAAACCTATCACAACGTCGCCTACACTTTATCCGGTACAAGGCTAGATACCGAGTTCCATTACAAAGGAGGAACTACTACCCAACACTACACAACAACTATCCCAAAGGAGAGATACTCCTTATAACAACATCATAAGGATCTCACCATCTTTTAACCCAAACTAATCTATCTTTTACATCGATGCACCATATCGAATGTACACCCTTGGCACCTTTCACTAATGCCTTTGACACGATCCTTTGGCACCTTTCACTAATGCCTTCGACTTGACTCTTTGGCACCTTTCACTAATGCCTTCGACACAAACCTTCGGCACCCTTCACTAATGCCTTTGACACGGACCTTCGGCATCTTTCACTAATGCCTTCGACATAGACCTTCGGCACCTTTCACTAATGCCTTCGACACAACACTTCTAAGGAGGGAGGAAAGAACTATCAACAAGATAACTTTAGTAGTATTGATTATGACGAAGCTTGGCAACCCATGGACTTGAGCTTGCTCGACTTCAAGAGGTGGTGATCTCGCCTTTAAGAGGAACCTAGAGAATCACACAAACACAAAACTACATAGAAAGATCCTTTGGATCTGAGGTTAGAGAGTTTACAACACTAAGAGAGAATGTGTGTGAAAGGGGTGAGTTACAATGAAGAAATGACTCACTATTTATAGACAAAGAAATCACTCTTGTTCCACGGATCCTTTGCTTGAGGATTCGTCCGATGTATTCTAGGGATCCGTAGAACGCTCCCCTAAATGGGTTATGGACTTTATGGACTTTGGATCATGGGTATCCAAATAGATATAATGTATCTAGAAGGTGAAATGCATCTAGTCAATGGGTCATGGTTTAGCTCCATGGGTTATGGATAATACCCATTATGACTTCATGCATGATGTCATGCAATGGGTCATGGGTTATGGATCATGCTCCATGGGTATGGGTCATGGACTTTGGGTTTTACCCAACTACATTCAATGTATCTAGTTAATGGGTCAAGTACTTAGATTCTTACCCATTACAATACATACTAAGTATGTATATATATACCCATTATGTAAACACTAGTTGTTATACATATGCATTACTATAACATGAAAACACTATTTCTTGTTTAGTGTTTTATATGAAAACGTAAGTGTGTTAGTAAACTATTGGCTCAAACCATTTACGTATTTTATTTATTTTGTTAAAATGATTTTACGTTTGTTATCGACAAAACATTAGAAGATCGTAAAATATAAATAAACGTTTTTACGGCTTATTTGTATTAACAATCAATTGTAAAAAGTGTAGTTCCAAACATCCATTTGAACCCTTTACATTCTGCAGTACCGACCAAATTATTGCCATCGGCCACTGTGACAAACAAAGGACAAGTGTTTCTTATATCACACCCCAACTTCTTAGCCATGTTTTTGTCTAAAAAATTGTGTGTTGACCCACAATCTACCAAGATATGTACCACATGTTTTCCCACAGTTTCAATCACCCTCATTGTTTGAAAATTTGTGGTACCAGTTAAAGCATGGAGAGAAATTTGTGGTTGTTGTGTCTCTACCAGTTCAGTATCAAACACATCTTCTTCTCCTTCCATTAGCTCAGTCTCACATATATCCAATTAAGGGTGAGCAAACGACCCGAACGGACCGGACCGACCGAGACCGGACCGGACCGGATCGGGCCGACCACATTCGGTCCGGTCTTCGGTCTATGCATTTGGGCTAATTCAGTCCTCAGTCCGGTCCGGACCACAAACTGACAATTTTGGCCTTAGTAGACTCGAAACGGTCCGGTCCGACCGACGGACCGACCGAGACCGGACCGGACCGACCACATTCGGTCTCGGTCTCGGTTTTTACCTTAATTCGGTCTTCGGTCTTGTCGGTCCAGTCCGGTCCGTTCCTGGACCGATGCTCACCCTTATATCCAATTCAGGCATTACTACTACGGAGTAGAATTTTCCACTGCATTTATTCCCTGGTACATATTTCTGATCACAGTAAAAACACAAGTTCTGAGCTCTCATTTCTGCATACTCTTTTTGGGACAATATCCTATTTGTACCACCAGCAGGGGTGTTTGGCTTATTGGATGTAGTGTTAGCAGGGGTGTTTGGTAATGCCAATAATGGTTTTTGGAAATTGTTATTAACTGCATTGTTCCCAAATCTTGAATTATTTCCACAAAAAACAGGCCTATTCTTCTTTTTCACATCATTCAAAGTGGCCTCTTGTAGATTTGTTAAACAATAAGTATCTGCTAGTGTCTTGGGTTTAAACATCCTGACACTCATGGCTATCTCATTAGGTAGTCCATCCATAAACAAACTCATAGCATGTGATTCACTAATGTCAACTCTACTCAACAGATTATCAAAAGCATCTTCATATTCTCTAGCAGTAGTTTCATATTTTAGGTTCTTGAGTTCAGACATAGGGTCATCATAAACAGTACCAAATCTATTCAAGATGGCTTGTTTGTACACTTCCCAATCCACAAATCCACCATGAATTCTAATATATTGTGTATGCCATAACAAAGCTTTGTCATAAAACAAAGATTTACCTTATCCATGTCAGGCACTTGATCAAGCAAGAAGAGTTGTTCACATCTAAACAACCAACCTCTGACATCTTCACCACTAAACCTTGGGAAATCAATTTTGGCCACTCTAGTATGTTTTGACTGTCCACCACCAGTACCATTTCCCATTTGTTGGCTGTTTTGCAAACTTAAACCAATAATTTGTTCTCCCATTTGATCAAGCCTAGTGTTGAGAGCTGTCATAGCACTACCCATCATCTGAGCAATTATTTCTGCAATGTATCTTTTGGTTTCATCATCAAGAACTAAAGATGAACCATTATTAGACCCATTTGCAGTACCAGTCATTCTTGTACTAACCACCATTGTAAATTGACTCAAGATTCCTAACCAACTGCCACGTGTACTATTTCTTGATTATTTATGAATCTTGTTGGTAGTTATCACTCCTTCACCTTCAGTGAGTAATAACTAACAACATTTAACCGTTTCTTGGCTACCTTCAAGTCAAACAAAACTGACCATTCAACCAAAAGCAGAGGATTTAAGCCTACGGCACTGATCTTGTGATTGCGATGAATACTTGACAAGTAGTCGTATTTCTAAATGGATAGTACACGCTAATCAATGTACCAGTGTAGTACAAGTGATTAGAATCAGAGTACCAGTGTAGTACTTCTTGATTTTATGAGTTTCTTGATCGGAAAACTAACAACCTTCACCGGAAGTTGACCGGAGAAGATGACTAATGTGAATGAGAAAAGTGGAATGATATAGAGCCAGAAAAGTGCTGTGATGCCAATTGATATACACCACTAGGAATCAGTTAAGATTCGTTAATGGATTACAATACAACAGAGCAATCAAGAACACAAATAGATCACTGAAACTGTAATTTGTTAACTGATTGTATTATTGACTGAAGAATTCAGTTACAAGAGAGAAATCAGAGAAGAGGATTTTGTATTAAAATTTGGCTAGTTACAAATGAAATCATAACAGATATTTAAAAGACAGTTTTGGCGAAAAGACTCATTATACCATTTTTTGAGCTCATGGATTCATTATTAAACACTAGCAAGGAGCTAGAATTACACAACAATAAGATAAGGGTTTTTAGCCATTCGTCCCAACTGAACGAGGCTTTACATCTAAACTTACACCAATAAAATGAATGAGAAACAATGTCATCAAATAAAGGCGCCTTCTGAGGACTTTTAGTGTCGAACAAGATCTTGTTGCGAAAAGACCAAATGTACCACCATAACACATAGATCACCCCTTCTAGAATCTGATTAAGCTTATATGTCAGCCTAAAAGAACCTAGCCAATCCATCCATTCCCAAAACGAATTGACATCTCGGAATGGGACGTCCCACCAATTAGAGATCTTC
This sequence comes from Chrysanthemum lavandulifolium, assembly GCA_022545495.1. Taxonomy (NCBI): domain Eukaryota; kingdom Viridiplantae; phylum Streptophyta; class Magnoliopsida; order Asterales; family Asteraceae; genus Chrysanthemum; species Chrysanthemum lavandulifolium. The sequence goes on from CM040246.1 coordinate 38,595,021, forward strand.
CGAAAGAGTTGACGCACCAAAATGCATCTAAAAAACAAGTGTTCGGAAGTTTCCACTCCATTATCACATAAAGGACACGAAATAGAACTTAGATCCATACCTCGACGTGAAATATTAAATCTTGTAGGAAGGGCATCCATCTTAACTTTCCAGGCAAACACGTTGATTTTGATGGGCATAGATTTCACCCACCTAGTTGGACTAAAAACACTAGGAGAACGAAAGTCATCAAGCACTTTTCGCATGGACGCTACCGGATATACACCTGAACCATTAAGAGACCAAGCATACCGATCAGCCTGAGGAACGAGTCTAACTGCGGCCACCAATTCAGCCATGGCGTTGAACTGCACTTGTTTCGCGCCACCCCTTATATTTCGACGCAGCGAACAGGACAGATCCGAAAGCTTCGAGGAAACCGAAACCTCTTTGCATCTCTCTAAAGCATAAACACGTGGGAATCTATGTTTTAAAACTCCCCTTACAATCCAATCATCATCCCAAAAAGTTGTCGAGGACCCATCACCCAGCTTCAGTTTAAGATATTCGAAAAAATTAACACCAAGACCTTGAAGAATATGAACTTCCTTAACAATGTTCCTCCAACATGAGTGCGAAGCAGAATTCACGACCTTACCCACTCCCCCGTCCACGCCATGAATAGCCCTTACAACTCGAGACCACAATGAATGTTGTTTAGAGTAGAATCTCCACACCCACTTTAGCATGAGGCCTCTGTTTAAAGCATAAAGACTAGCGACTCCGAGACCTCCTTTGTGTTTTGCAGTGAGAACGTTACTCCACTTGACCCATGAAGCTTTCTTGCTACTACTATCATGACCATTAAAGAAATGACTTTGTAAAGATTCAAGCGTGCATAGAACAGTTTTCGGGACTTTATATATAGACATATGGAATATCGGAAGCGACCCAAGAACTGATTTGAGCAAAGTAAGTCTACCTCCAATAGATAGGGTATTCATTTTCCATTTAGACAGCCGAGCCCGCACCTTGTCAATAACCTCCTTCCATGCTAACACACGAGACATATTACCCCCGACTTTAGAGCCTAAATATATGAAAGGTTAAGGATAAGGCAACCCAACTTGTCAGTAGCTTGTTTAACTTTATTAACCTCCACATTCACGCCCATAATTTTACTTTTACTCATATTAATTTTGAGACCCGAAGCACGATAAAAGCATTCTAAAACATGAATAAGGGCGTTAATATTACCCTCACACCATCGCCCAATAAATACTGCATCGTCCGCAAAAAACATATGAGATATATTCAACGAAGTGCTGAGATGAATACCTTTAAACATGCCTGCGTCCACCACACGCTGAAAAGATAGATGAAGACTCTCCATTAATAAGATGAGAAGGAACGGAGATAAAGGGTCACCTTGTTTAAGGCCTTTGTAAAACTGAAATTCCTTTGTCGGGCTACCGTTGATGAGTATAGACCCTCTTGACGACTTAAGACAATTTTGAATCCACATACGCCACTTACAACCAAAACCAAATTTAGATAACACCTCGTCTAGGAAATCCCATCTAACAGAATCAAAAGCTTTCTCAAAGTCCACCTTGAAAATAACCGCTTGTTGCTTTTTAGACCTACACCACTGTAACACCTCATTAAGGATGAACGGGCCATCAAGCATTTGTTTGTCTGCAATGAAGGCTGATTTAACCTCGTTCACAAGATCATCTAACACACAAACAAGGCGACTCGCCAGAATTTTAGCGACTATCTTATATAAGCTTCCAATAAGACTAATTGGTCTAAAGTCCGTAACCAAATTAGCATCGGAAGATTTAGGGATCAAAGCTATAAAAGATGAATTACAACCTTTGGGAATATCCGCACATGAAAGGAAATGATTAACCGCATTAAAAACGTCCTTCTCAATGGTCACCGAAATGACGATAAAAGCCAAATGTAAAACCATCCCACGGGGCTTTGTCCACCACGCAATCCCAGACAGCCTTCTTCAACTCCTCTATAGATATCAGTCTCTCCAACTCCACTTGCTGTTCCGATGATAGAGACTTCGGAAAACTCATATCAATTTTAACTTGACAATCATTAGGTTGACCGAATCTACTACTGAAGTGGTGAAGAAACACATTATGAACCAGGTCCGGTCTAACAACCCAATCTCCATCTACCATAACGCCCCGAATATTCGATTGACTACGCTTTTTATTAATCACCCCATGAAAGAACCTAGAATTCTCATCGCCTTCCACCGACCAGTTGATTTTAGCCTTTTGAGCTAAATCCATCGCACAACGATTATGAATATGCTACTGATGAATGTCTAAATACTCATCATTTTTGTACAAATTAGGCGCAAAACATCCGAAAACACTCGAAATGCATCAAAATGATAAAAATATCACAAATAAGTGTTTTATGTGTTTTAAATGCAAAAATATCAAAATCGGTGAAAACGTATCAAGTTTGCATAATTGGCGCTTTAGTCCCCAAGTTTCAAAAGTTGTCAAAAGCAGTCCGTAAATCAAAATAAAGAAAAAAAATGTTATTCAAGGTCCACGAAATATTCTAAATTGTCAAAAGTGGTCCTTGAATAAATCTTTGTCAAATGGCGAAAAGGTCCCCGAACTTTCATAAAATGTCAAGTTTGGTCCACGGAAAATTGAAAATGTCAAAGCGGTCCTTGTACTATTGAAACTTGTCAATATTGGTCCCTTGTAACAACTTTGGAGAAATTACGTGTTTGGTCCTCTAGTTTGGCATAAATACGCTTTGGTCCTTATCATTAATACTAAAACCAAGCCCTTGTCAAATCTATTATGGTCCCTGTCAAAACCCACTTTTGAACCCCTGTCATTGCCTCATTTTGAACCCCGTCAACCTATCCAATCGAACCAACACCTTTTGCCGCCTAATGTTTATCCTTTCCTCCACTCGCCTGCAACATACCTTCTCCCAACACCATCACCTCACCTTATCCCTTATTCCACTCTCACCCCTCATCATCACACCTTGCCACCCCCTAGTTGCGATTCGAGTCCACAGAGGTCAAATTACACTTTCCGCCAAAAATAATCAAAAGGCCAATATGAGCAAAACTCATTCATTGGCTCGAAAAAGTGGTGGGATTTGATCAAGAGGACACGTGGAAGCTTTGGGTATAAAGAGGAAGAAGAAGCAAGAAAAGCGATGATTAGTTTTTAATTTTCCTTAATGTCGTTTTCAAATAAATGTTTTAGTTTAAGTTAAATTGTTGTAATTTTAGTTTCTATGTATCACATTTAAGTGATAACATCATTGTAATGTTCTTTTGAGTTTCAATCCAAGTCTTTATATAAATTCCAAGTTTATTGTCCACTGTTGAAATTCTCATTCTCAAAATCCTATGTCAAAGCTCTCAGTAACCTGTTTTTAAGCTCAAACAAGCTTCAATAAGCTTGTTATAGCTTTTTATAAACTCACATTTAAATTTCATGCAACTTTGAATATTGGTCAACAAAAGTCAACTTGGAGCAAAAATGGTATGAAAAGGGGTAATGGGTGATGCAGACATGTGTTTGGGTTGATAATGAGTTGTTTAATGGGTTGGAATAGGCTAGTGGTTCTGGTTTCAATGATGGCAAGCCATAGTGGCTAGGGACCATGTGTAAGTGAATTTCAATAGTTATAGCATAATCTGTTCTTGTGGTTTATAATAGTTTAATCTGTTCATTAAGTATCACTTAGGTTAGTTAAACTCATTTTGATCAATAGCATATGCTGGTTTAGTAGTTAACTCATTTAAATCACAAATCAGTTGGTTTAAGGTGTGTTTGGTTTTATAGCTTAATCTGTTTTAAAGGTGTATTCAGTAGTTAGAACCTGTTGGTTCATGCTTGTTTAACTCTATTATACTAATATCTGTCTTAGTTTTATGCCTGCAAATCACCAAAGTCAAAACTCCACTTAAACTGTCTCAACAGTTTAACTGTTAAAGTTTTGGAAAATCAAAGTCTTGATTTGTGTTTAAAATACTTAGAGATAGATTGTATTAGTTCCATTTCATCATATAACATCAAGATCAGTCCAAAAATTGAGCTTAAAACTCATAAAAGTCAACTGATCAAACTTTTGTCAAAAGTCAAAAACTGAAAAACCTGTTTTGAGCCAAACTTGAGTGATTTTTCATGGAGTCATTCTTGGGTCAAATTAAATGAAATTGTAGGTTTAAGAAGTTCAGCTGGTCTATTTTGTTATCACCATTTTTGTAGAATTTTACAAATTTTTTATAAGCTGCAAAATAGCTTCTCTTTTAGGTCCTATTTCCCCTGTTCACAAAACTCAGCTTATGCTGAGTTTTCTCAGTTTTGTGCAGGCTTGCACAGGGCTCATAAGAGCTTGTCTAGGGTTGGTATTTGGTTCACAAGTAGTTAGCCAGGTCTGGTTTAGGGTCCAATATTTGGTTTTTGAATTCTAGCTTATTTGAGTGCTTATTCTTTGGCTGCAACTGAGCCCCTCACAACTGTTTTTAAGCACATAAGCTAAGTTCATCAAATCATTCAATTTGCCATTCCAGAGGTCTAAAGCAGTTGAGACTTGTTGCATTTTGGTACTTGTAGCCTATTTTAGCTTACGCAAGCAGTTGGTGCTTATTGGTTCTCATTTGCTTATTTTAAGTGCTTATTTATAAGCCCTTGGCATAGCAGTTGCAATTTCTCACACACAACACCCTGTTTTTCTATTTTTCCTAGATTCCTCATATTAATTTAAGCTTATCTTAAATTTTTCAGATTTTTTAGGTTAGTTTGGTATTTTTCCCCATTTTAATTAGTTTTTAAGCATTTTTAAATAGCATTTAATACAATTAATTAAGAAAAGCTTCAAAAAAATAATTATTCATTTTTCTTAAGTTAAGATAAATATAAAAATATAAAAAAATATTTTTCTAGATTTTTCTTAGTTAAATTTGTATTTTTAAGCTATTTAATTAGTTTTTAATAGTTTTAATTCCTAGAAAATACAAAATAATCGAAAAATACAAAAATAGTTTTGAAAATTCTCTTTGTTATTTTAGATTTTCCAAGTCATAATTTTATTTTTCTAGCTTTATTTCATAATTTCTTGTATTTTAGGCTATTATTAAATAAGTAAAATAGTTTTAATTAATAATAATTAATTAAATAGTTATAAAATAATTTTCTTTTTCTAATAATTTTCTTTTATCATTAGGTTTGTAAAAATGTCATTTTCATATTTTTAGGATTTATATTGCTTTAGTTTCACATTTTCTTTTGACGTCGCGTAGTTTTAATTTTAAGTTTTATAAAAGATAAAACAAAAACATCATTTTGCAAATAGTGATATCGTTTATTTAATATTTTTATCTTTTAATTTCCTTTAATTTGCATTTAAGCCCTTGTAGTTTATGTACTTTTCTCTAGTTATAAATCTATCACAATCCTTTCCGTTCAAATCCTCTCGATCACTACACGTTTGTCTATTCTCGCACGTTCGTTGGGACTTAACGACTGGGAAACACTATACTCTCGATCTTCATTGCATTTGTGCTTAAACTGTTTTAAGTTTGTTACGGTCGGCCATTCACAAGTGGTCGGCTTGCGTGATAAAACTTGACGGTTCAGCACGAATCAGCTACAAAGAATTAACCACAGCCGCTCTTTGAAAAATAACCTCATCCGATCCCTTCCCATCATCAATACGGTCATCCAGATCCTTAAGCTCAATCTTAAGCCTATCGCTTTCACCTTTTGTCCTCGATCTATACCCTTGGCACCATTCCCTAATTTTAGCTTTGAGGAATTTCAGTTTGTACATCATGTTACGCATACCATTTCGCATGTCACCGGGGGCAATGGTCCACGAGTCAATAACAAATTTATTGAAGCCTGCTACTTCCAACCAATGATGAAAAAAACGGAAGGGAATCGGCCCATAATCAAACACGTATTCACGGAGTAAAATAGGGCGATGATCCGAAAGAAATCGATCCAAAGTGATAGCACTAATATTAGGACACATATTCCAAAGATTTTCTGATATAAAAAACCTATCCAATTTACTCATCTTTGAAGCAGATCTATGACACCATGTAAACTTGCTCCCACCTAATGGAACCTCTTCCATCCCAGCACTAGCAATAAACGAGTTGAAAACGTCCGCTGCAGGAGCATGGAATAACGAACCATATCTCTATGATTTCATCCTAACCTCATTGAAGTCTCCCATCATAACTATCTCACCATTCCACTGATTCGCCACATAAGACAGATACTCCCAGATCAAACGTTTATCACGTAAGTCTTGGGGAGCATAAATACAAACAATAAGTAAATTAGCACCAGTTTTCAACCATGTACCTCGAACCATAACAAAGTAGTCCGAAACAGTAGAGCTGCTCTTACAAAACGAATTTGGATCCCAAGCATATAAAATACCTCCAGAGTTACCAACGGAATCGCTATGAACAAACTCAAACGTATTATTACCCCAACACGACTTAACACAGACAAACTCCATGGTCTTCATTTTTGTTTCTTGAAGCGTCAAAACATTAACTTTATGTTTAACACATAACTCCCTAACTCAATCTTTTTTTTCTTTCTGGGCGAGGCCTTGAATGTTCAAAGACATAAAATTGATCGATGAACCACAGTCTCTCCCTGTGATTCAATAATCTTAGTGAGTTCATTAGCACACCCCTCCATATTATACCCCATAGTGTGTCCGACTTTTATCAACTCCTCCATAAAACACAACATAGAACCACCGTTACGTGGTAATTCAGAATCTTTAAATCGACCCGTACAGACCGAACCATTCTTACCACTATGGATTCCATCTGTTTCACAGTTGCGGTCAACTTCTATATTAATCTTGTTACTATTTTCTTTGATGTTATCTGGTTCTTTAGAACTCTCTTTTGGTGTAAATCCCGGTGGATATTTAAAGCTACTCTCTCCTTCGTTGTCAAACACTGGCTTGTCTCCATTATCCTTATTCAATAATGGATAAATACCAAAAGGATCATCTGATGGCTTCCCATTCTGACCCGAGGACTCCTCAAACACGGTGTCTGGAACTTCCTCTATATCACTAAGACCACCACTATGTACTTGTGGCTCATCATGAGCCCCATTTGTGAAACCATCATCCGACAGTACATCATCATCATCAGTAACATCCTCCAACTCCGGAATCCAACCTGGGACTTCCTTGGCGCGAACCCAGTAAACCTTACCACGAAAAACAATCTTGAAACTTTCAAAGATGTTGTCGTGAATTTTCGAGAGAACACATAACCTCTTAGAATGATAACACTTGTCTTCTTTGTCATCGACATCCAACAATTCACCCCACTTATTAGCGATACGCTTAAAGGAATTATCATACCAAAGTTTAAAAGGGACCCCCTCTATTTCCACCCAAACAATCCTGCGCTCTGTAACGAAGTCATCTGATGCCTGTCTTAACACCAAGAACCAAGAACGAACGTCCTTATTATCACAAAATAGGTCTCGAGATTTGGCATTGACAAAATCAAGTATAACCCAAAGTTCGCCCAAGTATCGAACAGTAATATCAGAGAAACCACCAGTTTTAAAAGCATGCTGCAAGTTAGGTATAGAGGCAAATTCCTTCACCTTTCCCATCAATGACAGTGATAAATCTTTAGTGTGTAAACAATCATCATCCAAGACAATAGCAGGGATAAGTTCATTCGTCGAGGAGCTAGATGCGATTTTTCCTTTCAAGACATTCACGAAAGAGTTTCTGTTAATCTTGTTACCCCCACCAGACAGATTAGTACCATTTTTATTAACCTCGGTGTCCTTTTTCTCATGTGAATAATCGCCCTGCTTCGAGGTTCTTTGAAATCTAGCAACATTCGCTTGAATTTGTAGACGACCTATCCATATGGTGCAAAGATTATTCACCAGTCTATCCACGCTGAATACATTAATGAAACGAACGAACCCAAATCTCTTCCCACCTTTCGATCTCTTAAAAGGAATAAATGAATCCACCACATGTCCATATTGCTTACATGTGTGAAACAATTCTTTGGCAGTAAATGATTCAGGGAAATTGGTGTCATAAATCGATGTCGATATCCTGTTGACATCTTCTTCTTTCGATCGAAAACTACCCATTAAAACAAAGAAAAAAAAACAGAAAATTGGATTGAAGGGAGTCCTGAATCGAATCAGAATCAATGATGATGATTCACATCCAAGAACATCAGATCGCATCCAAAATAGGGAACAAGCATGATTACCTTCGGTGAATGAGATAAGCAGAAGAGATGGTTATCTAGATCCAACTTGGCTTTTGCATTATCATTGATGATGACGTTCGGTGGCAGATCTGAATGAAAAGTTAAGACTTGATGCTAGCTTATGCTTTACCAATCATATGTAATTGTAACATATATCGATTGTTATACCATTTAGTTGTGGAAATGTACACGTGTACCTCACTGACTAGCTATGCTAGACATGTGCACCTCACGTGTCACTAACTATGGTAACTATCAGTCAGTCATTTTAAGAGAATTCAGCGTTACTGTAGAAGATTTGATGAATAATGTCGAAGCATGCAGACTTGAAGTGTTATTGAAAATTCTCTAGAGATATGTAGAATATCTATTCTGTTAAAATGTGAATGCCTCATATATCAACTAACCTTTACGGAATTTTTTCTCCAACTCTAGCATTCATTTGAAGTACACACGTAAGTCCATTTCCTTTTAGTTATCCTTCTTTTCAAATTTCTTTTGAACTTTTAATTTTAATCGCTTATGCAATTTTGAAAACCCACATTCGAATCTGTATTTTGAGACGCATTTTTCACCTATAAAACTCTCTAGATAACTTCATTAATTAACTCCATCTTTCGACTAAAATGCCTAAAACAATTTACCTAGAACACAATAAGAAATGTACGTACTCAAGTAAACGGAGAAACTATTATGATGAAATTAAAACTAATATCTATTCACTGTCATGTTTAATGGGTTTTGCTAACACATATCTAGTGGAGCATGAATGTTAAAGATGATTGATTCATAAAATTGCATATAATTAAGATAATTTATAGCTTTAATTAATGCTCCTTATTTTTTCTGATATAAAAAGAGAAAAATATATTCATTTAATCATTTAATACACTAGCATCTGATCGATTAAGCACATATTAGCAAAATCTTTGTTAAATTATCTCTAATATAATAAGAGAACATACAAAACAGACAATCAAATTTTTGAGAAAATTGCAATTGGGTGAATAAGAAAGCTTGATTTTGCCACATAGAAAAAAATGGAGTCATTGCATTGGAAAATAAAAAGTCAAAATTGAAACAATTTGGTCAAACTCATCTAAATTTCATAAAGCAAAACAAATATATTTAAAAATACATGTGTCAATTTTGTAAAAAGAAATTAGAAAAAATGGAGTAATTAACAAAATTTTAGCTATTAATTTAAGGACAAAAAAAAAACAACTATATAGATTTAAATAAATTTACCAGTTTTTATGTTTTATTTAATAAATTTATAACGTTAATAAACAACCCATACATTTTATACCCCGTATACTTTATATTTTCTTTAAAAAATAATTTATATGTTGTCAATATTTATAAATTTCAAAATGAGAGCACAAATTACTGTGATATGTAAACAAATACACAAAATTTTACATATAGTAACAACTTATGACTTATGTTATTCCTTTTTATGAGATTAAGTATGGATGGTGGGAATTTCTATTTGTTTATTACTATCCATATTGAATAACAACTCATGTAATTTCTCTTTATAAGTTTAACTCGAGTGTACACGGATTTAAAAATTAAATACGGCTGAAATTATTATTAAGGAGAATATAAATATCAAAACGAGGAAAGACCTTACGGATACAGTAAATTGAAAATACATAAACGAGATTGTACATATAAGAATGATCCATGTAATTAACCTTTAAAATTTAAATTTATCAAGAAGATTTTTTCTTCTAACGATTATTACGTGTTATTAAACATGTATAATGTCAAAAATATGATATCAATAGTTAACTTTAAACAATATCAACCTTAAAATCATAAACAACTAAACAAAGTCAGATCCTTCGGCTTAAAAAATATATACAAAATATTAATCGATATATTAATACATAACATTTTTTTTTATGCAAAATCTTGCCATGCCCGTGTATCATAATTATACAAATAATTTTTTTCAGATAATATAGATAAAGCTTATTTAAGAAACTCATGTATGCATAGAAAACCTAAACCGAAATCGAACCGAATATGGTCGGTTCGGTTCGGTTTTGTGTCGGGTCCGTCGGTTCGGTTCGGTTTACGTGTGTTTGTGCATGTTTTTGTCGGTTTTAAGTCGGACCGAACCGAGCCGAAACCAAAAATTGTAAAAAACCAAAACCGAACCAAACCAAAAAGTTTTGTCGATCCGGTTCGGTTTTAAACCTTCCATACTCAGCCTTACACTACAACACTAGAGAGTCTTTAGCATGCCTAAGATAAAAATTTATAATTTTAACTAATTATATTATTAAACTTACGTATGCACCAATAATTAAAATTTAGATATATCGCAACTTATATGTTACTTTAAACAAATTATTTACTACTACAGAAACATTTTGTCCCAAACACCCCTGAAATTGGAGGGAGGGAGGAACAATTTGATATCGAAAACCTTTCAACAACCCTCCTCCTCCTCCTTTTGAATATTTTGTAAAAATTAATAACAGATTGGTTCGCCTGCCGGAATATAATGGATGGATTGACAGAAGATGAACGAAAGGCTCTTCGCGGCAGCAAATTTGCACCTCTTCCTTCTTCCGCCCCTTCACTTTCCCGATCTAGGTCAACTTCTTCTCTCTTATTTATTTATTTTTTAATTTATTTATGAAAATTTGGTAGAATTTGGAATTTGATTAGATGCACTTTATTTTTGAACTTGATATACAAATGCTACAAATCAACTGTATTTTTTAGGGGTCGTTTGGGATTGCTTATTTTTAAGCAGAACCAGTTTTATCTTATCTGCTTATTTTTAGCTAAAGTAAGATGCTCTCTATCCTAAACATAAGTAGTAACAATACTTTCTCAAGTGCTTATTTTTAAGTTGCTAAAAAAGTACTAGAAGCAGGATATTAATGCAATCCCAAACGCCATCTGATTGTATGAATATGTGGCTGTGAAATAAGCAGTTTCACATAATTAGGTTATTAGTTTTCCAAATTGCTTATCGGGTTCTTTCAGAAAGCATCCCCAAACTGATTATTTGGCTCTAATCACTATTAGATACTCCATTAAAGTCGTGTTTACAAGTTTATTATAACTAAAAGACTTTTTATATGCGACTTGAAAACACAATTTGTTAGACAGACACAGTTTAAAAACGCAATGCTGAAAACATTTAAAAACAAAGCTCTGTTGTTGTCTTTTGATAAACATATTTGATTATTTTTTTAATCTGTATATTTGCAGATTGGCACACCCAGGAGGACCAATGAAGACTAACAAAGCTGCTGCATTAGCCAAGTTTCTGGAACGGAAGTCGCAGGAACCTAGCGGGTTGTCGTCTATTAATCCCAAACTTGTCGAATTAGCTGTCAAAAATGCCAAAGAGACTGTTAGAGCAAGTAATGATCTTCTTCTTCCTTTCACCTTTACATGAACACACATACACACACACATTAAATTCGCTACCATTTTGTGGCCTTACGTTGAATTCTAAATGATAAAGGATAGGTGCTGAAAGCAAGGTCGTTTGGTTGCTTTGTTCTCTGAATACCACTTCATATTTGCTTACCATAAAGTTCTATTGGCAAATTTGATAATCTGTCTATCAACGTTAAAGTAGATTTTTTTTCCTGAAGGTAGTATTGAGGAACGTAGTATTGTCTCTGATTAGTAGGGAGGAACCTTAGGATAGACCGATAGAATGGAGTTTCTGTCAATGTTTATGTTAAAATAGAACTTATATCAGGTGAACATCTGTTAATGAAGGGTACATTGTATGAACGCGACACCCTGAACATATAAGTATGCAGACGAAAACTTATAGAATATTTGTACATCTTATACTTTTTAGTTTGACTTGCACCGGTTGATCATAAGTTGATACAAGTCAGCCCTTGAGACTGGGTCAATGAGTCCATAGCACTGTTAAATCCTTTCTTGGTGAACACATATACTTTAGATACTGTATGAGATCAGTATATAAGATACCTCTTAGTGGATCACATTTTTAATACCACAGATATAAAGAACAACATTTTTCTGTCTAGCGTATGGGTAAAATTCAAATTCAAATCCATTAACTTACTGGTTATTCTTGTAAACTATCCGCAGGCAATGCTAAAAATTCGGAGAGGAGGATTCAGCATGTGAGCTCATTTGGGGATTCTGAGGTGCTTTGATAATCCAGCCCATTGATACTTTTTTTTATTGTCAAGCTCGATATTTAAATAGTTATGAATGTGCCAGGGTCCAAGTGAAGAAGAAGAAGAAGAAGAAATTAAAGTGAAGCCAATTAAACATAAGAAAAAGAAGAACAAGAAAAACAAGAAAAATAAAAAGCAGAAGGTACTATTTTATTTGGTATCCCAGTCATTTTTATCACTTTGAATTTTGGCTAAGCTACATAAATTTCCGATTGTCAACAGGTGAACTAGATATAAGACGGGTTCTTCTTTTTGCGGCAGTCTTCTACCATCCAGACAGGTTTTTGGTATCTAAGTCGCTGGTGCTTCGTTGAAGATTGCTACATTAATACTTTGTTCTGTAGTCCTATCTTTCTTCACTCACCCCTGATCTTTTTACACTTTGTCTTCAACATTTTGGTCGTTTATTTTAGACTAAAATTGTATACTATATTGACCAATGTTAATGAAATGAACCCAAGGTAATTGAAACCAACCCTTTGTTTCTTATATTTATAAATGTTTGTACGCTACACCATTATGACTTAGAGCTAGAAGATGGGGTAATCGAAAACAGAGGTGATTTAATTCATGTGAAATTATCAATATATGGTATATAATGACCTCATTTTCATATGGTTAATTTCTTAGTCATAGGCATTTCTAGTGTTTTTAGTTGTCATTTGGGTTAAAGTAGTGATGGTTTAATTGTCATTCGAGTTAAAAGTAGTTAATCTTCACGTCTCGTTAAAGTAATAAATTTAGGATGACCATCAAAATTGGACTTCCAAAAGGTAAATTAAATACAGCTTTCAAAATTGGACTACAGCCTCTTTGAATAAATACCGAAAATAGCATAAATAGTGTATATGAATCTTCAATGACCAATTTACCCTTTAAGTTATTGCTCCCTGTGATTTGTTGGACATGCATATTTTTTAGAACGACAACTTTTTTCACGCATTTATGTACAACCTGTTTCAGACGTAAATCTCACAAATGTGATACTTAAACTCATGACCTTTAGGTGCCCCAGGTAAGGAACACGTCCTCATTTCCCCGCCACGTCAGTTTCTCTCCAAATGACGGAGGGCGATTAGGTCTTGCGATGAAGGCGACCAACTTCATACTTCAAAAAAAAAAAAAAAAAAAAAAAAACATTTTAACACAAAATAAAATTTCATTAATAATTAAAGCGTTACGTATGGTGTGTATTTATAGGGTAGTTTAGTAGTTTTTTTTTTTTTTTTTTTAAGCAAAACATTTTAAATAACGGTAATATGCAACGGATACAAAGAAATGATTCGATCTTCAGGACGATTGAATACAACATAAACAAGAGGCGATCGACATTGCACACAGCAAGCCGATCGACTTGCAATCGATCGGCACCCTCCCTCGATCGACCAACGATTCTATCACTGGGGCTAGCCTTAAATTGACGGGTTAAAATTTTGGTTGGAGATGTAAATAAGAAACAAGATAAAACGATTAGGTATTCAAAGTTTATTAACTTTCAACAACTGATATTTTGATGTTAGATTGGAGATATCAGTGTTATCAAAGGATGCATTTATAAAAGAATAAAAATCCTCTTAAGTTTGATTTGAACATGACAGATCGATCACGCTAATGTTCTTTTGAATTTAAATATAATAAAGGTCCAACATTAAAAAGCTCATTTTCTTTCCTAATCACAATAACCTCAACATGTTCTTATCATCTTCGAATTTAACTTGAGAAAAAAAATTCAACCTTTCTTTCCATTCAACTAGGGCTGAGCATTCGAGACCGTTCCGACCGGACCGGACCGAAACCGACCGGACCGATGGACCGGCGGTCCGGTCTCGGTCCCAATTTTTACCTTATTTCGGTCTCGGTCCGGTCCGACCAAAAAACCGAAAATCTTGCCTATTTGGACCGGACCGACCGAAGACCGGACCGCTCCGAACCGGACCGACCACATTCGGTCTCGGTCTCGGTCCCGATTTTTACCCTAATTCGGTCTTCGATCTTGTCGGTCTCGGTCCGGTCCGGTCCCGGACCGATGCTCACCCTTACATTCAACAATGAAACAAACATCTCCTGCTCATGAAATGAATCATGATTGATTTTTTCTCCATTCAAATGGCAAAATAAACAGTTTCTTGGTCAACTCAATAAAATAGGCTTGCTTCATTAAATTAAGTTATTCTAACATACCAAAAGTTACATATGGGGGACTAACCATATCCATTATGTTGCCATATTTGGCAACCATTGAGGGTTTGATCAGGACTAGTCTAGCACTGTCCTGATCAGAACCATGTATACCGACACGATAAAGGCATGTGCAGTGACACTAGTGTTGCCAAATAAACTGATTTGCTAAGAGTGCAGAGGACCATTTCATTAAAGTTCTTGATCATGTGGAGGCCTGGTTGTGTCCAATGTGGCTTGGCCTACCAGGAATCTTGCGATGCCGATGTTTGGTCAAACAGTTCTAGAAGAGTATCACAACCATTGTTCTATTGGTTAAGGCAGCCATAGTAACATCTTGTCATCTATGAAATATCACAAATCATGGCAATGACTTATCATTCATCACAGGGAACACACCACATTCAAAGCAGAAACTTTTGTAAAAGAGAAAAGAACTAACAGACATAACAAAAGGCGATGTAGAAAAATTGTACAAATTCTCAGGTTCAAATATTCATTGTTTTGATGTATATGACAGATAAAATTATTCGAATAATCCTTACATCTTGTCATATCAGACAGACACTATATCTTTTTGGACTGTAAGGAAGCCGGCACCACTATATGATTCTCTAAACTATATCCATTTCCCCTGTTACAGACCTCCCCAAATCAAAAAGAGGGGAGAAGATGAATACTTTCAGTCTTTGTTCAGATTTATATAAGGAGAAACCACAACACATCATCGAGAAGGAAAACAAGCTTTGATCCCCTTTGTTCCTATACATGCACAAATAGACACAAAAAAAGAGAGACATGTACACTTCATTTTCCATCAGATAATGGTCTCTTTTCCCCTCTGATTATTTTGAAAGCTAAATTTGGAGAATGCAGGAGGGGATAGGCGGGGTGGGTGGGGTAGGGTACTATACGTGGGTTTTCCTAGGTGTTTTTGGCTTATTAAAAAGCGAAAATGGAGGCTATGTAAATATGAGAAAGGAGAGACTTGAGACTTGAGTCCTGATAAAGGACTCGCCATGAAAAAAAAGAAAGAAAAAAGCGAAGAAAAAATGGCATGTTAGGTCCACAAAATGTGATTTAGAGAATTGGTACCGCTGACTATGCAGAATGTGGGGCATCGCCGCCATGAGTGGTACTACTTCCGCCAGATGATTCAGAAAGCGGCATGCTTTGGGACAAACTTGATCCACCTGAAACACTAGGCATACTAGTGGAGAGACCATCCTTGCTGGATGCAGATATAAGCTCCGGCCTCAACTCAGATGAAGAGGATGATGGGGCTAATGTGGCAATAGAAGATCCAACAGGATAGGGTGCAACTGGCATGTCCGCTAGTGATGATGCAGATGGGCTGTAACTTAACGTCCCCATTGGGTGATCAAATTTGCATGACGGCCCAAACTTACACACCCCTTTTGAGCATAATGTGTACACAAGGGTGCACCCTGAAATGTAGAATACATCAACATGAACCAAATAATATGACATCATCTAAACATAATCAAAAAGATAAACATTAAACCTTAAAGATTGAACTTACTGGACGGAGAGGAAGGCCCATTGGGCTAAGCACAAAGTTTGTGTTTGGTACAGTCCACTCAGGTGGATGATGGTATCTACACGAGGAGCCAAATTTACAATCTCCTGTCTTCAAGTAGTATTGACATTCAGGTTCACCTGGCCTTTGTGGAAACGACTGTTCTTTTATAGTGGAAGATGACATAGAAAGGTATGATCCGCGTATGAAGGTCCTGGAGGAGATAAATGAGGCGGCATTGCATAATACGGGCCAGCTCCAACAGTACTAGGAGATGCTGCTGGACTTACAGGTGCCTGAAGTTATAATAATTTAGCCCTTTCATAAATTTCAAACTTAAAAATCAGAACAAGAAAACTCGGATATATACCTGATAAGGATTCCAACCCGGATAAGGGACCATTCCAGGCGGAAATAGCACTGGACCATAAGTCCCCGGAAAATATGATCCTGGAAGAGTAGAAGGTCTTGCAACTGGCCAGTTTCCGGGAACAGGAGGTTGCATGCTTTGGTATAGAGCAGAAGGTATAGAAGATACAGATTCTTGTGGTGGTGCTTGAGGCTGTAGCGGTGCTTGCATGATGGCTGTTGGCTGGGGATGGTGAAATTTACAGGTGACCCCAAATTTACACTGCCCTGTTTTCACGTAGTATGAACACTCTTTTTCACCCTGTCAGAATAAAATTACAATGAGGTGACAAGTTTAGGTAGATCAAATTAAACATTACAAGAAAGGACAAACAACTCACGGGACGAAGAGGGTATCCAGACGCATTAAGTGGAACGGTGCTTGATGACCCGGCTCCTTGTCTTGGGTGATGATACTTGCATGAGGCACCAAATTTGCACATCCCCGTTCGCATATAGTACTAAAAAGATAAATATTGACTCATGATCAAGATATGGAGGAGCAAAAACAAAAACATGTTACATTGTACCAAGTATATAGCATGCCACAACACTTGTAAAAATTACATATTTTCCAAAAATTTTGATGCAAAAGACGAACATAACAGCAAAAAACGAATCTATGATCAGAAAAACTTATATTCAATCTCTGTATGTCAAGAAAAAAAACAAAATGCATAAATGCTTTACTAAATCAACATTTCTTAACCATCTAACATCACATTAAAAACAGAATCTATGCAGAGTGACAACTTCAGATTCCAAATTTAAGAGTAATAAAAAGACAAAACGTGAACATTTCATTTCAACCTCAAACTTATTAGAACAAAAACATGACATCCTTCTCTTGAAATGAATGACATACAACAAAGACTAGTTCCAAATAAGAAAATGCCGTCAAATATCAAAAACTCTTGGAAGGACTAAGAACAGCCTAACCTAACTACATTATTCATGTCTCACAAGGATCAAACGAAAACCAAACAAATAACTAACTAAACTTCCCTTTTGTAATTAGAGAAAAAGACGAAGTTAGTTACACATCCAACTGATCATCTATTTATAGATTGAAATATAACAACTAATAACTAGCATTACACGCATCAACATTATTATCACCATGTTTCATAACTACATACATTCAACAAGATCAGATCTCGTTATTCAATAAAGTACCTGACAAACGGGTTGGCCGATACGTTCAGGATACTCCCCACCGCTCAACCTCATAGCTCCAACAACCTTAACATTAACAACAAAACACACTTAAGCACAACCTTAAACCACCCAAATTCCACAAACCAACACAGATCCAACAACCAACCAACATTATTTTCGCTTTCGAAACAAAAGAAGTAAAAAAAATATATACCGAAGAAGCGCGATCAGTGGGATGATTAAAGCGACAACGAGAACCATAGCCACAAAAGCCAGTCCTCAAATAATAAATACAATCTGGTTCATCGGGTCGCTCCGGGTACGATTCGGACCCACCACCACTTCTTAACCCTAACTGCCACATAGGCTCTGCATTTACAATAATTCAAAACCCTAATTTAAATATATAACAATAAACTCAAAATTTTATAAAATGTAAATATATATATATATATATATAAATGTAGTAACTAACCTTGGAGCCCTGTTTGCGTAACCGGATCCGACTGTGACGTATCCATATCTATATATTTTTCTATAAATTATATAAAACTATACAAATATATAAAAGGAAACTATGAATGAAATGAAGAAGAAGAAGAAATGTTAAGGATGATCGGGTTTATTAGAGGGTTTCACACCCTCATCACATATACAAACTAGTACTAACAACACTTTCACTTTCTCTCTCTATATATGTATGTATAGAAGTGTATGTATGTATTTGTGTTTGTTGAATGAAAGAGAAAAAAATAAAAGAAGACCTTTGAGTGTGTGTGTTTTGTTTTGGAGGGGTAACACGCGCGAAGGTACAAACAAACAACTCAAGTTGTTGTTGGTGTTGGTGTTATTGTTTTCTCTCTCTAGGAATAAGTATTTGACAAGAATGCCCTTTTGATTTGGTACACGTGCATTAAGACGTGTTCGACTTACATCACACATATTTTTTTAGTTTTTTTTATTCCTGGCTCTTTTTGACAAATCATCCTCCCTACACTACACTTCTTTTTTTATTTATATACCTTTTACAGTACTATTTTTTATACATCTATTTCTTATTCTCATATTTTTTGGCTTGGTGTGGCATTATTTTAGTTTGCTTTGAACGAGCATGGGTGGCATACTGGATTACTGGTAAAATGTTTGTTAGGGCAGGTGGACGGTGTGATTGAAGGTTTTCTTTCGTCATATCAGCTTCACGTTATCAAAAAACATTTTTTTTATGTTTTTTTTCAATTTTTTTTCAGCCAATGCAACACATTCACTCACTTTCAATAATCCTTTTCTATTTTTTATCATTTAAAAATCTTTAAAATCTAAATCTGTTTCGCGTCTGATAAAATAAATATTCTCTCTCCTAGGTTCCCGCTACCTCTCTCTCACATCTCTCTTTTTTCTTCGGGAGTGTAGTCCCGCAAAATACAATATTCGTGTGTTCCCGCTAGTTTCATGCAAGAGATGGGAGGGAAAAAGTAGTCCACCTCATCTTTTCTTTTGTGTTTCACTTGGTGCATCCTGCACACTTATAATCACATTAAAACGTGTGAGGTTTTAGATGTTATTTCTGTTAAAATTCTAAATAATTTTAAATGGTCACTGTAACTTTGTGAAAAAAAAAGGATTTTATCTAATTTAAGTTTGTGTGGGATGAGTTCAAACCACGTAAATGAGTCGACCAAAAAGTTAAATAACATATTAAAAAAAAATGAATGAACTAAATAATGGAAAACAAGTGACACTATATGATATCTACCTATGAGTCACTTTATTTTGATTACCCATAAATTCATACTTACTAAGGGATAAATTCCCACCATCCATCTAGTTTGATCTAATGGTTGGGATTAACCTAAGATTTGAAGGTAAACCTAAGCCCATGTTTTTTTCTTGTCTTTTAATCTTTCTTTTTTATTCACATATTTTTTTGTCTTTTTTTTAGACTAAAATACTGTTGTTGGTCCCTGTCTTGTCCAAAACATCACGTTGAACCAAAACTTGGCATTTTCATCGCCGGTAGTCAAAGTATCGTTTATAGGCTAAACCAGGTCCATGACCGGGATTGCCAAAGTCGACGTTACTTTTACGTTTGTACATCGAGGGTATAATAGACCATTCACAATTATAACATGCATTAGTTAAATCTAACCCTACCCTCAACCCTATTAGTACCAGCAACACATAATTATCGTAAATAACAGGAACACATTGAACCCTAAATACAAGCAACACACATTCTACCCAAAGCAAAAAAACAATAATGGCACAAAACGATAAGGGAAGGCTTTGTTGAGTTCGTTGAGGAAAGAAGATTGCCCAAATGAAAAGGGTTTGAGTGTTAAGAAGGAGAAGGAAGAGGCTGACATCGGGTTATCAAATGTTAACGATTTGGAAAAAAGGATTAAAAATCTGGAAATTTTGTTTAAATGTCTTAAGGAAAGGAAGGAAATGAAGGAAAATAATGATAGGGAGAGTTGTGGGTCTAGCTAAGTGTATGTTTATATGATAGGAAACTTTGTAGTAGTTGTGAACATGAAATCGATCGATAAAAAATTGGGTTCTTATTGTAACTAATAGTGTTTGGTTGTGCATTATAACTGATAGAAATTGTTGTGCATTTCTTAATAGGTTTGAATTACCCAAGTCATACCACAATAGTAAGTTACAATTTGTGGCATTTCATAAATTTGTTTGACTTAGGTAAGTCAAAATTCAAGATGTTACAATTTGAGTCGTTTGGTGTGTTCAGTCCCAATGTCAACACTAACACCGTACCAATTTCTTCCTAAACAATACACCATTGTCAATACATTATGATTTAGTGCTAAAGCATTTGCATTTTCAACATATGTTTATAAACCATTGGCTTTGATTTTGCTGATACAAGGGGGTGTTTGGTTTTGCTGATACAATGGGATGTTTGGTTTTGCCGATACTAATTAGAAACAATACACCCAATATCACAATACAAGAACAGATTAAATACATAAAACTTAGATAATATTTCATCATTCGTATAGTTGGTTACAAGAACAGAAACAACTAGATCAAACCATGACCAACAACCGAACAAAAGATCCAATTTACATACCCCTTTTAACAACATATAAATCCAAAACTAGCACCTAAAAGACCCCATTTATCTACCCCCATGAAATACCCAAAATTCATTCATTATGCTCAGCCATTTTCTTAACATAACCTTCGTGGATACGAATACCTTCATCAGTTTCACCAAAAATCTTTATGAATCGAACAAGTAGGTCCGTGTGCACGGCTGAGCTTTCCTCAACCCATCTAAATTGTCAAGAGCTATACCCCGGGTCCCAAGCTTTGTTCTCTTCAATCGACTCCTACGCTTGATGATGCCCTCTTCGGATGATCAATGCACTCACGAACTAGCTTTTTCAAAAACCCTTCTTGTGCAGCCTCTTCCCCAAACCACACTGCCATACGATCATTTAAGTTGGATGAACCAGCAATCTTCATTAGTTCATTCAAAATAGGGAAATCTTCCATTGAAAATTTTGTGTGTGTGGAAAAAGTGGTGGATGGGTTTATTGGTTCGTGTGCACAAGTAAATAGCGTCTCAGGGTAGAGACGGTCAAGTGGTCTAATAGTGACTTTTTTTCACACTTGGTCCCTGAATTTGTCTGAGTTGCCGTTGTCATACTTAAAACTCCCGCCCAATAATCACTTTAAAATACACAATTGATCCCTCAATTTTCCAATTTACGTATACTACAATTTAGTTTAAGATTAAACAACACAAAACCAATAGAAGTTTGACTTTGTAAAGTCAAACTTGCAAAACATATCAATAAACTCCCTAACAAATATTGACTAATAGTTTTGCAATTTTGACTTTACAAAGTCAAAATGCAAATAGAAAATGCACATTCACCATTTTGAATGTTGACTAACTAAAGTAAAATGGAAATGCTAAAGTTTTTTGACTCACAGACTGCAGTTTTACTTTCTACAATCAAATTAAAATGCTAAATGGAAGTTTGACTTTCGAATGTCTTACTTGCATCACCAACAATACGCATAACCAACAACATATGAAGAAGCTAAATTTAACCAAACCATATAAACAAATACCAAAATACTTTATGCAAGATGAATTGTCATAGGGTATTCAACCCATACATAAACTACAACCACTAAAAGAACTCTACCACGGCTGTGAGTGAAGCTCGGTGGAGTTTCAACAGCTTCCTAGCCAACTCCCAGTTCATCTTGATATTTTCATTCCCATCATTACTCTAATCGCTGACCTTGATATATTTTGTCTTTAGCGACCGGGAGCGAGCAAGTATAAACTTTATTAAAGTTAATTCATGCTCGATCTAGAAAAAGCTCGAAACACCACAATCTGTGGCTGCCCATGCACGATTGTGTTTACATGCAACATTTGAATTTTTTTCCAAAGGTAGAGCGATAAGCATGTATGCGACTGCAAAATCAAATAGTATTGAGATACACAAACATGGCAATTCTGAATGTTTATTTGATACATATGCATTACTGATTATTACACTTACTCGGTATCTAGCATTTTCAAATTTGGAGATCCACGAATCATTTCAATGATGAGTGATACCATAAAACTATTCCCAAAATCGACTTCGGTTAGCTTAAGATTAATGAGGGATACAGAGGGCACATAGACATTCATCCTAGAATTCGCTTCCCGCATCAACTACAATAAGTTTTAAAGATTAAATTTCATTATTGTTAGACATTTCTTTAACATTGTAAAATTAGATATTGGATGTTGTGATTGTGGTCACATGGGTGAAACACCGAATGACAAATCTAACTTCTTCAAATTCCTAAGTTTTGCAATATCCAATAGTCTCATCTCGTTTGTAGTAGCACAATTCATTTTAAGAGACTCAAGTAAGGAATGACCAGAAATAAAGCGCCAAGCGTACTGTTTGAAAATTGATAGAACACAAATGTAAGCTCAATAGATTTGGAAAACTACTAAAAAAATACCAAAGTAGGAAAAGTAAAACAATGAAGTTCCAGATGTTTCAACTCCATACGAGAGTAAAGTTGGGTTGGCAATGTAACTGGTTCACCATACCAGTTTCTAATTGTTAGCTCCTCAATTCCTTGCCGAGCCAAAAACAAAAGTCAATCATGAATCTCTTCATAATTCAAGTCTTCTATTTCACACTCCGTTTTGGGCTCTACAGATAAGACAAACCTTCTTATGGGACCCATAAGCTGATGTAAGAGTCTAGTAACATGCCTCCCATCAAACTTATTTGTTAAATAATAAAAGAACTCCTCATCAACTATGACATCGGTGAGCAAAGTCCACTTAAACCTTAGTTTCTCGCTAAACTAGAGGTTCTCACCGCTTCTTTTATTGGCAACCGATTCAAAATGTTACTGATCACTATATCTGGCATGTTGCTAATACAATCATCATATTAGTGATAACATTAGCTCCGATCGACATGGTATTGTTGGAATTTGGGTTGGTTTTTGAGTTATGGAAATGAGGATTTAGATTGATTTTGATTTTTTCAGTTGATCGTTTCTGGATAAGGGTGTGTCATTATGATTAGTAAAGGTGTTTGTTGGGGTGGGTTTATTGGTTCGCGTGAAAATAAATACTAGCGTATCAGGGAAGAAACGACTAGTTGCATAGCCATAATCACACTTGGTCCCTAGGTTGAGGGTTGGGTTAGATTTAACTAAGGCATGTTATAATTGTAAATGGTCTATTATACCCTCGATGTACAAACAGAAAAGTAACGTTGACTTTAGCAATCCTGGTTAAGGGACTTGTTTAGCCTATAAAACGCATACTTTATACTACCGGCGATGAAAATGCCAAGTTTTGTTTTCTTAAATTTGCGTTGTTTTTATTTTTTTATTTATTTTTTTTAATTCGCGGTTTTTTTATTAATTCGCGTTTTTTTTAATTCGCGTTTTTTTCTTCACTTTCATACGTTTTCATCTCTTTTCATACGTTTTCGGCCGTTTTCATACGTTTTCGCCCGTTTTCGTCCGTTTTCATACGTTTTCGTCCGTTTTCATTCGTTTTCATACGTTTTCATTAGTTTAGTTTCGTTTTTTTTCCGGTTTTCATACGTTTTCATCCATTTTCGAACGTGTTTTTACGCTTTTATACGTTTTCGTCTGTTTTCATACGTATTCGTCCATTTTCTTACATTTTCATACGTTTCTGACTATCACAAGTGATTTTCTGTGATATTCAGAAATCACTTTGTGATATTCAGAATATCACTTGTGATTTTCTGAATGTCACTTTTTGTTATTCTGAATGTCACTTTGTCGTATTATGAATATCACTTGTGATTTTATGGATATCACTTTGAGGTATTCTGAATATCACTTGTGATTTTCATTTTACAAAATATTAGTTGAAAATCGTTGAAAATCACTTGTAATATTTAGAAAATCACTTGCGATATTCTGAATAGAATATCACAAGTGATTTTCTGAATATCACAGAATATCACTTGTGATCATCTGAATATCACTTGTGATACTCAGAATATCATTTGTGATACCGAATATCACTTGTGATATTGAAACATATGAAAGCGGTGAAAACATTTAAAAGCGGACGAAAACATATAAAAGCAGACGAATATGTATGAACTCTAAACCAAAATTTGACCATTTTCTCTTTATACGTGGTAAATATAAACTTATATATTTTTATAAGTTTCAAAATAAGCAAATTAAGCTTGTGAAACATAAACCGAAATCACATAAGCTCATAAGCAAATAAAATAAGGTTAAACAAATACCCCAAAACTATGTAGCTGCTATTCAAATTATATATTTGTGATATTTAGAAATATTTTGAATATCACTTTGTGATATTCTCAATATCACTTTGTGATATTATGAATATCAGTTGTGATTTTCTGGATATCAATTTGTGATATTCTGAATATCGATTGTGATATACATGTTACAAAACATTAGTTGAAAATCACTTGTGATATTTAGAATATCACAAGTTATATTCTGAATATCATAGAATATCATTTGTGATCATCTGAATATCACAGAATATCACTAGTGATATTCAAAAACGTATGAAAACGGCCGAAAACATTTAAAAACGGACGAAACGTATGAAAACGGATGAAAACTTAAGAAAATGGACGAATATGTATGAAAACGGACGAAAACGTATGAAAGCGTAAAAAAAAGTATGAAAACGGATGAAAATGGACGAAAACGTATAAATAATGAGCAACGTAAGAAAGCGGGAAACGTATGAAAACGAGCGAAAACATAAGAAAATGGACGAATATGTATGAAAGCGGACGACGTATGAAAGCGTAAAACAAGTATGAAAGCGGACGACGTGTAAAGCAGGGCGAAAATGGGCGAAAACATATGAATAATGAGCAAAACGTAAGAAAATGGGTGAAAGCGTATGAAAGCGGATGACGTAAGAAAATGAAGGAATATGTATAAAAGCGAAGAAAGCGTGTGAAAGCGTAAAACAAGTATGAAAATGGACGACGTATGAAAAGCAGGGCGAAAATAGAGCGAAAACGTATGAATAATGAGCAACGTGAAAATGGGCGGCGTATGAAAGCGGACGAACACGTATGAAAGCGAAGAAAAAAGCGCAAATTAAAAAAACCGTGAATAACGTAAATTAAAAAATAATAAATAAATAAATAAAATCAATTAAAAAGAAAAAAGAAAAACAAACAAAAAAAACGTGAGTTTAAAAAAAACGTGAATTAAAAGAAAAATACAAAAAGAAATGAATAAAAAAGAAAGATAAAAAGAAAAGAAAAAAAATGGACTTAGGTTTATCTAATAAACGAGGTAGAAACGGCTGCCGCGTTGCGGCGGGGTTTTTTTAAATTTTCTTAAGCGTGATATATTAAGTCCCGACGTTATGGCTGTTCTTTTGTTTTTGTATGCGTCGATGGGTTAATCGCTTTGGGATAAAACATTATTGAGAATATGTGATAAGAAGTTGTGCGTGTGCAAAATAAAAAAATGTAAAAAAGATGTACTCCACAACTATTTAAATATCGATCATAAGATGTTTGTCTAGATGATGGGCTCATAACATATGTCAAGAGTTTATAAGTGTATAGCAGCACCGCAGAAACAAAAGGGTTTCTAAGAGAAGAAAAAATATGCTATTGAAATTAATTAAAAATTATATGAACAAACCTGCTATAGCCGATTGCTTCCAAGACTTTTGCATAAAATATGACGCAAAACATTTATTTTATGTTTGTTAAAAAAGTTATACCATTTTAAAAAGATATTGGGTAGCCCGCGCGTTATCACAGGAATATTTTTGTCGGAGACAATTTTCCAAATGTTGTTTTTGTAGGTTTGTTATTCTATGTTAATCTACTTCATTTTTTGTTATTTTTATTTTTCATGATCCGTTGTATAATGTATGTGTCTAAAATAAAGTGTTTTCATTTTTGTTATGGTTTGGCATAGTTTGCATCCTCGCTTTCATAGAAGTGTATTAGAAAAGAAATACATTTGATATTAATTCCTTAAAAGAGTGTTGTATAATGTATGTGTCTAAAATAAATATGAAGTGTATTAGAAAAGGAGTGCATTTGATATTAATTGTTTAAAAGAAGAATCTTATGCACTTAAATACATATGTCGAACATAATCTTGGAAATCATATATACAATTCACTATCAAACTATCGTTAGTCCATGTGTGTTTATCCGATGTCTCATCTCTTCAAATGTCGGGGATCGTGAAAATGAAGCAAAAGGTTAAAACTTGCAACCCATATACAATTATACCAATAACATCTACAATTCTCTTGTTGCAATTCTACAATCCATAGTTAATCCAAACAAAAGACATTTTTTTGCACATCGAGTTTTGTAGATAATTTTGGTGAAAGCGGTAATGATAATCTAACCTTTCTCTTCCCTTTTTTTTTTTTTTTTTTATTTTTTTTTAAGTTTGTAAAATTCCATGGAATGTGAAAGGGTGGATAGTAAATGCTTCTTCATGCATGGGGAAGATAAACTAATAATGAGTTACTGTTTTTTTGGGTGGCTCAAGGTGGCAATCAAATCAAATGGTCATATAAGTCAGCTGTAAACACAGATTTACAATCATAAGCAAAGATAAATTACACTCTAAACATACACACATAGCAAACAAAAAAAAAAGAAAAAAAAAAGAAGAAGAGCACACCAATGCCCTTTTGCAAGGAGTTGGTTTGTTCTTCTTTGGGTCAAGCACAGTCGAGACATGATGGTGGTTCGGTTTGGAGGAGGTCAACATTACTTTGGCGGATGAAGCGAGGCGAAGAAAGCTCAAGACATAAGGCCCGTGTAGCTGAGAGGGATTTTGTGATTGGAGAGTTGGAGCTTCTATTTCCTTTTGAGTCTTCTTTGCAGAGCATTTCACAACTCACCAACTTGCAAACCGAAGACTTGACAGAGGTGGCAATGATTTTGGTTAATGTGCTGAAGAAACAGAAGCGAGCGACAGAGCTTATGTCGTTCATTGAGAAGCTGAAGGCCATGGTGTACTGATCTGGTCTGTTCTAGTGTTTATGATGTGTCTTTTGGGTTTTAGGTGTGGTGTAAATGTGCAAGGTTGTGTGGGTCTTTTGAATAGAAGTTAGTAGGGTTCATGTGTATGGATATTTTAATATATGATATTTTAGTTTATGCATTAGTATCTAAATAATTTAAGATTTATGGTGCTAAATTTTTTTTGCTGGAACTTACATGTCTTTCGACACATGTCGGGGCCTCCTGGTTTGCTATATTGTTCTCGCCAACCGCTCATTTGTTCCATAATTTCTTGACTCTACTTCCGGATCAAAGCCGAACCTGTTACAGTAAAGGAATTGTTATTGTATAATTGAAAAAATAAAGTCCTAAAACTTTTGTCAGTTTCACCGCTCAAACATAAGTTTTAATCTTAAGGTTGTTCCAAATTTGAAATACCAATTTGAATGTGACGATAAAGAATGGGAAGAGCAGAAAACATAACACAGTTGTCTTGTAAAAGGTAATGTATTAGCATGTAGACAATCAGTTTGAGAGAGCCAGTTGGTTAAGTATGGTAAATGTAAGTGCTCGCCGTTTGTGATTCACGATTGAGCAGTATCAATAACTGATGGCATATTTTTTGAAAGACTTCCTACGTAATTTTTATAAGCGACTAGAACCATTTTCAATCTCGAAAGTAATTTTATCACCTTTGTTAATCATATTATCAGACGTTGTTGTTGACACTGCCTCTATGACCGTGGTAAAACAAAGGTGCACACGCATGCTATAGTGTTGCCTATATTTCTTTTGGAACACTACAATATTAAGTCAGTTTGCATGGTTGCAGCAAGGATGTGTTTTCTTTAAAGTTTAAGAGAACTATGTGTGTGTAATGAATGGGAGTGTATTGAACAAAGTATGTAATAAAAGACATGCATGAATTATTTGTGTCAGATACTTTCTAAGTGAATCCAGACGAAACCTGCAGGAACAATAGCGAGTATGTACGTTTTGTTTTCATGCAAATAGTATTAAATATCTAATTATGTGTTATACATGTGCCGAACGCGTTCTTTACTATGCAAAAGACACTGTGTGAGATACTTTCTAGATTCAGTTTTGCTATTTAATAGAGTCTAAGCGGACTTTTTTTCTTCATAACTCACTTGATAACTTTTAATAAAGAAGGAAATAAACACAACGTCTACACGCCCTAAGTGTGACCAGCTAACGGCAGAAACAAATTCGAATAATTGGTCTGAGGTGCTAGTGCTCTGTTGTCCTGAAGCTACGGTTCAGGGTATTCAAATGTCACAGCAAATGAACGTGCTCTCTGGCAGATTGGTCAGCATTACTCGTGAAAGGCTTGCTTTCATTCAAGAGTAAAAAACGGGTGGGAATACCTAGGGCAAGAAAGCTGCAGAGTATCTAAGAGAAGCCCAAGCAAAAGATGAGCAAAAGGTCATGAAACTGCGTATTTTGGCAGCTAAATTGGAGTTAAATGGCCGTAATCATGATGTGTTTATCCAGAAAGTTAAAGGCCTAATGGATTGGTAAATGTGTATATGCTACCGGAGGAAGCTGATGTTGGTCATGATGTGTTGTTTATGATGGTGTTTGCATTTGTGATTGTGTATTTCTACTGGATTTTATTATGAGTGTCGTAATGTTTCACTCCAACCCTTCGTAAGTCACTGTAAAATATTTTATCAAATAAAAGCAAGCGTTTACTGATAAGGTTTTAAAATGTACCTTTTTGAGGGTTGTTTAAGCCTTTATTTGATCATTTTTGTATCCGTTATTACTTAATATCGTTCCTTTTCACTTTTTAGGCATCTTGAAGGCAAAATGCTGGAATGACACTTATTCGGACGAAAAGGCGCGAATATCTGAAGAAAATGGCCAAAGTCAAGAATCGAGACACTCGAGTTCTTGGGCCCGAAGGGGCGGCGTCGTGTTATCTGCGACGCCGTCGGACAACTTTGTGACTTTCGGTGCCAAATTGCTCATTTACAAGTGGCGGCTTGGTTTTAAAAGAGTAGGCGTAGCAACTCGGACGACCTAGATTTGATCGACGGCGTCAAAGGCGAAGGGACGGTGTCACAAGCTTACGGTGGCGCCGTCGCCAAGACTAACGTGGCGAAGCGAAACCCTAATGACGGCGACCGGCGTCACAAATCAAAGGGTGGCGCCGTTGCATTTGTAATCTTATATTTAGAATCCGAATTTTTAGTTTTCGATGTGTAGTCTTTTGGGTAAAAACCTAAACCGAACCAAGGCTGTCTTGTACGGTATTTTAGGGTTCCATACCTATCTTACATCAAGATAAGTGTTTTACTTCATTAATTTAATTATGTCTTCAATTAATTGTGTGTATGCTTGCATGTTTCCCATGTCCGACTAATTTACTTGTGTGTTTGCTTAGGGAATATGAAACTTAATTGTTGAATATTGATTGGTTGTCTCTTATCTTAATTGTTAATGATCTAGTATTGCGATAGGTCATCCGTTGTGTAGTCAATGCTTGATTAATCTTTGTGAACCTTATCTTATAGTACCTAGAGTCATTGTAGGCTAAACCATCCGAAGAGTACCTTAGCGTTAAGTTTATAAATCCTAGAGATTTTGTAGGCATTAACCTTTGGTAGTTTCAAAGAGTTAGGGATAAATGCATACCCTACGACCTTAGACACACAACGCGATTAAGAATAAGGACGTGACAATTCAACCATCAATAGGATATAATTAAGGAGTAATAAAACCTAAGTAAACACATCTTTAAATCATCATACGAGCACACAATAATTAGACATAGACTACCCTCACCACTAGTTTAGATAAGTAGAAGTAATCGGTAGAAATACCAACCACCCAAACTCAAACCCCGAGATTCGTACATTTTCATTTCCAAAAAAAACATAAAAGATAAAAAATAATCTTCCTCAACCCCAACCTTAGCGTAGTAACTTCTCACTAGCATTCCTATTCCCCTAGAGAACGATATCAATTCCCGTGGCTTACCCTAATACTACACTACAACGATTAGGTTCACTGCCTAGGGTGTTGAAAAACTTGCTCGACGAAAAGGAAGTTCCTTTGACCCCGAACGACGCGTGTAGCGTTATCATTTACGTTAAGTAAGTTTATATTGTTTACCTTTTATTGTCTTTGCATCTGATGATTCGCTGTGGAACAACATCGCCATTTCTGCTTCATGATTGCTCTGCTGAAATGCCTTTCTCTGTGCATTTTCTTCGTTTGTCACTGTGCAAGAAAAAGATAGTTTAGATTTGCATACATGAATGCTATTTTTTAACTAAAATAAGTAATTAAAAATATGGTATAATAGGCTATCTGCGACACTTACAGAAAGTAAATATACCTTATTATCACCGATGACCGAAGTATATCCGCAGCATGACCGATTGTGTTATAAAATAAAAGATCACGATCTTCGTGGCCTATTAAATGCTATTTTATGACACATAGATGTGCATGCTAGATGAGATTTATGTCTCATAAAATAGCATTTAACATGTCAAGAAGATCGTATCTCTTTTTTTTATTTTACGTTGACACAAGACGGTATTGATGGAAAGATAGCATGCATCGCCAGAACAATGGATAATCGTGTTAGACACCATATCTGTGGAAAGTGTAATGATACACTAGACATCCAAAGAATCGTTCGATCGATAGTTCTAAAGTATTTTTTTTGTATAATGTGATACATGTTAGTTGGCGAGCTAGACGTACCAGTAGAAAGCAGAAGTGGTTGCTTTATAAAACCTCGGTTCAGGCGGCCGATTAATCCCCACATAATCGCTGATCGCTCACTAAGCGCCTTGATTTATCATGATCGGCCTATTTAATCGATTTGGTCAAAAATCGCTTACAATTCGGTCAACAAACCGATTAATCGGATAAAATCGGTCTAATCGGATTAATCGGAAAAAATCGCTTAAAAATCGGTCAACAAAATTGCTTAAAAATCGGACAAAATCGCGTAAAATTGGTCAACAAACCGATTAATCGGACAAAATCGGTCAAAGATCGCTTAAAAATGGTTAACAAACCGAATAATATCTATGTTTGACTTTAAACTTTGAAGAATTATGTATTATGTTTATTTGAACACTTGAAATATTTGAACTTTGATGGCTATGCTTATCTCTTACAATATAATATAATATAATATCTAATATTATAATTTTGTGTATAAAAATTCTAATCCGATTAATCCCCGCCTAACCGATTAATCACTAGGCCCTACCCGACCGCCTCACTAGCGCCTAGCGATTTTTACAATAAAACAGCCAAAAAAAACACACGATATTCTTGAGCTGTTAAATGCTATTTTGTGACACATAGATCGCTTGGTTTATTAAATTTATGTCTCACAAAGTAGCATCTAACAGCTCAGGAAAAGTGATTTTTTACCGAATGAGATAACATTCCTGCCATGCCTTCTGCCACTGTGGGAAAATGAACATACAAGGACAGTAATTGTAATGTTGGTACAACATATATTTTGATAATCGTTAATGTGCTAATCTGAATCGACAGAAGGACAGAATAAATAATACTTACAATCATCCCAGCATGTGCGCACATGTAGAAGTCATTATTGCGCGGGTGACAAACCTTGTTATGAATCACCATTCATGTTAAAATGGAAGGTGAAAATCATTGTATGTACACTCAGTTTAAATCATACTAACAGATACACTTTCCAATCAGTTGGGTAAATAGATTACACAAAAATCAAACAGCCATGTATTGTTGAAGTAAACTTACCAGGTACAACATTATCTTCTGTTCCTTGGTAGAAAAACTTTGTATAGTGATTCTTTTGAGCAACTACCACGAGAAAGTTAGGAGGCCACTTGTCATCAAAAAATTTGCATACACATACCTAAAATAAGAACAAATACGAAATCAGGATATGGTAATCTATCAATCACCTCATTAAGAACCGATTGCAGCATAAAAAATAATTTATGAGCAAGGTCATTTGTCAAGAAAGGTCACCGAATGAGCACTCATACATCTGAAGAATTATTTAGTTGACGTGTGAGATATGAAATTTTGTAAAAGTTTTCATTTTCTTAGGTAAAGCCACATCAGAAAATGACATTATCCCATGGAAACAGGTGTTGTTAATACATGTTCTGTTAAATTTTTTTCCTTATTGGCCAACTCGTATCTATAGGTATAAGAAAAGTCTAAGTCAATACATGTAGGTGGCAGTATTCGCCGCATTTTCTTCAGTTAACATTGAGCGTACTAAACTGTCGATATTCAACCCACAATATTTGACCAATTCGAAACCATAGCAAGTTTCGTTTGGTAATAAGACTAACACTCATACTATAGTAACCGTTCCACCGTCTACACAACAACATAAGACATGGATAGTACCTTTTAGTGATGGAGGATCTGTTGCCCATAATCCCCCAATGACTTTCCATGGATGGTGAAGAATGACTTTCCATGCACGCTAATGTATAAAGATAACACGAGTTGCACGACAATTGGCTAAAGCTATAAAACTAACTTAAAAAAAGGAAAAAAATAAACAAAAAAGAAAAAAGAAATAGAAGAAGAACACGTACGCTCAACAATGTGGGACTGAAGCAACCAACATGAGTACACCTCTTTCGCAATTTCTCTACTACATAAAATCCAATTAAAAAAAATGCAATGGATTAGGATCAATGTATCTAAGAAATAATTTAGCTCGGCGTGAAACAAAACTGTGACATGACACTAACCTGGTTATACACTTGTACGACTATGTACTCAACATCAACTTTCACATTAGATTGATGACAGAACTTTTTGGCTTCTTCGAAAATCTAAAAAAATTATATATGAAGTTAGCATCCGAATATCAAGATAATGACTACACATAGAAAACCACAATCGGCTGTTTGCCATTGCAGTTTTAGACAGATCACGTTTTCTGTAGCAATTCACAATGAACAACCAAAACCGCAAAGGTCATCCTATGTCCAAAAATATCCTTTCGAATTTTCTTGTAGGTCATTCTACGTCAATGCTGTAATAGTTACCTGATTTACTGGTCCATATGGGGCAGTATCACTATGACTTCATACAGGTCGAATTAGGCTAGCCCTATGAACATTTTGGCAGATTTTATAACTTTCTTATAAATTATAAAACAATGTACTAATTCATATTATAAACACCATATATTATCTAAACTTTTAAAGAAAGTTTAAGTGACTTTCGACCTATTTGACCTAGTCAACATTAAACTAAACCCAAGTACTTTGGATGATACTTTTGACTCATTCAAAGTCAAACTAAACCCATATTAGTGCTATAAAAAGGGTCAAAACTGCTACGTTCTAAATAATGCAATCAAGTAATAACATTAGGAAAATGGGTCAAAACGGCTACCTTCTACATAATGCAATCAAGTGATAACAATACGCATAAAAACTTACAGCGGCAATCGAAGGGCTATAATCCTCTCAAGGTTGGGGAGCAACGTTGGCACCAAAGATTATGGTTGGTTGATCAGTGACATAAAGAAGCCTACCATTCACAGTTGCAGCCAAGACGGTGTTCCTCCCACCAACTTGATATGGTTTAACATAATTAGTAAATGTGGTAGACAACAAAAACCATAATAAGAGTTGTTTAACAATGAAAAGAACTTACTTTCACATTGATCTTCGGTGCAACATTCTCAAGATACTGGTTACTCATCTTCGTGACATGTTGTGGCTTACAGCACTCAGACACAATTCCCAACTCAGTTTCACATACCCGTTTGATCCTTGATGAGAAAAAAAAAAGTTTCAAATGTGAGCCACAAATACGTTTGTAGACTATCACACACTTACTTTTAGGTATCTAAAAAAGGGAACTTACGTTGATTACCTACGACCTAAAACACAATAATGATATACAATAATTAATAAAAGCCTTATAAAACACAATGGCAAAATTCAAGTCGCTAATAGTTGGTATACCTACTAGCGTGCTGCTTTAACCTACTGGTCATACCTAATGCTACCGCTTTCCAATTGCTGAACATATGTCGCGTCAAAAACAAATTCCAGTTAGGCAAAACTATCAAACGAACAGAATTAAGCAATACTATCAAACATACACGCGCATACTGCAAAACAAACCCAAAAGAGAAAAGCACTTTGTAAGACCAATTTCAAAAGTTATTGAAAGTGTAAAAAAAAGGGGTTTAAACTACCATAAGCAGTAATGTGTGCAACACCGCCGAGTTGTTGCTGGTACCCTGATAAAAAAAATATCAATTAAACAAAATTAAAGTATGTTGTTAAACATAAACTGGAACAATCACAACCACCTGATGAATCACTTGGAGTAGCGAAGACGGTGGCGGTGCGAGGTTGATGAAGATGCTTGGCAGCTATGAAGATAAGATTGAGATTTTTTAATCTTGAAACCGTGATAAATAACCTGACGATAACAACCACAATAACAAAAGAATCCAGATCCAATCCGACTGATGAAACAACAACCAATTTCACAAAAACCCCAAAAATTAGATCGAAACCCTAACTCGCAGATGAACAAAAAATCACAAATTGAAGGTCATCACAACCAACAAAATCCGTTAACAACAATTAATACCTCAAGATCCGATTATACCAGTGTTGCGAAGAAACCGATGTGTAGAAAAGTGTAGAAGAAAGGAATCGGTGAAGCTTATCTATAAGAAAAGTGATGTTGCACACTGGACCAAGAATGAAACCCAACATATACCTCAGAAGCCCAACTACTAAAAAACAATAAAAAAACGTTTAAAATAATGCCACCGACGTAGCGGTTTAATATAGATATATAATGTTAGGTTAATCCCCACCATTAGATTAAACTAAATGGATGGTGAGGATTTGTCCTTTGATAAGCACCAAAATAATAGTAGAGTTATTTTACATACCAAACTTTTCTTACATACAAAGGGATTCATCTCCACCATCCATCTAAAAAGAAATCAATGGCTGAGATTAAAAACATTTTATTATTTCACATATTTTTTATAATTAAAATATCTCTAAACCATTAATCGTTAAGCAAAAATAATTACACCGTCGCGACGAGCATTTAATTATCTTTCTATGAGCGGACACTTTGATATACTTTCGAAAAAGAAAAAAAATCGTTTTTCACGTTTTTCGTCTTTTTCGTTTTCTTGACTGGAATTTGAATGAAATATCATATATGATTTAACACTAATTTGAAGATCACATGAGATATTAGTGTTAAATCACATATGATATATAATATCATATGTGATACTAGTGTTAAATCATATATGATAAATCACATATAATATACATATCATATATGATTTAACACTAATATCACATGTAGTATTCAAATTAGTGTTAAATCATATATGATTTTTTCATGCAAATTTCAGTAACGTAAAAAAATGAAACAAACTTAAAAAAAGAGAAAATTTATTAAATGAACTTTTTATAGGAGTAGTTTACGAATTTGCACCTCGCACGTGAAATTTTTCAAAATGAACTTCTTAATATTATCCGTTAGATGGATTCGTAGATTAGTTTTAACCATACACGTGTATAAAAAAAAGTGTTCGGCGAGTCTTGAGTCGGGGGCGAGGAAGCTAGGGTCTGGGCGAGGAACTAGGCGAGGGGATTGGGGATTGGGCGAGGAACTAGGCGAGGGGATTGGGGACTGGGCGAGGAAGCTAGGTCTGGGCGAGGGGAGGCAAGGAACTGGGCGAGGAAGCTGGAAGATGGGCGAGTTACTGGGATGTTTATGTACAAAGGCGAGTGGTAGGGCGAGTTACTAGGCGAGATGTGAAAATATTGACTTGGGCGAGTTACTAGGCGAGATGTGAAAATATTGACTCAAATGAGGTATTTTGCTGGTAAAAAATATTGACTCCAACTGAACCTTAATCCTCCAAATGAACCTTAATCTGGGAATACAATACATGGTCGATGGGGTTAATAAAGAGGATTAATAATGGTTACCTTTGACAATATATTAGCTATGTTACACATACTTGGGGTGATATCTCGGGCAAATACAATACATGGGCGATGTTATTTTCAAATGTAATTAAATGTTTGGGAACCAGGGGAATACATTTTTTGGGCGAGAGTATGATGAAGGGTGAATGGAAAATGAAAACATTGATAGTGACATATTTTGGTTATTTTGGTAAAGCATCTAAA
This sequence comes from Chrysanthemum lavandulifolium, assembly GCA_022545495.1. NCBI lineage: Eukaryota > Viridiplantae > Streptophyta > Magnoliopsida > Asterales > Asteraceae > Chrysanthemum > Chrysanthemum lavandulifolium. Next base: position 38,631,524 of record CM040246.1, read on the forward strand.
AAAGGTTCAGCATGTAAAATCACTCCCTATAAGGATTATTTAGGTAATTCTCTTTAAAAAAAAAAGTGAAAAACACGATTGTTTTTTTGTCGAAAGTATATCAAAGTGTCTATCTATAAAAGATAATTAAATGCTCGTCGTAATGGTATATTTTTTTTTGCTTGACGATTAACGGTTTGAAAGATATTTATATTTGAAAAAAAAGAATGAAAGTAGTTTTTTTTAATTGTTAAGATTAATCTCATATATTATATCTAATAAAAATGAAGGGTGAAGATTGATCCCATGTAAAAAAAATTTTCTCTTAAATCACAAAATAAAGATAAGCAAATGAAAATTCCTCATCTACCAATATATCAATATTCATTTTTAATTTGCATTTTTACGATTTTAATTTCACCTTAAATTTCGTTTTTGCTAGAATTTCTATACGTTGATTAACTTTTACCCTTAATGTTAACAAATTATACTTTGACACTTTGATTTATGAAGTTATAGTTTTGCATATAACATCAATTTGTTCATGTCGCAACGTGAGGATAAAACCTATACGAGATCATGATTCCCCCACAAAATATAAGATATCAAAGATTAAACCCAATATCACTTATTTATGGCGAAAGAAAAAATACGTGGTTAAAAAACTCTCTGATGTCTCCATCGACATTGTTGGTCACATTTATACGTCTATATGTTAGAATGGTCGTTGTTTACTTAACACGAGTACCTTTGACATATTTTGAAAAGTGCATCTATTGATAGTTGTTTACAAGTTTTTTAGATTGTGCTTTTTCTATATTTTTATGATTTATGTTATCTTTAAGAAATATGCAAGTCGACAGTCATTGAAATGCATAAGAGAAAAGAAGAAGAAAGGATTAGATTTTAGCAAAAGTAGCAACACTAAATATGATCAAATTTAGCAGACAAGAATTTTAACCTTAAGGAAATTAAGCAGTGTATTTGATACAAGGACAAATGAAATACTTCGTATTAAAGTGCGTGTGAGAAAGTCGACATTTTACATCCATTTCCAATGTACATTTGCAAAGTGTATTGATTGAGAACCGCAAATATAGATCACATCAAGCATTTATTAGATTGAAAATTCAATCATTTATGTACATTACAAGTGAAACCGACATAAACCCTTTAAATAAGTGTGTATGTTTTACTAGTATATGTATCAAAACAAGTATGAATATGACGAACGATTACACCAAGTATTATAGCTATGAATGTCAATAAGTATACTCGTACGTTTAATAAATCAAATATATGCATTATTATATATTCTCAAGTTAATGATAGCGACACAACCATTCCAAGGCGGCTAGTTTCTGACACATGACTTGTGACGGTAAATATACAAGAAACAAAACATGATTTTGTAAACAGACTATACAGACAAGAGAAACAAGTAACTACAAATCTGTTATGTTTTGATAAACAAATTATGGGAAAACAGCCACTTTTGAAAAAAAATAAAACACAACAGTAAACGGAAATATCATGGAAACTAGAGGTGTGATTTGTCTAAAATCAAAAAAATAAATTTAAATAAATGACTTTTAAAAGATTTAGGCATTTGAATGCTTCTTTTTGAAATGGGCGTGTATTCTTTTTAGAGATTAAATAGGCATAACCAGCGCGTTTTTCTCGAACATTATATTGTTTTAAAGAAAAACTTATATTTAATTTTAAATATAAATGAGGTGTTAAGTTAGAAATTTATATCGGCGTTTAGGCGTTTTAAAGCGATTTGTATAAAATGGTAGTTTAGTACGTCTTGGTTTAGCCGTCTTCGTTTAGCCTTGGCCGTGGTAAAAATTGTGACCAGAATGGCCGTCTTGCCCCGCCCGTTTGCCACCTCTAATGGAAACTAAGGCCTAAAAGAATATATGATTATGAATAAGTACCCAAAGTAGGTAAAACTAAACAAGAATCAGTAGACAATGCACGTGGAAGAAACATGTGTTTGTCACGTCGTCAGTGCCCTTAGACTATGCACGATTCTAGTTAGATTATTCTCTTTAGTAATAGACCATGTAGACTTCCATTAAAACATGGTGATATCAACATGACCAATGCCAACATCAAAGCTATCTCTATTTTAGGCAAGTCGAAACAAATAATGCTACATATCGTGGTAATTTTAGCAGCAGTTACTTAGATTTACTCCAGATACCCCTTCATATCCAGACAACACTTCAAAGCAACACTAACTAGAGTAAAAAGTAAAAACCAGTACCAATATATATCCACTATGCCACAAAATCTGAAGTAGTAAACCAAAACCGTTATGTCTACTGTAAGATTTGAGAGATGTACGATTACTTCTGGTGTAGTCAGGGGTAGATGAACAAAGCTGAAATCATGGCAACATTTACAGTAGCTTGTACCAAAATTCAGGGCCAGCATTAGGCTGGCTATTTCTAGGTTTCAATACGATTGCAGCAACAGAATCATGCCAAGTAGCGGAACAAGTTTGCATTATCTTTGTCTCTTTCAAGATATTCCCTGTTAATAAGATCTTCAATCCTCTTCTTTATTGCTTTCACATCAGGCTGCAAACAACACTCATTTGTTAGACAATGCAGCAGGAAAAAGCGATTATAATCGATAACCTCCAATGAATTGTCATTAGAGATAAACTTCACAACATATAACTTTCCGCAAAGGTCAAAAGGGACAGGTAAGATAAGAAAAGAAAACACCTTTAGTTAACCTTTTTATAAATTATTAGTGTGTCCAACTTTATGAATAAGATGATTAAAACATTTTTTGGATTAAGGATAAAGTTTGTCCCGGTTCGTCACATATATTTATAATAATAGCTAAACTTTTGGATTATGGTATACTCATTGCTAAAAGAGAAAAAAGAATAGTAGCCAGAAGTCAAATCCTTTCAAGTTGACCCTTTCTAACTTGTGGTTTATATCATACATGTTTTACCTTAAACATGTGTCCCAACTGTTCGACACACTCCATAACCAGCTGTTGGTGACCCAGAATTTTCTACTCTTCATAACGCGCACAATTGTTGCTTCAATTGCATGCTTCCTATCCTTTTCAACATCCTCAACCACCTTTTTCTTCTCATCCACTGGAGGTAGAGGGATCTGCATATTAAACAAAAATACATGTCACACTGGAACTCTATTTGTTGGATATTATATAAATAATAAATAAATCAGTTACCTTAATCCTCCTCATTTTATCTGTAAACTTTGAGTTAAATTCAAAGTAATCCGTTGGAGAGATTGTTTTGGTATTTGGCTCCTTGATAAGGATCTTATATTTTGCACATGACAGAGAATGAAGAATTCTAACAACATCATCATCTGACAAGTTTAGTTGTGTCATGATTTCTTGGTAACTCAATCGGTCTGACAAATTGAATAGCAGTAAAGCAGAAGCCTGCAAATGTCAAATGTTCAAATTCAGAAATCAGACAATGAATCCATATTTAGATAAGTCACCGGTAAAGATGGCAAAATGAGCGGACCGTACTTTTTGGATTTTATTAGCAATTAATGTGTTAAATATGATTATAAATTCCATTATTATTATTATTACAGCAATAACCTTTTTTTGTTTGAAGCGCTTTTTAAGAGGTTTTGAGTATCTAAATACAATTTGGATGGCGTTCGACCTTCACTTTTAGTTAAACCTTTTAAATTAACCCATTTGACCCATTTGCATAAAACCCAACTCAAATAAACTCATAGTAAACGGGCTAAATTTGCCACATCTAGTCAGCATAAAAATCATTTAGCAATACTGTACCTGGTAGGTAGTCACAATAAGCTCCACAGTTTTTGCATCAAATTTCCCGTTGATGTTGCAGGTACCCAAAGAATATACCCATGTAAGTAACCTGTGCTTTGTTTTTGTCTCATAGAAACCCTTGAAAACTTCAACGCACTTAACCTAAAATGGCAAGTGATTGAACATAATAAAAGACATTAGAGATCAGATCATAAAACTTGGGTCATTCACCACTATAAAAATATACCATTTCTTCTGGGAGATTGAGATTGGCAGATTTGTAAGTCGGCCAAAAGCCAGTAGTCAGTACAGTTACAGTCAAGTCCATTCCGGGGCTGACTTCCGTATTATTTGCTAAGTACTCGGTAAAGTGAGATTGGGTTTCCTTTGCCAATGCTAAATCTGTGAGCTAAACAGGAAATACACACAAAAGATACAGTACGTAACTATGTATTAAAACATATAGAGATATAACTGAGATTGAACAGTTACCATTCCTTCCATTTTTGATGTAAACTGACCACCGCACTGCTGCTTTAGCTTTGTCAAGATACTCTTCTCATGCTCAACATTGGCACTTTTGTCAAACAACAGCCTTCGAGCAAGCTTTTTCCTAAAAGATTTATATGAAATAACTTTCAATTTGTTATTCATGAAATAAGGTAATGTTAGTTATTTGTGATTTACCTATAAAACTCTACAAATAGATCTTTATCACTGATGTATGCAAGCAGCTTCACTACCTGTAAATTTATGTATAAAGATGTGACTATAGTAATCAGATCTTATCAATACATAGCAAAAAGAGGCTGCAATTTTGATCCATTTTGCTTACTAATGGAACAAATTGTGGTTACTATATCTCTAATGGGTCAAAGGGGTAAAATAAGAAAGCATTGTCACACAAAATACCCATTTAGAGCCATTAAGAACCCACCCATTTTGTCACCTCTAGTTATTAGCATACCTTCTCGAGCGTGTCCTCAATGGCTTCATCGCTCAATTTCTCAATTCCACCTTTTTTAAGAATATTATCAGAAAATGCGGCAAGTAACTCTGCACTTGAACTTCCACATATAACCTTGTTGCAGAACACTTCAAATGCTTCTTTAAGTGCCTAAAGAAAAGGAATTATTAGTGCCAGTAGTATCAACTGTATTATGATGATATTGAAGTAAAGTGCAGCATGCAAACCTTGTGAAATAAGGTATGGTTCATGAAGCAGCCAGTTACATATGCGAGGTACTTGTCATGCAGCTCAATTATTTTCTTAATAAAGACCTGGATACCAGTCAACATTAGATAGAATTATCACACAGATGTTAACACAATTTCCGAAATCTCCTATTTATTTCGATTTGTACCTGTTCCTGCAAGCCAGCCACATCTCTCTTTTCTGCCTGTAAAGAAGGATATCACGATGGTTCAACAACTTTCTTTTTTTTTCACACATCTTCAATATAATCTAAAAGACTGTCAAATTATTTAAGTGTAGTATGTATAAACCTTCTTATTACTTGCAGCATCTTCGGCTTGTTTGACTAAGGCTATGCCTTCAGCAGTAACATGCTGCATCAAGGAGCATGGTATCACATTATGTAAAGAAAAATTTACATATTAGATAATAAAATTCCAGCACATGATAAAAAAAACCTGCTTAAACACCATAGAAACAGGATCTAATCCCTTGGTTATTTTGGAGAAGAGTCTGTACATCCTCGACAGATCATCAATCTAAGAGAAAAAAAAATAGCAAAGAAAATATGTATAAGAAATAAGAAATTGTCACAATTATTATGCAATTTAGATAACAGAGACTTCAGTATCAATTATTTAGAGATAAAATATAGCATACCTTTTCATCCATAAGCAACGCAAGGCAACCAGAGTGTTCCTTTTCAAGTAATTGGGTTTGATAAACCGATAACAATTGATGTCGGACTGTCTACATGATCAACATTCAACATTCGTTGGTCTCAAATCAGTAAAGAAATGCAATATTCATTATTTGAAAATAAAATATAGAAAAAGCAAACCTTAATCAGCTTTGGTTCACTACTAGCGTGAAGATAATGAGAAGATCTGTCGTATTCCCTTTGAATGCACTCTTCTGCCTGAAATGCCCAAATAAATTATTTATTTGAAAATAAAATAAAGTAGTCATTTAAAGAACAGGGAGTGCAAAAATTTACTTTCAGCATATATTCTGGACAAGAATCTTCTAGGATCCATTTTGACGCCTTTCGTGAATAATATTCTGATGTCTCCTGAATCATGGAACTTTCAAATCCTTTCTCATAATACGCAAATCCACCCATTCCTACTTCTACAAAGATATATACAACATTCTTTAGTAAAGCTCGGTCAATCTGCTCGCCTTCCCGCTCTTGATCAACCTGGTTATAAATGTAAAATATATTATTTTCAAATAAAAGTAAGGTAATATTGTAGAGAATCAAGTGGTGAAAAGTATACCAGGGATAATGCAGCAGCACACACTTTAGAACACAACTTATCATAGACCTATCAAAACATAACTCGAAACATTTAGCTTAGATGGTTTTGTTACTAATCGACAAATTATGATATGCTTGAAGCAGCCATCTTTTTCATTTTTATATGGAATAAAACAAACATTCTGTGGCTTTTGTACAGTGAAGTCAAATAGTAGCAGAGACAAGATTATAGTAGACTGAACTAAGATAATCTTCGTAAAAAAAGTGAAACAACTTTTAATATCTTAAATATTATACCAGATTACGGAAAGTAAGAATCCCTTCCTCTTTTAGTAGAGGAAGATTTTTGCGGTCGAGGTAGTAGCGATCAAGATAGTTGAAGAATCGGGAAAGCCATCGAACCATTACTTTATGGTTAGACCATCTTCTCACAAACTCTCTCAACAAAAATTCATCATGCTTCTCGCTCAAAGAAGGTAAAACCTGTATCACATACATTTTTTTAAATCCAGACAAAAGTAAAGATCATTCTAGCTTAACATTGTTTTTTTTTATTGTATCATGTGATAGACACCCAACCACAATTATACACTTTCCTGATATATAACTATATATCTAATAATCACCAAATCTGGCTACCAAATGAATGACATTTGAGATGTGTTATTCATCAATCAATAATAGCCCGATATTCTATATTTTACATCGTGTATGAATACACAACACAGATACATAAAAATAAATAAACAATACAATACATCGAATATAAGTGAAAATATAAGTTGTTTTACCGTCGAAGTAAGATACTCTATAAAGGCCATCTTATATTTGTTATACAACTCTGAAGAGTAATCATTTGGTGCTTTTTGTGTGCACATGTTGTAGATGGTTCTAGTACCAAATTAAGGACGCACATATATAAATTTATCCAAGCATAGAAATAATATAGAACCAAAAGCTATATTGTTTAAAAAACAAATCTGTTTTTGGGCAAATAAACAATATAGGGAAGAAGGATACGTGTAGAGCATCATGTAGTCATCCGACTTGAACTGTGGCTCGTCATGATCATCTAGAATCCTCTTCAACTTGTTTATGCCCGTCTCCATAAAGGCCCATCCTTCATCCAATTCGATTATTTTTCGTTTATTCATTCTGATTTACAATGTAGCACCAAACTTACAGCCCCTGAAACAAAAACACCGTTATTAAATTTCAACCATTGTATGCAACAGCTATTACAAAGTACTACTTCAGAGTTAAGAAACGATAGGTATCAAAGTTAACTACATATGCTTGTCCCACAATAAAAGATCTGAAATCAATTACGTCATCAACAGACTCAAATTAACATTTTGGTAACTCAATATTCAACCTAATTCCACAATTTAAACAAACGGCCCAAAATAAGCAAATAACAATATTGAGCATAACTGCAGTTCATCGTCATACTAGCATAATAGCAAGAATTGTAACATTTATCACAATCGACACTTCGACACACACTCCTAATGACAATTTAAACCAAACAGCTCATACAAACTCTAACTAACTAACAACGAACTCCAACTAATTCGATATCTAACAACAGGTAGCGTCTTATCATCATGATATCGGCAACGAGAATCATAAATAGTTACCAGTACGATCGGCGTAACGACAAAATACAAACGCTAACAAATTCACAAATACAAAATTCAGACAAAAATCTTCAAATATTGAATGTAACTAACAATTCATCATCATCGTAATATATCAAAAACAACGGTGGTAACAGTTATAATCAAGTGAAATTCAAAAACGTTAACTACCTACTAACAAACTCTAACTAACTAACTAACTTAACTAACTCTAACAATAATTAGCAATTAACCATAATAAAATCAACAAAACAACAAGAGTCGTAAGTCGTAACATTTATCGGTACGCTAGGAACAAAAACGTAACTAGTAACTAACAAATTATCATCATAACATGTCAACAACAGCAAAAACGATCATAACAGTTAAAATGTGGTGGTTAAATACACTGACACATATCATCAAACATTTTGAGATAACTGCCTACTAACAAACTCTAACTAACTAAGTCTGCCAAATTCTAATTCTAACACTAACTTTCAATTCATCGTCACGAATTCACGATATCGAAAACAACAACAAGAATCATAACATTTACCAGTACCGTCGGCACAAAACTGTAACGAAAAAAATAGAAATTCACAAATATAAAATTCAGCCAAATATTGAACGTAACTAACTTTAATCATCATCATCATCATAACAACAAAAACGATCATAACAGTTAATATATGGCGACTAAATAAAAAAAATAATCAAACATTTAGAGTTAACTACCTACTAACAAACTTTAACTAACTAACAACAAACTCTAATTTTAACAATAACTAACAATTCATCATCACGTTATCGAAAACAACAACAAGAATCACAACAACTACCAGTACGATCCTCACGAAACCGTAACGACAAAATAAAACCCTAACATAATTCACAAATACAGAATTCAGCCTTAAATCCCCAAATTCTGAACGTAACTAACTTTCATCATCATAAGCCATAAAATATCATCAATAACAAAAACTATCATAACAGTTATAATCAGGTAATTAAATACAAAAGAATATATGAAAATGAAGATGATCGTTTAACTGTGATCATGATCATGCGTAATGAATGTGTGTTAAAAATAAAGAAGGTGAATGTGTTATGTGATTAATAATTGAAGAGGATTAATTAATAAGAAGTGACGAACGAACCCTAATTTTGATGATTTTTATGGAATTAAAGAATGGAGGGTTTTAGCGAGACCCCTATTTTTTTTTTCCCTCTATTTATATTTCTCAAGGTGGTTTTGTTCTGAGTTTGAACTTCGGCTTGGTTTTTATACTCCTAGTTTTTATTATTTAATTTTGGTTGATAAAATGGTAAAAAGTAGCCCAATATGAATTGTAAATGGGCCTTTATTTTCATACTAGTAGTATTTTGTGTTTTTGAATTGTAAAATTGGTTTTATAAGAAGTAGAGGTGCACAAATTAACCGGTTTTTGAACCGAATTGGAAAAATTTGAAACCGGTTTTTCAAAAAATCAGTTTTGGAAAAACCGGTTTTAGTATAACCGAACCGGCGGTTTAAAAACCGGTTTAGATGTCAACCAGTTTAAATCGAACCGGTTCAAAAAACCGGTTTGAGTCAAAAACCAGTTTTTGACCGTTTGACTCAAATCGAAACCGGTTCGGTTTCGAATTTTAACCGATTTGTGCACCTCTGATAAGAAGGTTGAAGAATTATGGGTTTATAAGCTCATATGATAGAGATCAATTAGTGGAGGTCAATTTCTTAGATAAATAGCTAATTGAGTTAGCAACTAAAAAAAATTAATTAAGGAATAAGACTACTCTAAACATATTTTATTCTCTTCTTTTCAATTGAAAACCAAAGTATAGCAAACAATAAGAAATACGTGGCATCCTTACATGGGATCATTATAAGTAATGCAAGTATGTCATCCCTATCCATTATCTCCATTTGCTCCACGTTCACTTTGCACTCTATAACTTTTCATGCATAATAAATATTTTAGTTTGTATCATATATATAGACAAACTCATTAATTTTAGCTTCAAAACTCATATTTAAGTTTGGTTTTCCATTTTGAGTGAGCGATTTTTTTTTTTTGAAACGGGTTAAATATCTAAACGGGTCAACAATTCATAAGATTCATTGTGAGTCGCTTATATATTGAAACGGGTTAAATGTATGATGTTCTTCATGTTTAGCTTACATATAGAGGGTGAATTTTTAACGAAGATGTACGACTCTATCTCATGATTGTTTCCGAACCATTTCCCTGGCCACCCCATGATGCGTACCTAGTGAGGTTTGAACATGAGACCTCTTGTTTGGATATTGGTGTGAGCAAGTAATCTCGATCTGCTGCTCCATTTCACAAGAAAGGAAACATGAAGGACCGAAGTTGCATATTACATACTTATTAACCGAATTACAGTTATGATTTGGCAGTTACCACCGAACCATTGTGATGGTTGGTAACAACCTTTAGAAACCTATATATAGATGATCATGTACAGAAATTTCGACAGAAAAACATATTGACAAGTTATTCATTCATTGCAATTTCGTTATATTGTTTTACTCATATTGGGACCAACATTTGGCATCAAGAGCCTTGTCCATACACTCGTTACATCGATACAACCATCATCCTAAACACAAAAATCCGAACCAGAAAAACAGAAACAAGTTCTGTTGATTAACGAGTACCAAAAAGAAAACCAAAAACTCTTGAACGAGAAAGGAGGAACCAGAAGAAGCGCTGAAACTTTTGTTTCAGGAAGAAGAAGAAGAAGACGCAACGTATCATTACATACTGTTGCTGGATAACTTGATAACGCAAGGAAAGTAGTGCACGACCGTACTTGTGTAAGAAATTGCATTCGACAAGCCACCAAATTGTGGTGACTTGGTATTTTTTCTGTTGGTTTGATACTAAACGCAACAAGAAACAGTTTTTGATTCGAAAGTTTGTTGGCTTTCAATCATACAACGAGACACTTTTTTTGTCGAGACAAAAGTGAAGAAGAAAGACGTACGTAAGAAAAAAGGAGAACGTTGCTTGAGAAGAAAAGAAGAAGGGTATACCGAACCAGAAAACAATCATTTGTTTTTGGAGAAACGCTCACAATACAAAAGAGGGACAACAACAGGAGCATCCTGATCATTTGCTCGCAAGGATACCGTTGGTATTTCTGTAGGTTGTTGTAGATACGGTGTGGAATAAAGAAGAAGGAGTATTGTTTGAACGCGGACTAGCAACGAGGGCAACAAGGACATCACTTGTTGACATACTACCGTCGAGTAGTAGAACAAGACAAGCAACTCGCTTGGTCTTTTTGGAAGAAATTACCGAGACTAATTTCTGAAACATTTTGTGTTTATTCGAAACTTGGAGATAAAGAAGCAAGTCGACACAAAATCCGAGACTTGGAGATAAAGGAAGCAAGTCAACAAAAGAAAGGACAACGTGATACAAGGGAAAAGAAAGACATAGTTGGTATACTCTAGTACCGACAAGAAGGGAATCTGAGTGACAAAAAGCAGTCACACGAAAAATCTTAAACTTTTGGTTCCTTTCATATTTATAGTATAGATACTTAGTTTATACTATTAGAAATCCATAGTTCCATATTAGGATTCCGGATAACTATTTACATTCCGTAGTATTAAGTGATACTACTAGTTAGAAATCCTACACAGTAGAAAGTGAAGATCATAAGCACTATCAAAATGCCCGTGACGACGCAAGTGGCGAACATTGCACCAAAACCCTAACCCCTATGACACGATGATCAATGCCCAAACTCAAAATCACAAACTACAGTTTGGACTATACAAATTAAGGTGATACTAGAAGCGCAAGGATTATGGGAAACAATAGATCCTAAGGCGATACAATTAGATGTTAAGAAGGATAAGGCAACAACAGCCTTCTTATATCAGCGTTAACCGAAGATGTGATCTTACAAGTAGCAAGTTGCAAAACAAAGCAAAAGAGTTATGGGATTCATTGAAAAGAGACACGTTGGAGAAGAAAAGGTGCAACAAGCACGATTACAATCATTGATGATTGGATTTGAGACTCTTCGGATGAAGGAGGATGAAGCGGTGGATGTATTCTGACGAAATTGAGCGGCTACGCCACGAAGGCAAAAGAATTAGGAAAAGAGTTGGATGAATCACTTTTGGTTCGAAAACTATTAGACTCCACACCGGATAGATTCATTCAAATAGTAGCATCCATAGAGCAGACGAATGATCTCGATGACATTACGTTAGATGAGATCACGGAAAACTTAAGGCATTCGAGGAGAGAATAAAACTCGAAAGGAGGACAAGTAGATGGCGGGACAACTTATTATTCGCACAAGCGAACATTCTAGAAATAAGAAACGATTTACAAAATATAGAGGTAGATCAAACTATCCACGTGGAACTGGCGAAATAAGGAAATAGAAACAACTCGAATGGAGGAAACTCATCCCACTCATATAAGTCAAATAATGGAAAACAAGGATGGGATAAGAGCAAAATCACATGCTATAATTGTGGAAAACTTCGGACACTACAAAAGGATTGTAGAAGTCCACCAACAACTCAAACAGTCAAACCTTATCTTAGAAGGCGATGAACCATCATTGCTAATGGCTACACAAATCGAAGAAATCTTGTTAAATGAAGAACAAGTACAACCCGAAAATATGCTACGACGGATGCTAGCATATGGTATTTGAACAATGGTGCAAGTAACCATATGTCGAGCACTAAAGGCCATTTCAAAGATATTGACGAAAACATCACTTTGCGCGTTCGTTTTGGAGATGGATCGTATGTAGAGATAAAGGGTAGAGGTTCAATACTATTAGGATGTAGAAACTTACAACGAAAGATGATTTGGATGTTTACTACATTCCAAACCTCGAGAGCAACATACTTAGTCTAGGACAACTTACCGAAATAGGTTGCAAAATCATCATGGATGGAAATTCTTGACTTTGTATGATAAGAACAAGAAGTTGTTGATGAAGGTAGAACGATCTAAGAATCGACTTTCTGATGATTAGATTACATATAGTAGCACCTATATGTCTTTTAGCAACGTAGATGACCAAGCATGGTTATGGCATGCTAGATTAGGTCACCGAACTTTGACGAATAGACAAAATGACAAGGAAAGGTTTAGTGGATGGAATACCAAGAATAAAGCATGCGGGACAAATCAGAATGCATGTTTATTAGAAAACACATCGAACACCATTTCGAAACCAAGCTAAATTCGGATCAAAGAACCCGTTAGACTTAGTATATGGAGATCTTTGTGGTCCCATAAGTCCAACAACACACTCAGGAAAGAAGCTCATCTTCTTATTAGTCGATGTTTGCACACGTTTTATGTGGGCTTACTTTCTAAACTCGAAGATCAAGCGTTTAGCACATTCAAGAATTTAGACACCGGATCGAATCAAAGTTGAAATTGAAAATCAAGATGCTAAGAATCGATAGAGGAGGTGAATTTACATCACGAATTCACCAAGTCTTGTAAGGAAAATGGAATTGAGAGACAATTGTGACACCATACTCACCGCACGAGAATGGTGTAGTAGAGAGGAGAAATAGAACGGTGTTATCAACGACTAGGAGTATGATGAAAGCGATGAAGTTACCATAACTTTTGGGCGGAAGCGATGGCACGCCATTTACATACTCAGCGGTGCCGACGAAAGCCACGAAAGACAAAACACCATATGAAGCCCTACAACGAAAACCAAACTTAGAATACCTAAGAATATTTGGATGCACGACTTATGCTAAGGTTACGATACCTCGCTTGAAGAAGTTAGATGATAGAAGCATTCCAATGATTTACTTAGGAGTTGAAGAAGGATCAAAAGCATGTAGGCTATATGATCCAAGGGAAAGAAGAAACATGTTAGTAGGGATGTAAAGTTTATGGAAAGCGAAACCGTGGGATTGGAATAATAATGAAGAGGATACGAATCTTGAAGATACGTTTTGGACTACCTTTGTAATAGATGGAGTTGACTATGATAATCCTACACCGGTCAACATAGAAAACAACGACAACACGTATCAAGAACAAGAACCTATACGGATCCACCTTCACCATCACACCACCATCATACACTTTCAACCCTAACTCAGATGAAGAAAGAGCTACTATAAGTTCATTAGAGAGCTCAGATCCTAGATTTGATCATAGACCTATACAAGGTTTAAAGGATATTACGGAAATCTACCAAACTGCACGTGAAGTAGAAGCGCCAAGCTTATTCTTTATAGAAGAAGAACCCCGTAATTACAAGGAAGCATCAAAAGATGAGAAGTGGATTGAGGCCATGGAAATTGAATTAGATTCAATCAACAAAAATAACACATGGACCTCACGCATTGCCAAAAATCGAAAGCAATAGGACTCAAATGGGTTTATAAAACCAAAAGAGATGCACAAGGAAGGATCATAAAGTATAAAGCAAGATTAGTAGCAAAGGTTACGTCAAGAGAAGGGAATAGACTTGATGAAGTGTTTGCACCAGTTGCTAGGATAGAGACAGTTCGATTGATATTAGCGCTAGCGACATATAATGGATGGCAAGTACACCACTTGGATGTAAAATCGACATTTTTACATGGAGAATTGAAGGAGGAAGTCTATGTTACACAACACGAAGGTTTCATTCAACAAGGAACCTAGGAAAAGTCTACAAGCTAACTAAAGCTTTGTATGGCTTAAGACAAGCACCGAGAGCTTGGAACGTGAAGCTTGACCAAACATTAAAGTCATTAGAATTTAAGAAATGTAATCTAGAACAAGCGATCTACACAAAGAGAAGCAAGACTTCTACACTTATCGTCGGAGTATACGTAGATGATTTGATAATCACAGGCACTCCAAAGAAAGAAGTAGATTTGTTCAAATCCCAGATGAAAGATAAATTTGAAATGAGCGACTTAGGGTTGCTAGCATATTACCTTGGGATAGAAGTTACACAGACAGGAGGAGAGATTACAATCAAGCAAACTGGATACATTAACAAGATCTTAAAAGAAACAACCATGACGGACAATGTGACACGAAGACACCAATGGACCCGGCACTAAGTTGGTCAGGCGGAAGATGGAAACCAGTTGACGCAACTTATTACCGGCTTAATTGGAAGTCTCGGATACTTACGCATACAAGACCGGATCTTAGTTACTCGATTCGGACTACTCGGTGATTTATGCAAGAACAGAAGGATCATCACTGAAGGCGATAAAACAAGTAATCCGATACATTAAAGGAACGAAAGACCATGGAGTAATATACAAGAAAGGCGGAGGTGCAAGATTACGAGGATCTGACGATGGTTATGGAGTTAATACGGATCAAGGAAAAGGAACCACTTTGGAATAGTATTTTACTTTGGAGAGTCACCTATCACTTGGTGTACTCGGAAGCAACCGACGATGGCGCTCTCATCATGTGAATCGAAATTCATGGCGGCTCTGACAAGACATGTCAAGCATTATGGCTAAAGCGATTACTCGATGAATTAAGCGGATTAGAAGAAAAGAAGATAGCGCTCGAGTTGACAATAT
The DNA here is from genome assembly GCA_022545495.1 of Chrysanthemum lavandulifolium. Taxonomy (NCBI): domain Eukaryota; kingdom Viridiplantae; phylum Streptophyta; class Magnoliopsida; order Asterales; family Asteraceae; genus Chrysanthemum; species Chrysanthemum lavandulifolium. The sequence goes on from CM040246.1 coordinate 38,646,949, forward strand.
ATCGACAATACAACTCGTTAAGAACCCGATATTTCACGGAAGAAGCAAGCATATAGACATTCGCTATCATTTCATACGGGAATGCGTAGAGAATGGTCATATCAAAGTAGAACACGTAAGTGGAGAACTTCAAAGAGCAGACATTCTAACTAAAGCATTACCAAGACTCAAGTTCGTGACTATGCGACAAATGCTCGGAGTTCAAGACTTAGGACGAAGCAACGATCAAGATTAAGGAGGAGAATGTGAGCAAGTAATCTCGATCTGCTGCTCCATTTCACAAGAAAGGAAACATGAAGGACCGAAGTTGCATATTACATACTTATTAACCGAATTACAGTTATGATTTGGCAGTTACCACCGAACCATTGTGATGGTTGGTAACAACCTTTAGAAACCTATATATAGATGATCATGTACAGAAATTTCGACAGAAAAACATATTGACAAGTTATTCATTCATTGCAATTTCGTTATATTGTTTTACTCATATTGGGACCAACAATTGGGACGTCTAACCATTAAGCGACATTGGCGACAGTTTCGTTTTAGACTGAAACTGATTATAGTGGCAAGACTCATAAGGCTTTCTTTAGTGTTAAGTGATAACATGTTCTGGTGTTCAACATGCTTATTATCTTTTGCAGGATGAAAGTTAGGTTGTTTTGCAGAAGGATAAAAAAAACAGGAGAACCCATAACCAATTAAGTTCATTGAAACTTAAAATTTCAATTTTCAAGTCTCAAAGTTCATCGAAAGTTATAATTTACAAAAGGTGGCAATATTGGCATGCTATTTGCGTACTGATATACCCATAAGCATGGCATGCTCAGCCATATTTGAACAAAAGTACTGCTCTTGAATGCAGGGAGAAGTAGACAAAGTGGTTTGTCTCATGAGTCACATAAGAACCTACACAATCAAAACATGGACATTAGCTTCCATCTCTAACACATTAATTAAAACCATTTTCAAAAAAAAAAAAAAAAGTAACAACTAGGGGATCAACTTAAGATCGAACTTTCCCTCTACAAGCATCTGTCATCCACCAGTCATAACACATGAAATTCACAACTTTCTTTAAAGCATTAACTTAGAAGAAAGCTGTGAATGTGATCAAATATACCAACTTAAATGACGGGTTAATATATTACTTGCAATGAAAAAGTCAACACCACGAGCGCTATCATCTTTCTCCCACTCAGGAGCTAAAATTTGCATCCTTTATCTCATTCATGTTCCTAAGTCAGGGACTAAGTGTTAAGGATATGCTTAGATTGTTTGTCGTATAATGGTTCTTGGTGCAATTCTTATGGATGCACAGTTAATTACCAAAATAGTAGTATTAGTCAGCTCCGAGTTATTCTAAAACAAAGCTACGAATCAGTTATTAACTATTCTAAAGCTAAATGTGTGTTGTCTAGGCCTCCAAAAGTGATTCGGGGGAACCTGTGTACCACAAACTAGTATGTAAAACCAGGTGTCTGAATATCTGAGCTTAAATGCCTATAACGAATCATATACAAGGGAGCAGAAGATATGAAGTTTCTGTTAATAAGGTGTACATGTATGTTACGTTATTATATGGGTTTGATGTAAGGTTCTATACCTAGATTTGGAGATAATAGTCGGGTAAGTATCTATTTCAAACTTAAAGTTTCTGACTTTCCGGTACAATTATACTGTCAAAATTGGGATATTTTCATATTTTAGTGTGCTTTTAAAACACTAGATTATGAAAAGCGTGCTAATGTTTGTTGAACTTCTTTGTAGTACATTTGATGTTTGAATGGTGATTTAGAATAGCATAAATGAATTACGGAATATATATAAAAAAAGTAGCACAACTAACAGGACCTCTAATCATGATGAAATGCTAGAAAGAACACGTCCGTGCCACAGGGTGTCTAAATCCTTGACCTTGGACTAAGTACATTGTTGTCGAAAGCAAACTTTTTAGGGTGCACCTTGGCGCAAAGTCTATGAAGGCACATGGCACCTCAGAATCTCAGATTGGTTAACACTAATCAGCTTCAGTGAGGCATACATGACCCTATGAGGGGCAAAACATTTGTGCTCACTTTCAGTCCCTTTTAGTATCAACAACAGTGTTATATCTTTTGAGAAGTAAGCCCATTATAAGTATGTATAGCATCTGCTGATAACCACTTACATACTTGGAACTTATTCTCGGTCAAGTGTCGCATTTGTGGGTTGGCTACTCTACATTGCTATACCACTTGAGTTTGAAGAAGTTAATATGGAATTGTGGATCTTTATAAGCATTTGGTTTGTCTACTTTTGGGGTTCAAGCAAGCGAGTTAGAAATGAGCATACTCCTAGTGAGGCATTCAACATCATGCTAACATAGCGACATATGGTAGATATCAAAGGAAATTGAAATGAGGGTACGGATGATGAAAACAATAATATATGGTTGTTAGAGTCGACACATAAACCATTCCTGTGTGTCACTACAACAATCGGATGGACAGGCGAGGAGACTTTCGCTGGGGACGCTGTGTCCCCGGCGAAAGTCACTAAACGACAAAACAAAATCTGACGTGGCACATGAATACGCTGACCGGTTAGAGAAAATTCAACGAAAACTTTCGGCGCGGCGAAAGTATGTTGGATTTTTAACAAAGTTTGACCGGCTAGTCAAAATTCAACGCAACCTTTCGCCGGGGACTTTTCCCCGCCGAAAGTGTATTTCTCTTTTACCAAAATTTGACCAAAGTCAAAAGCATGCTAATTGTTCCCGCCTTTATTCCCGTGTCCCCGGCAAAAGTAATATTACAAAAATTCACTTTATTGCAACTATTAATACACAACTAAACCCCGATGCTTGGATAGTCTTTTCATTACGCAAAACCCTAAACTATTTTAAAATTAAACCACTTCAAACCACTTCACCCTAAACTATACGGATGGTAACAGTGATGGCCACGAGGTTATCTATACAATTACAGGACTGTTGTAACAATGGTGGTCATTAGCAGTCACATGCACTACTCTTATTGTCATAATTGCTGCAGGAATTTGATTGCCAAAGTCAAACTATTTCTAAACTTACCTCTGGCTTAACAGCTACTATCAGACTCAGCTACATTTGTTTAGTAGATTATTCTTGCTACCTTATCAGTGTATTCCAAATTGGCACATACTTAACTTGACATAGGTGAGTAACTAGGACCTAGAAAGAAAAAGAGAACCGGTCAATGAGCCACACAACTGCTTCTAAGATTTGTTCATATTGACATAGCTCACTTTAATAGCGACCAAGACAACTAATAAGCGGGTCAATCAAACTATCCTAAGAATCACAAACAGAACCACACATCTCATTCCCTAAATTCCCCTATGCACAAACCAACATTGTTATAAACCGATAAACATGATCTTATATATAATAAAGAAATTACCAAAGTCTCTTCCAACGATACAATGCCACGTAGGACCATGATTCTTATCAAACGCCTGCTTAATCTGTTGAGCCACATCGCTCTCTTTACTATCATTCTCAAACGCCTGTGCATGTCACAATTATTCCAATCAATAATCTTAATTACACAATATTAAATCAAAGAGATAATCATTTATAAAGGTATCCAACCATCCACTATATTTTTTTTATTTTTTGCGTGTATATAACTTTTCTTTTCTCTATTTTAGATATGAACATTTAATAATGTTTTATTTAAACACAAATTTAAAAAACCGTGTACATTTAAGAAAAAATCAATGTTTTTTTTAACAAAATTAACACTATAACACGAAAATCTATGGGTGTCCCGGGACCACCTAGGTTTCGTCTTGTGTGTATGATTACAAATACATTATGACTATGTATAGCGGGCTTGTGGCTTATGCGGTTTCGGCTTGTGTTTCATAAGCTCACTTTTTGTGGCTTCTTTTGAAACTTTTCGGCTATAACCTTATTATGACATGATAAGCTTATATAAGCCACAAAAATTGAGTTTATGAAACATAAAAGCCGAAAACCAAATAAGACATAAGCCCGCTATATAACCTTAAACAAACACTCCCATTGTTGTTAGTGAGATACATTTATAAATGATTATATTATCTGTAAATCATCATAATAAATTAAACAAAAGGTTACAGCTTTAGCGATTCTGACGGCTTCAGTTTGCATATCTTCCTTCATATCAGTGGCTTTGATAATGACATTACAGCTGCTGGAAGATGAGTTGGTTTCCCGGTCTTCGGAGGAGCTAGCCGACGGCAAGGATGGCATAAGCCTTTTTAAGGATTTGCTGTTGTTGTCACTCATCTTGTTACTTGTTTCTGTTGGTGTGAGTAACGGCTTAAATCATACTACCATACTTCACGGGCCCCGTTAAATACGTTAAAGAGCTTGCTAGGCTTATGTAGGAATGTTTAGCATTTCTCTACGTTAAATACTAGTAATGTTTTGTCATTTTGTGCTACAGTTGTAAAGCGTACACAACAATTTTTATTTGGGGGTGTAAAGCGTGCTTAGGACGACTTATGGGGTTTTTGGCTTATATTTCTTGTAACATATTTGGGGGTGCTAATGTTTGTTGAATTTCTTTGTAGTAGTACATTTGATGTTTGAAGGGTGATTTAGAATAGCACAAATGAATTATGGAATATATAAAAAAAAAAGTAGCACAACTAACAGGGCCTCTAATCATGATGAAGTGCTAGATAGTACACGTCCGTGCCACAGGTTGTCTAAATCCTGGACCTTGGACTAAGTACATTGTTGTCGAAAGCAAACTTTTTAGGGTGCACCTTGGCACAAAGTCTATGATGGCACATGGCACCTCAGAATCTCAGATTGGTTAGCGCTAATCAGCTTTGGTGAGGCATACATGACCCTATGAGGGGCAAAACATATGTGCTTACTTTCAGTCCCTTTTAGTATTAACAACAACGTTATATCTTTTCAGGGGCGGAGCCAGGATTATAAGTTAAGGGGGGCCGGCTCAGACTATTGTAATACCCAAATGTCGATATTTTTCTCGTAAATGAAGTTGATAGTTCTTTTATCCTAGTTACTGATTAAAGGTCCAATCTTAAGTAATTACTTTAGGGCTAGCTAGTGTAAGATAACTAACAAAGTGCATCACATACAAAAAACAAAATTGTGAATATAGATTTTCAACTGCTTCAAGTCACAAAAATATTTTACTTTGAAAATTGAAATCGTACATTGAATGTAAACCTTTTCAAAGCATATACAGTAATACATAAGGCTTCAAGCAAGGTAGTCCCATGTATTCCGGAGGCCTTGTGCCAAAATATGAAATATATCCTTTATTTAAACTATTTGGTCGTTAGAGCATATAAAATATTAATGCTAAAAATACAAATCTTTAAAGTCCAAACAAAAGTACTAGTAGTTAAAGAAATGAATATGTCAAACATTGTTTGCATTTTTGGCCAATTACGGAGGATTTTGAGTGAATATATTTGACATCAAGGTTGAATTTAACAATCATTAAAGTTTAAAAGGGTAAAAGTGAAACTCAATATAATAGTAAAGTTAGACAAAAGGGATAGTGGTCCCACAAGCTTAAGCATAAGAATTTATTGCCTGTAACTTACCCTTTTAGTACTGTTCATCTTCCTTCTTCCCAAAACAAAGTGTCCAACCTCCATTAAACCACAAATACGAGTACAAAATAATTTATATATTTCATCACAAAACACCAGCTAATAAGATTAAACCATTCCAAAAATGAATATCATTGAATGTTAGGGGATGCCGATTGAACGATTTCCTTAAATTTAAGGCTATGAGCTTATATTATATCAAACTTTTCGGGCTCGTTAGGGGGGGCCTAGCACCCGCTAGCCACCCCCCTGCCTCCGCCTCTGTATCTTTTAGAAGTAAGCCCATTATATGTATGTATAGCATCTGCTGATAACCACTTACATACTTGGAACTTATTCTCGGTCAAGTGTCGCATTTGTGGGTCGGCTACTCTACATTGTTATACCACTTGAGTTTGAAGAAGTTAATGTGGAATTGTGGATCTTTATAAGCATTTGATTTGTCTACTTTTGGGGTTCAAGCAAGCTAGTTAGAAATGAGCATAATCCTAGCGAGGCATTCAACATCATGCTAACATGTACATATGGTAGAAACCAAAGGAAATTGAAATGAGGGTACGGATGCTGAAGACCAAGATATATGGTTGTTCAGAGTCAACACATAAACCATTCGTGTGTGTTAATAAGATACGGATAGTAACAGTGATGGCCTCGAGGCTAACTATACAATTACAGGACTGTCACAACTCACAACAATTGTGCTCCTTAGCAGTCACAACTCACATGCAATACTTTTCCTACTATCATTGTTGTTGCAGGAATTTGATAGCTAACTAAAACTATTTCTAAACTTAACGCTGGTTTAACAGCTACTATCACACTCAGCTACATTTGTCTAGTAGATTATTCTTGCTACCCCTATCAGCGTATTCCAAATTGGCATGTTGATCAGCTCACCACCACAATAAGACACTCTGCCACAACATTTCATTCACATAATTAACTTGACATAAGTGAGTAGCTAGGACCTAGAAAGAAAAAGAGAAACGGCAAGTGAGGAACTGGAAACCAATGAGCCACACAACTGCTTCTAGGATTTGTTCATATTGACATGGCTCACTTTAATAGCCACTTTGACAATTAATAAGCGGGTCAATCAAACTATCCTAACACATCTCATTTCCTAAATTCCCCTATGCACAAACCAACATTGTTATAAACCGATAAACATGTTATAACAAAGAAATTACCAAAGTTTCTTCCAACAATACAATGCAACGTAGGACCATGATTCTTATCAAACGCCTCCTTAATCTGTTGAGCCACATCTTTCTCTTGACTATCCTTCTCAAACGCCTGTGCATGTCACAATTATTCCAATCAATAATCTTAATCACACAATATTAAATCATAGAGATAATCTTTTATAAATGTATCGAACCATCCACTAGATTTTTTGTTTTTTGTGTGTATCTAACTTTTCTTTTCTCTATTTTAGATATAGACATTTAATAAGTAATGTCTTTGAGGGAGAACACAAATTTAAAAACCGTGTGCATTTAAGAAAAATCAATGTTTTTTTAAACAATATTGACACTATGACACGAAAATCCATGGGTGTCCCAGAACCACCTTGGTTCGGTCTCGTGTGTATCATTACAAATAGCGGGCTTATGGCCTATGTGATTTTCAGCTTATGTTTCATAAACTCACTTTTTTTGAAAATTTTCGACTTATATAAGCCACAAAAACTGAGTTTACGAAACATAAGCCAAAAACCGAGCCCGCTACATAACCTTAAACAAACACTAACATTACATATATTGTTGTTAGGGAGATGCATTTATAAATGATGATTATCTGAAAATCATAATAAGTAAAACAAATGGTTACAGCAGTAGCGATATTGACAGCTTCAGTTTGCATGTCTTCCTTCATATCAGTGGCTTTGATAATGACATTATGGCTGCTGGAAGATGAGTTGGTTTTTCGGTCATCGGAGGAGCTAGCCGACGACGAGTATGGCACAAGCCTTTGCCTTTTTAAGGATTTGCTGTTGTTGTCACTCATCTTGTTGTTACTGTCAGTGTGAGTAAGAGCTTAAATCCATATATACCTGCACCTTACCATACTTCACGAGCTTTAATGGTATGTTTTGTAATTTTGTACTACATTTGTGAAGCGTACACAACAATTTTCATTTGTGGGATGTCAAGCGTGCTGGGCTTATATTTCCAAAACATATTTTTATGGTTTATTTTGGATTACATAATAATTGCATTTTTGGTCCTCGGCCAAATTACAGATTTGGTCCCTAAAATTTTGAAAGTGCAATAATAGTCCCTATTTTAAAGTTTGGATTGCATTTTTGGTCCCTAATCGGTGTGAAATGACCAAATTACCCTTGTTTTCTCTGAATAAGACAAAGGGTATTTGAGTCATTTCACTTTATCCAAGGACCAAAATTGCAATCCAAACTTTAAAATGGGGACTATCATTGCACTTTCAAAGTTTTAGAGACCAAACCTGCAATTTGGCCATACTACATGGACCAAAAATGCAATTAACTCTAAATTTATACTTCCTCCGTCCCAAAATTATAGTATTCATTTGACTTTTTCGGTCTTTCTTTTACAACTTTGACCTTAAGTATTTTTGTTTGTTTTATATAATACTTGATGCAAAATATATAAATAAATTGAGTTTTAAATTTATTTTTCATTTGTATAATTTTCTAAAATTATTGTATAACACAAATAAAAATATTTAAGGTTAAAGTTGAAAAAAAGACTGAAAAAGTCAAATGAGGACAAATAATTTTAAGACAGTGGTAATATAAGCTAAAAAGTTTTAAAATAAGTCACAAAAAGTAAGCTTATAAAACATAAAATGAAGATCACAAAAGTCATAAGCCAGTTATATAACCTTAAACAAACACCCGCTATAGTATAAAATATTTCATAATTGTCAATTACTAAAGGTTGGTGGTAATGTGGTACGGTCATCAAACCTGCCACCTCTACATCAACGATATGCCACCATTGAGTATATCACCAAACTCATCCACCACAAAACCAACTAACAAAACTATTTTTCTTAACAAATTTAAAGTTTTTATTCTGTATTTTACATTAAACTTTTATTAAAATAAAGTTTTACAAATAAAAATTTTACAAAAACATTTTAATAAAAAAATTGTATATATCACATTCACACACAAATATCACATTTACAATAAATAATGACACGTCAAGAAACTTGACAAAGGCAGTGTAATTTACTTGCCACGTGTCATGGTCGTAAACATGGTTACGGGTATCATCTTCAGTGAGTAGGGAAAAATAATAAACAATTTATTGTGAGACCTTTATTTTATCAAAAAATAAATTTTCTTTTACAACATAACTAACATGACCTCTCATGTTCAACTTGAAACATAATTAAGAGGATTATGTTCAAGTTGAACATGAGAGGTCATGTTAGTTAGAGCATGGGGTATCACAACGAGTAGCTCTCGCCACTCCGTTTCGTCCCTAGCCACCACACCATGTGGCCTCGCCACTTTCATCCTCGTCGTTCCAACGACGAGGTAAAAGACAAAAATGAGGTAAAAGCACAACTTTTAATCTTGTGGCTTTTTCTCAATATTTTATAACAAAAATGCTCAGCTTTTAATCTTGTTTAGTGTATGTGTGTAAGTTGAATGAAGAAAAAGATGAGGGTGGGGGGGTGGGGGTGTGTGTGGGTAACAAGGTGTGCTCAGCTTTTAAATTGTTATTTGTAAATTTAAAAATATTAACTTTTTTTAAAAAAAACTTTTTTTATAAAAAAAATGTTAAAAATGTTAAATGAAATGAATTTTATTGTGTTAAAAAAAAAAAAAAAAAAAAAAAAAGTGGGTGGGGCCCAAATGAAGATGTTTGAGTTAGTTATGATTGAAGGGTATTTTTAAGTGAGTGTGTTGGAGTGATGTAGAGGTGATGTAACACAAATGAGGCCCAAATGAAAATGTTTGAGTGTGCCACTACACCGCATGCTCTTATGTTGTAAAGGAAAATTTATTTTTTGATAAAATAAAAGTCTCATAATGAATTGTTTATTATTTTTCTCTACTCACATAAGTCCTAACATGACCTCTTATATTCAAATTGAACATGAGAAGATCTCAATCCTCCCGAGAGACATATACCCATCACATGCACCCAAACCTTCAATTTTACACACAAAAGCCTAAAACATATTGCCAATCACAATGTACTTCGTATATACAAGCACTTGATAGTTGGTTGATAACCATAGTATATGTGTGTTTTTATGTGTTGCAAGTCAATGAGTCGACTTAGTCTAAAGTTTTCAAAAGACAAAGTGCATGCGAGATAGAGACTTTGTTCATGTATAAAATTGAATCACTTGGACTTTAAAAAGGTGTCATGTTTGCAGATATATTATAAAATTTATAATGGTTTGACTTTTTCTTCCTAAAACTTGATTTTTCCTTTTCAGTAGCATAACAAATTCCCACCAACATAACTTTTTATAAAAATCAAAAAGCTACATTACATTTCTTGTATTTCAAATAGTTGGAAATCACATCCGTAAAGTTGAATATCATGTTTCCATTTTCACCCCAACAGTAAACAGTCATTTCTTCTATTCAGATTACTTGAATATAACGAGTATTTTACTCAAATGTTTGCAGTTTAACGAATGTATGCTCGTAAATGTTTATAACCTTTTCTCTAATCGCCCAATATGTGTGTTAATACGGTTTGGACTTGTCATCTCTTAAGAGAACATTATGTAGTGACTCACGACTAAGGTGGTGTTTGATAATGACTTAAAGAGTCTTAATTGTAAAATAGGTAATTTAATTAAGTCACTAATTGAGTGTTTGTTTGGTCTTAATTTGAATAGACGACTTACAGAAAAAGCGTGAGAATGAGGGTTTATATTAAGTCATCACTTTTATCATACTTTTACGTATTTACCCTTCCAAACTTAACCACTATTCATCACTTATTTCAAATAAAAGGTATAACAATAATTTTATTAATTCGGACACTTTGTTCAACATACAAAACAAACAATCATTTATTCATTTACATACGAATGACGTATATCGAAATGATGGCTTTGGTTTAATGAGCTTAATATAAAACTAAACAAACAAGCCCTAAGCCACATTGGTGATGATTAATTATCATTTTTCAAAATATATATATTAACAATTTGATGGTCATAATATTTTAATCAATGTAAGAAAGTATTAGTGGTTATCTTGACTAGAGATGGCAACGGGACGGGGAATATCGGGGATTATATTTACCATCCCCATCCTCATTTCTCACTCCTATCCCCATTCCCGTCCTCATCCCCATCGAGGAATCGTTTTGCATCCTCATCCCCATCTCCAACGGGGATCGGGGATCCCCACGGGGATTCGAGGATTTTCGGCTCTTATAAATTAAGCATAAAAGTTACATAACCAATCTTAAAATAAAAAGAATTCACATATCAAACGTCTTAAAAAGCGTACATTGTACATAATTGGATTAATTAAAATGTCATTAAACTTTAAAGCATTATATATATATATATATATATATATATATATATATATATATATATATCACATATAATATAAAAATTATAGTATATCGATATATACGTAGTTAGTGCTTAACATTTTAAAATATTTAATGATTTTGATCCATTAAATATCACATACGAGGCTACCCTTCAACCCGTGCGATGCACGGTCTAGTGGTTGAGGGTGATGTTTTATCCGTAATGTTGTATATGATGGTATTTAGATACCTATTAGAAGTTGCATTGTATTTATTATTTAGATGGCTAATAATGTTATTATTACTTTAGTTTATATTATTTTAGTGGAATCTATATTTAGATGCCTAATAATGTTATAATTACTTTTGTATTTATATTATTTTATTTTCATTAAAAGTTTTTGTTAATATAGTCTTTTCATATGTAGTATTTTATCACATATACACACAAGTATACTTCAAGTTATTACTTGCCAATACTCACTAACATATACATATACAAGTACATTTATAATGTATACATATTTTTACATTAAAAAGTTCGGGGTCGGGTTTGGGGTCGGGGATTTATGCTATCCCCATTCCCGCCTTATCCTCGGTTTCATAATTCGGGGATTCCCCATCCCCGCCCCATTTATGAGATTCTTTTTTTTTTTTTTTTTTTTTTGGGTAAAGGGTTAATTCACCCCAGTAAAGTATATTCGCCAAAAACATTGAAGTCTGAGGATGAGGTGAATCCTCATCTCGATCCTGGGACACTTACGAGACTCTACTATAGGAATGCACATCATTCCTATAATCGACAATATAAGTGTGACATACCACACTTATAACTAAACATCGACTACAATGATAAAAGAATAAAACTACATGCACTTCGGTAAAATACTTGAATCTTCAAATCACCATAGTAGTCCAAACTTCCGCATCGTCCAAATATACAATATCATGGTCCTCGATCAAATCATCCACAAGTTTCACAACAGTTGGTGGGGACTCTAAAACCACGGATAGAGCGTGAAGCTCGAACTCGCTCAAGGTGTATGTTGAGATGCAAAGCAGAACACCAATAAGAAAACCCATAAAATACGTATAAAACCAACGCATCAACTCCATGATCATGTAATCGGCAAAAAGAGTCGGTTCACAAATTTCGCTGCGATTGATGGAAGACTCTAAAACCACGGATAAGCGACAAGCATAAAACTCGCTCCAACGATTAATGCGTTGAAATGCTAAACCAACAACCCCAATGTGATACCGAGCATAGTAAAAGAACCGGGTTCAAAAGAACCACATCCATAGTGAGCACCTGCCTTCAATGTCATCATTGCTTGATCCGCGAGTGACACCAACTTCCACCGCAACCGTAGCAAAACACGTCAAGAGTTGTATCTCGAACAACCGACACCCCAGAGCATTATACCACTCATCAACACGAAGGATTAGGTCCTCGTCGACACAACTACCACTCATCAACACGAAGGATTCGTCCTCGTCGGAACACAACTAGTAGCGACAACGAACAATCACCATAGACAAAAATAGGGTTAAGAAACCCTAACGTACAGCCACCATATGATCCGATTGATGACCCAATCATAACCAACGTCCTTCTCTCCTATAACCCACTTACAAACACACTCATAACACTACCCATATCGATCTTACCAACAAATCTGGTGTAGAACTTGTAGTCGATAGACATAGCCATAACACAGTTAACATGTATAGTAACACACCGATATGATTATCACAAACCAGCGAAGAAAAATAACACACGAAACCCTAAAAATACGGTTCCATTCGATCGTATAAGCATCCATCAGCATACCGCCATCACAAATTAACCAAGTCTCAAAAGACTTAGTATTAGCAAGCAAAGACCTAGGCACCAACGATTGAAAAATAAGAAACCCTAAAATTAGGGTTTCGCATGTAAGGTTAATCAATACCCAATGATTCAAGATATTCAATAAGAGATCATTAAAGGTTTAAATACCTAAAACCGACTAAAAATATGCACTCAGATTGTCGGTTTCATGGTACAATCAATAAGCGAAAATCGAAACCCTAAAATAATAATAACCGATTAAGAGATCGGTTTATGAGGACAAAGCAACCCAAAACACTTTCCATAATGAAAAACGATTTAGGGATTAGGGTTCGAACTAGAGACGATATCATGATGTAATGAATAAATAGCAACGACACACCCCTACCCAGATAATAACTACCATCAAAACTATTGCATATCATTCATGGAATGATAGAGAGGCGATTTACATGGTGGTTAAGGGATCGGAATAGTAGGGGGAGGGGTGGCCGGATATCGCCCCCATGGGGAGAGAATTTTAGGGTTTTTTTAGACGGCTAGAGTATCCATTTATGAGATTCTTGACTATCACACATTCACATTTCGATTCATTTCACCTGCACGAAACACTTCGTATAGATCAAACTTCCTATTACGATGTTAGGGCCTAACCAAGGCCAAACTTAGATGAAACAAACGCTTGAAAAGCTGATCACATGATTCGGCGCAACGTTACAAAAGTTGATCATTTTACCATTCATTTCCAGTTAAACACAGAAAAACAACGATGTAGACAATAACATTTTTCATGTTTATGAGTTACGAAACGATAGAAGGAAAAGACACATTTCTTAGAAATAAAATACCACGACTAAAAATGTAACTAGTGTTAAGGTAAAAATATGTGATTACCCGAACAAGCTAATCCTTCAGCTAACCCTTCGGCTAAGCTCTCCGGATAAGGTCCCTTCGGATCTGTAAACACAGAGACAACACGCGTTAGCCTCGCCCAGGGTTTTATCCCCAGACCAAACTCCGGCGTGAGAATGAGTATATTGATATGTCAGAGTAAAGTGTAATGAATATGAGTTTAGAATTAGTTAATCTTGAGTGCTGTAGCTTGGATCCTTTTATAGGAGAGGAGTTTTTGTCCTCACCCGAAGGTCACGTGGGCGATAGTGACTCTTTCGGGCGGGAGTTGACTTTACTCTGTTTGGGATCTGTCTGGAGAGGGTCAGTGGTTCTGACCAAGATTCCTTTCTTCTTATACATGGTGATGTCAGGAGCCCGTTATGCCGAGGGTTATGCCTAACCCTCCGCCATATGCTTGTCTATATGTGTCTGGTCTAAATTGGTGTCACACCCCCCAAATTACCTGTTTTGCAGCGGAATGGAATTCCTGGGGGTTGACTGTCATAGCATCACAATCACAGTTATATTGAATGACCTAAAGTGTCGTTTGGAAAACACAACGTTTGATTTAATAAAATAATCAGAGTTTACAAAGTGTATGTCCCAAATGAAAATCAACTTGTGCGGAAATAAGTTTATTACATGCCAAACGATGTTTTTAAAGTGCATAAATCCCATGTGTGACGCGTCGTCACCACGACTCTATAATATGTCCGTATGCATGCCATGAAGTGAATGCCTTAGATACTAGAGATAAAACATGCTAAAAAGTGTCAACACAAAGGTTGAGTGAGTTCATAGAGTTTGTGTTGAAATGTAAAGCATTTCAAAATCGTTTATGCAGCAAAGGCAATAAGGCATTGTAAATCCACTCAGTTCCAAGTTCCGCCCATACAAAACTTGCAACTTGTGTGTTTACAACCCATTGCCAAAATGTGTATAGTTTATGTTCAAACAGAAATCGTCAAATGAATTCACAAAATAGTGCATAACTTAATGTATCAATAGTTACTTGACATAACACATATGAGTGTTGTTTCAAATAATTTCCAAGACCATTAGTTCATGATTCTACCAAGACCATTAGTTCAATGATTATACCAAGACCATTAGTTCCATGATTATACCAAGACCATTAGTTCAATGATTATACCAAGACATTTAGATCAATGATTATACCAAGACATTTAGCTCAATGATAATACCAAGACATTTAGCTCAATGATAATACCAAGACATTTAGCTCAATGATAATACCAAGACATTTAGCTCCATGATAATACCAAGACATTTAGCTCAATGATAATACCAATACATTTAGTTCAATGATTATGATATAGAATATGACTAAACATTCAGTTCAGATAAACATATAGTTTGCAAATAATCATGATTGTCATAAAAATAGTTAAGCATGTATCTCCCCCAAAAGTAATTCAAAACAATTAAAAGAGTAGGGGTTATGACTCACCTGATGCAATGTTTATGATGATATAATGGCAAAAGTGGATACACTGAAATGAGGCGCAACCTCTAACCGTGACCTATTATGAATGATATGTTCTACAATAAGTTATGATGTAATGTTATGCATGCAATTCGTATGATATCTATACCACTTGTACATTTGAAAATAATGTTTAACGTCAAAATGTATGTTTATGACATCTCGTCATATTATAAAATACTTTACAAGTATTTACGTTGAAACAACCTCCTACGATAGTCGTTTAATGATTTATTATAAAATTATAACTTTTCGTCGTAAAATAATGTCATTTGACAATTTCATGAAAGTGACTAAGTACCCTTGAAAAGCTAGTCGTAAAATGGTGCACATCGAGTGTTAGGAAACAAACTCAACGGTTTTGGAAAGCTTGTATCATTATCTCAAAGTTTTAGCATTTAAGTTTTCATCCTAGAGGTCTCGATCATAGAGAAAAACATAGGTAAAGTATGGTACTTGTATACAAAATATTGTTTAAGGGTGGTTTTTCGGCAAAGTTTAGGTGACCGTATTTTACTCGTTACAACTCCGCTTGACGAACGGTTGGACATTTTGGAAAATAGGCTAGGCGAACTTACTTTTACTAGAAAACATCGTTTCATAAAAAGTACTCCATCAATGTTAAAAACAACCCTCAACATGGTCATTCGCGGCCGATATGTTTGTCTATTAGAAAATATATTAGTTATGCTTATATAAAATAGTTACGGCAACTTGTTTAAAATGTGAATAACTTAATCGTTATAAGTCCGTTTTCTACGTTTTATATATCCTTAGCTTCGTATTAAAGTATACTAATATATTTTTAATAAGTCGACACATTTAATAACGCTTAAGATTCATTTTTGACTCGTAAAAAGTTGATATAACATGCTGAATTTTCTGAAGATTATAGTTTTCGTCATCAAACTTGAAAAATTCATATCTTCTTCGTTATAACTTTGTTTTAACCCGTTCAAGCGACCACGTTTTCGTTTTAAAGTATATTTTCTAAATATCTAGGCCAAAAACTTTTATCTACTGTCGAAAATTCCAGATTTCAAAAATAAGGACAAACCCTTAAGTAAACTTGTCGAAATGAGTTTTTCTCGCGCAAAACCTATTATAACCAATTCAAACCAACGCCGAAGCTATTCTAATCCTACCATACACCTTCTTAAGGTGTCATGGGTTCCTAGACATCACCAAAAGTGATATATTTTAAGGAATAATTATAGGATAACTTATATAAACTTATAGTGCTTAAAAACAATTTAAGTGGTATAAACATCCATATAAATAGCATGCTTTACTCAATCATGATAAAATGAACACAACATGAATATGAAAGATGATGATGAATATGAAATGCTTACTAGTTACTTGATGAGGTGAAGTGAACAAAGGTTTAATCCTAAACACCTTAGGTTTTTGATGACGTATAGTCAGGTCGGTCATGAACCCGACTACAATCCGATCTTTCGAGCCCAGCGAGACGACTTGGGCCAATATCAATAAAGGATTGACTCACGAAAGCCCAAGCCCAAATCTATTTACGGAATGGATATAGATATCTTCTAAAACAAGAAGATAATCATTCCCAACCGACTTAGGCGGGATACGCCGAAGGTTGGGAACACGGAACCAACAAGGATTCCGTGCATATATAAAGGAATAATACCCTCGTTTAAGGTACGATCTCATAACCCTAAACTCCTTAAACCCTAAACCGATTACTTTACTCACGCCGAGGATAATCGTGGAGACAATCCTGAGTAAGCCTAACGGTGTTTCTTGTCTCTTAGTCCAATGACCGAGGTAATAACCGTAATAGGAGCTATCGCAGCCGGGGCGGCGAGAGATAGGGATAATGATGTATACTCCCGATCAAAACCCCAAAGGAAATACTCGCAGTGAAGAGCGAATTTCCCAAGACCGCCGCAGATGCGCACACCGAAGATAAGCGCCTTGAGGAATGGATACTTGTGACTACCATGCACAAAAAGGTCGCACCACTAACGAGTGTGTCAAGGCGCCACTCATCGACAAGATGGTCAAAGGGGCGGTGGACCACTTAGTTAAAAACATTAAAGAGGAAGAGATAAGCAAAAGAACGAAAGCAAGAAGGAGACACCCAAGGAGAAGGCCGACACAATCTATATGATACAGACGTGGCGGTGAACCACCGTACGTAAGGTCGGCAAGAGTTTTCCAAGAAGTGAAGTCTCTTTCCTACTTTGACGGCGGACAACGCAGCGTCAGAGCCCCTTACTATTGAAATTAGTGCGGGTGGTCATGACATACACCGCATGTACATCGATGGTGGGGCATCGGCAAATATTATGTATGAGCATTGCTTTAAAGACTACGACCAAATACGTGGTCGGTTACATCGAGTCAGCAAATAGACTCACCGGTTTCTGGTGAGAAGATATAACTATGGGCCAACTTCGATCGCTAGTCGGCGTGGCAACGCAGAGCACTCTACAACAACACGGATGGATTTCATGGTGATCAAATCCCTTCATCATATAATGGCATTATTGGGAGACCCGGATATCGCCCATGCAGCAGCAGTGCGTCAACGGCGCAGGATGTAAATTCCAGTTGAAGGGGCATTGTCACTCTTTACAATGCCACGGTACCAAGCGTAGAATGTAACGGTTACATGCGAAATGGAACCAATCCGGCGGTCTGCGGCCAAAATCCCAACTTTAAGGTCGCACCACCGAATATCCGCACGAGGAGATAACCATTGGAGGGTCATTGTGGGACAACGGCAAGCGGTGTGTCGCGCTCCTACAAAAGAACGTAGATATTTTCGCATGGAGCCCAAACACATGGTGGCGTGCCACGCTCGATCACGAGCATAAACTTAGAATCCGACAAGGATGCTTACCGATCGTCGGAAGAAGCGTGGCCAAGCTCCGCAGAGGCGCAGTATTCTAGCAGAGGTACGTAAATTAGTTAAAGCGGGAATTATCGTGAAGTCTATTACCACGAATGGCTTTCTAATCCGATGAATGGTCAAAAAGCGACGGTGGTGGCGAATGTGTGTAGACTTCACCGACCTTAATAAAGCACGCCAGATCGCTATCCGTTACAGAGATAGATTGGAAGATAGAGTCCTTGTGTGGATACCCATTGAAGTGTTTCCTCGACGCGTACAAGGGATATCACCGTATACAAATGGCCCAAGAAGGCGAGGAAAAACGCGTTCCACACAAGCCAAGGCGTTCTTGTTACAAAAATGCCGTTTGGCTTGAAGAACGCGGTGCCACCTATCGCCGTTGGTAGACAATGCATTCGAAAAACAGTGGCCGCACACGAAGTCTATGTGGATGACCCGGTCATTAAAAGCCATACCGAAAAGGCGGTGCGCGACATAGAAGAAACATTCAAAACTCTGCGAGATTAACATGAAGCTCAATCTAAGAAATGCACCTTCTAAGCCATCAAGGCATGTTCTTAGGGTACTTGATAGAACCCGATGGCATAAAACCGTGTCGAGAAAAGACAAAGGCGGTAATTGAGCTTCCTCACCACGCACGTCAAGGAAGTCCAATCCTCAGCGGAAAACTAGCCGGCCTCAGCGGGTTCCTATCTAAATCGGAGAAAAGTCATCGCTTCTTTTCAAAACACTCAAGAAGTGTATAAAAAGGGTGACTTTCGGTGGACAACGGAGGCGGAAGAAGCTTTCACCACTCAAACAAAGATCTAGCAACGCTCCCAACACTCGTGGCACCCGGACGGAAAGAGGCGATCATGTATCATCAAGAACTCGCGGGCGGTCGGTGAACATTACTAACAGATAGGGACTCGGTGCAAACCCTATCTATTTTGTCGACAAAGCTCTCAAGAAGGCGGAGATGAACTATAGCGCCATGGAAAAATTGGTCTTGGCATTAGTGTTTGCCGCCAAGCGGCTGGCTACGGATTTCCAAGCGCATCCGATGGCGGTGATTACGATCAAGCCATCAAGCGCATCATCTCCAAACCCGTCGTCGGGGACGACTCCGAAGTGGAGTGTGTTGCTAGGTGAACATAACATCTCTTACGAGCCACGCATCGCAATAAAAGGACAAATTCGGCGGACTTCATCATCGAGAAGCCGACATCGACGAGGTACCTACACCAAGCGAAAAGCACTACAAGATCCATGGATCCCGCTTACGATGGGTCCTCATGCGTGGATGGCTCGTGAGTCGGCCTTATTCTCACAAACCCGTAGGAATGGAATTCACTTACGCCTCGCGCTTTGAATTTACCTCGACAAACAACGAGGCGTAATATGAAGCCACGATCATTGGACTACGATTGCGGCTCGAATGGGTGTACGTAACTTGGAAGCAAATGTGGACTCGACTAGTGGCCAACCATGTGTTGGGTGAATCGTGCCAAAGAAGAAAACATGATTCAAGATCTTGAGAAGACTAAAGCATCGATCAAAGGCTTTGGCCAGATTTACTATCAAGCAAGTCCCTAGAGGAGAAAATCGCAGCGGATGCACCGAGCAAGATAGCCTCGACAAGCTTCGCACACTTATCAAAGCAAGTCTTTGGTGGAAACAACTGAAAAGCAAGTCGATAGCGGAGATGGAAGTTTCCGCAATCATAGAGGAGGATGGTCCTACATGGATGACCCCAATTGCAAATTTCTTAAGCAAGGGACATTACCCCAAGAATGAATGTCGCGGAATCACGTTATCACGTGTGAAATTCAAATTGCGACAACATCTTTAGTCGGCGTTCTTTCCTCCGACCATGGCTTCGATCGTAGGCCCCTACAAGCAAATTATGTCTGCGAGAAATCCATGAGGGTTCATGTAGCATGCGCGCAGACCACGCGATGCGTTGTAGCACGCGCCATGCGATCGGGATACTCTTCGCCAACCATGCATAAGGATGCGCGGGGTTTGATAAGGAAGTGCAATGACGCCAAGTCCACGACCCGTACCGCAAACCACGGCATGAGTTAACACCAATCACGGCGCCATGGCCATTCTACAAATGGGGCATTGATATCGCCGGTCCTTTTCGATAGCGCAAAGCGGTCTCGAATTTCTCATAGTCGCTATAGACTACTTCACCCGTGGATCGAGGCAAAAGCGATGGCGACAATTCGGCAACCGGTAAAACGCTTTATGCGATAACATTGTATGCGCGCCTCGGATTACCCGTGAAATCATCTCGGACAACGGAAACAATTTCGCGACAACCCCTTTAAAGATTGGTGCGAAAAGTTAAACATCGCTGACTTTGCGTCGGTTACGCACTCCACGAACCAATGGTTTAGTCGAGCGCAAACCAAGCTGGTGAAGGAATCAAAGCACGCTTGGACAAGCACAAAGGAAGGTGGGTCAAGAACTTTCCACATGTATTATGGGCACACCGTACCTCGGTTAAAACCGGCCGAGGGACACCCCTTCTCTCTGTATACGGACTAAGCCGTTATACCAGCGAGATCGGCATGCCAACTATCCGCCCGCGGAGATTAATGTGACTACAAACGGCGATGAAAGGCGTGTCGACTTGGACCTCTTGGAAGAAAGACGCGAACGCCGCCTATACGGGAGGCAAGGTCGAAGTCAAAAATGAAAGGATACTATGATGCCAAGGCACGCAGTGTTTCATTCGAGACCGGTGACTTTGTCTACCGCGACAATGAGGCAAGCTGGCGAAGATCTGTGTAAGTAGCTCGGACCTAAGTGGGAAGGACCTTATGAGGTTCTCAAGCACGGCGCAAAGCGGCGCACCGACTACGAGGTTTGGATGGTGCGTGACCTACCGCGCATGGAATATCGGCAACCTCGAGAGGTGCTACCTATAAGAATTGCCACGGCATAGCGCAGACGCTCCGCACTCTTAGTGCTCAATAAACATTCATGTAATCGGTTTTATTTTTCATATTCTTTGTTTTCTTTGTTATTTCTGATAAACTTGCAAGTATTAATAAAATGTCGCGGTTTCTAGCTAACTCCATGACACATTTTAAGTTGTTATCTCCATATACCGTATGCTTTAACAATTTTTTATTTTGCCCACGATGGCGTGCATACACATAAACCCACGATGGTAAAAGGATAAGTTGACCTACTAACTAACTTGTTGAGTAAGAGGGTTGCAAACCCGTCAATACCGGATCACGCATCCTTGTTAAACACCTTATTCTCAAGGCGTTGGAATAAGCTATGTGCGCATCCCACGATGGTTGCGCGCGAATGCACACGCAGCATGTTTAACAACTTTGGAACCAATACACTTGCTTCCTTAATCGATGTTTACAAGACGTTGACTCATAACATACGTCGAAAATTCCAGATTTCAAAAATAAGGACAAACCCTTAAGTAAACTTGTCGAAATGAGGGTTTTCTCATATAAACTTATAGTGCTTAAAAACCTATTATAACCAATTCAAACCAACGCCGAAGCTATTCTAATCCTACCATACACCTTCTTAAGGTGTCATGGGTTCCTAGACATCACCAAAAGTGATATATTTTAAGGAATAATTATAGGATAACTTATATAAACTTATAGTGCTTAAAAACAATTTAAGTGGTATAAACATCCATATAAATAGCATGCTTTACTCAATCATGATAAAATGAACACAACATGAATATGAAAGATGATGATGAATATGAAATGCTTACTAGTTACTTGATGAGGTGAAGTGAACAAAGGTTTAATCCTAAACACCTTAGGTTTTTATTTCAAAACCTAAACTAAGAGTGTAACTAGAGTGTAATAAACTTGACAAGAAATTTTTTGGTGATCCTCCTCTTGATCCTTATGGTTGGCCGGTTCAATGGTGAAGAAGAGAGAAAGGATACTTTGATCTTACACTTTGCAAATATTGAGTTGTATGTGTATAATTTTGAGTATTAAATGATATAAGAGTAGGATATTTTGCAAATGTAAGTGACTCATCCAATATGTCGACCAACCATAAAAAAAAAGACTAGTAACATTTAACAATAATAAAGTATATTAATGTAGAGTAAATGTGTAATTAAGTAAGGATAATTAATAACTTGCGTATTTATTTAAGCATTTAGGGTAGCGTTAGTTAAAAATAAATTTTAACGGGTCAAAATAAAATGTATTGAAGTCATAAAAATTATAAAAATGCATTTCTTACATGAGTTGAGTGAAATAAATATTATCGAGTTGAATTCTGAAAACCGTCATAAATATTTATACGTAACAATTTATATACAAAATAAATTTAAAACACTGGGTAAACTAATAATATAATTTTTATGGTCTTAAATTGAGTATAAAAATATATCAGGATAAGTTTTGGGAAGTGTCGGATCAATTGTTCAAAATAATTAATTACGCGATAGCGTTTATTTAATAAGAAATTATGCGTTAATGAAATATAAATTTGAAAAATGACCGGAAATTGAGAATTGTGACAATTGGCTAGTGTGCTTTATCCGGAAGGTTACATATTGTGTCGGCCTATTTTGGTTAAAGACCGGAGAGTTAGGTTCTTCGGCAATTTACTAATGTGTCGGGGGGTTGTATGTTGGGACATACGCCAACATGTCCCCCCCCAGTATCATGTTAATGAATGCATTCATTATATGATATTGGGAGTATGTGGTGAACCTCGGCGAGTGTTTCCCCGACCGTTCCTCTTTCCTTCTTATTAACCTTTTTTTTTATTTTTTTTTTATTTTTATTTTTTTACTGTACAGGGTGTGACACGTCAGCTGGACACGTGGCAATGTGATGCAACGATGTTAGGACACGTGGCACTGGGCACGTGCTGTGCGGTGAAGATGGTGCCACGTCATCGTCTGACACGACGGGACGCTTCAGCTACTTCCTTATTTCGCCTATAAATACGGTTGTGATCCTTCTTTTTACCACAGTAAAATTTTTGCATTCGCACTCTTTCTCTGCGTTATTTGGCCGGACGATTTTATTTTGCTCTTCGTCTTCTATTCAGGTATTCTTCTAGTTTTTCCTCTTTAGATTTTAAGGTGTGATTATTCACTTCCGGCTAAAATGTCAGAACCGTCCGGCTCATCGTCTGCTCGGGGATCTGGGCCAGTTTCCGGGGGTCCGTCGCACCCAAAACCTAAATTTGACTTGGATAAATATACTTCCATTATGACCGATAAATCATTACAATGGGCCGTGAAGGAATTTGGGATACCCTCCGACCTTCATCCGAGGCTTCCGCCAGATGGTTTTACCATGGGACAACTGGGAGATGATGCCATAGGATTGTACTTAGAATATTTTATTGAAGGTGGAATTTCCGTCCCGTTTTCTAATTTTCTTTTGGACGTTCTTCATTACTATAAAGTTCATATATCCCAGTTAGTGCCGATAGGTTTACATAGGGTTACACTTTTTGAGGTATATAGCCGTAGCCTTCATATTACTCCCACGACTTCGTTGTTTCGAGCTTTCTATAAGTTACATAAACAAGGTCATCGGTTCACTTTTGCTAAGCGGGACGGTAAGCAGCGCAAGGTCTGTTTTCAAGAGATCTTGTCGGGGCTGAAGGGTTGGAAAAGGCAATTCTTTTTAATTGACCGTCGGGCAATACCTTTTGCCATGCCGTGGAGGCACCCGGATTCAGATGTTTCCGATCCTTTTCCAACCGGGGAATTTTCCATGCCTCAAGCGGATCTACTGTCCGCTAATGTTATAGATTTGATAAAAATCCCGCCGAGTTTTTTGTATGCCGTGGGGTTGTCTGCCAAATGGAAATATCCAGGCTACCGGGCGGCTCTGAAGGATGCCGAGGGGAATGGTACTTGGCATGCATTTTTCTTTAATAGTTTAAGATTTTATGTTTTCTTGTGACTTTAACATTTTCGTATGTTTTGCAGTTTTAACTATGTCCGACTATCTTATCAAGCCAAACTTCCGTAAGGGGGCATCTATGACCCCAGGGGATAAGTATCAGGAGGGACAGGCTCACTTGATGCATGTTACCATTCCTAGTCCGGCCGGTACTGCGGTTTCGCGGAAGACGGAGGCTATGAAAAGGGTCGAGGTGGCTGACCCAAAGGTTTTGGAGGCCAAGGACAAGAAGAAAAAGGCTGTGGAGGCGAAAGCTCAGGGCTATAAGCCGCGCAAACGTCAAGTTGGGGAAGGAGGCTCTGGGCAACCGAAGCGTAGGAAGAAAAGCCCCACCCAAGTGGTTCATCTGGATTCCCTCACGAATCCTACGCCGGTGAACACCATTCTGCCGGAGGTTCAACAGCCGAACGATCCACCCTCCGTTGATAAGGAGCACTTGGAGGGTCACTCCAGCAACAGGTTAGAGAATGCGGATGTTGGAGTTGATTTAACCGTTGGGGCTTCAGCTAACCCTTCGGCTAAGCTCTCCGGATAAGGTCCCTTCGGATCTGTAAACACAGAGACAACACGCGTTAGCCTCGCTCAGGGTTTTATCCCTAGACCAAACTCCGGCGTGAGAATGAGTATATTGATATGTCAGAGTAAAGTGTAATGAATATGAGTTTAGAATTAGTTAATCTTGAGTGCTGTAGCTTGGATCCTTTTATAGGAGAGGAGTTTTTGTCCTCACCCGAAGGTCACGTGGGCGATGGTGACTCTTTCGGACGGGAGTTGACTTTACTCTGTTTAGGATCTGTCTGGAGAGGGTCAGTGGTTCTGACCAAGATTCCTTTCTTCTTATACATGGTGATGTCAGGAGCCCGTTATGCCGAGGGTTATGCCTAACCCTCCGGCATATGCTTGTCTATATGTGTCTGGTCTAAATTGGCTAGTGTGCTTTATCCGAAAGGTTACGTATTGTGCCGGGCTATTTTGGTTAAAGACCGGAGAGTTAGGTTCTTCGGCAATTTACTAATGTGCCGGGGGGTTGTATGTTGGGACATACGCCAACAACCAGATAGGCAGATAGTCTGCGAAAAATCCAAACGTTACAAAATAATTTTTTGAGTGGTTGATCCCCTAAACCTATATAATAACTCATTAGGTTGGAAAACGATAATTGCTATAAAGAGCAAATTGGTAGAGATTATTTATCACATATTAAATTCTCATAAATGTAACACTACCAACAATTAAAGTAACATTATTTAATTATCTGTTATTAACCAGCATCATTGCTTAAGGCGTGTAACTTTTTATTACACTTTGAAACAATATTAGCTTTAGACTATTTTGGTAAAATCTTTGGACAACACCAACATTTTTTACTTTTTGTGCTATATAAACAGCTAAAATAACACACTATTTGCATCAAAACATGAAGACAATTTTATCTTATTCTTTTCCTTTTAATACCGGTTGTAGTTGTGATGTTAGGTATGTTTGGCAAAATAAAATTCAAAATTGTATCAGAAATGGAATCAGTAATGGTATGGTATGGTAACTATAAAACATAATAACGAGCTACAAGTCGTATCTTTTTAATAACAATGTTTGGTAAATTAATTTGTTAAATGTAATTATAAGATGTAAAATGACATAAGAGGACAAATCTATAATTGTAAATAAATGTTTGGAGGGTATATTTGTAATTTAAAGTTTTAACAATTCATGACATTTAAAAGTTTCATGAATCGACTTTTCATTTTGGGTATTTGTTTGACATAAAAGCTTATAGCTAATCCATCCAAACGAAGATACTTGGTTTATAAAGATTATTTTGTAACAAAAAGCCTAATAATTTCCTCCAAAAGCTCGCAAAACAGGCCCATAATGTGTTACATTAGCATCATAGTATATATATCACATTTAAATACAAACATATTTTATAGGGGAAATCATACCTACATTGTAGGCAATTTTTTCGAAAAAAGTTTTAAAAATATACAATTCAGTCCCTGCGATAAGTCCTTGATACATGTTTTCTCCATGTCCATACCTTTTTTTTCAAAGAAAATGTAAGGAATTACCTACATTGTAATGTAGGTATGATTTTCCGTATTTTATAATAAATTTACACGTAGCCACTTTCAAAAAACACTACTCACACGTGATACGTAATAATAGTAACGTCGTAACTCGTAGCAAGAAAGCACACATGAAAAGTAGAAAGACCGTATTGACGCGTCAAAATATGCATCAACACCAGTGCTTTGAAAATTAAACCTAACCAACCAGTTTAACAAGGAACTAGACCGCCTCAACCGGAAAAACTCAAGAAAAACCGGATTAAAAAAAACAAAAACCAAGAAAGGAACCGGTTTGATTTACTATTCTGTTTTATAAACCATGATTAATGATGACGTATAGTCTACATTCGGGTCACGGACCCGACCACTAACCGCTAATAGCGAGCCCCGCACGACTGGGCTAACCCGATAACAATTTGGGCTCACAAAGGCCCAGACCTGAGTTATTTATGGCTCATGATATTGGAAATCTCTTATCTTGGGAGATAAGTATTCAAGACCGATTTAGGCAGGATACGCCGATTCTTGAGGAACACGAAATCAATTAGGTTTCATGTGTATATAAAGGATATCCGAGCCATCATGAAAGGTACGATATAAAACCCTAACTCTCCTATTAATCCTAAAACCGATTACTTACTCTCACGCCAGAGGATAATCGTGGGAGACAATCCCACGATAAGCCTAACGGTGTTTTCTGTTCACTTAGTGCGCATGTGTCGCAGCAATATTCAATTAATACGAAAACCGAAACCCAAACAAAGAACATCCAACTTTTGTATCACCAATTAATATGGCTAGTTATGGAGTGATAGAATTTCCTTACGCAACACCACAAGTCATGCTTATCTTGACTACTACAGTATCCAAATCACATCCCGCCAAAATACGTCAAAACCAATTAAGTAAAAGACCGAAAATAAATAATAGAAGTTTGGTAAGCCAGCATGAACCCGTTGACTCAAACTCAAATTCATTTCTTCATTTCATACCCACCAATTTATTAAATTAAACTTCATCAACTCTATATAATTCACTCACTCCATTCATCTAACTAACTACTACCTGTCAACTAATCTATAACCCATCATATTAATATTACCCAATCGGGTCGGGTCATACATCATGTTGCTGTCTCGCCGGATTATCCGTGGGCGGAGCTTTTTACGTTACCTCACAGCTGCACCCTCGGTTGTAACGACTGATATAAAATCCAGTTCAATTAACCGGTTTTCAACTTCTGTAAAGTCAAAGTTTGACTACTCTTATAAGGTTTATTTACTATTTTAGCATGATTTAAGATGCATCTGTTACATCTATGTGTTTTGGATCTAAGTTTATTTTTTGCATGCATTGTTTATATTTTAATACCCGCGCATAGCGCTGACGGTGTATAGTGGCGTTAATTTGTGTGTGCAGTTTTTTTTTATATATATTTGGGTGTGGAGTGAGTGTGAGCGAAGAAAGTTATTTAAATTGTAATTAAGTATTTACATATTTAATAAATTACATTTTCTTTTATAAAAATATGGGTGTTTTAGTTTAAAATATTACAATTTTTTCAGTTTTAAAACAAATGTTTTCTCTTTATTTGTAGTGTAGATTTTTATCAAACAAAAGTATTTTAAGTTTGGTGAGATGTAAATTTTGGAAAAACTTAGTTATCATCGATTTTGGTTATGTTATAATGGATTATGTGGTAACTAATGATGTGTTTGTGATTTTTGGTGTGTAGTTGAACAATTTGTACAATGTGAATGGGCGTTATTTTTCGACTAGTGCTGTGGATAGTCAACTGGTTGATGGGATTGTGGACATACCATTAGCGCAAACTGGTGAAGGTATTGCGGAATGTGAACTGCTCAAGTGGTTTGTCAATGAGGTGAGTCATCTCGGTTTACCAAGATACATTTTCAAAATTTAGTGATAAATACGTAGTTAAGCACAGATTTCCTCCCAAACGATTGTGTTTCAAATTGGTTCTCTATTTGAGATTGGACTTTTTTCAGCACTGTATACCAGAATTTTGTCAGAAAAAGCGAGTCCTGATGCTCCATGTGCTTAGTTAGAAATACTAATATGATAAACATCCATTCACCCAGCCGTTATGATATAATCATGCTTCGTGCATGAGGCATTTGTTAAAGCTGTGCAATGTTTAGTTTCTGACTCTCATCAGTTCACACCATGGGCGTGATTTGGAAATGATACATTATCATATTGAATTGCATAAGTGGAATTCATGCTGAACAAACGTGTTTTTCAGGGAGACGAAGTTGAGGAATATCAACCTCTTTGTGAAGTTCAAAGTGACAAAGCAACTATTGAAATAACAAGTCGCTACAAAGGGACTGTTGCTAAGGTTTTGCATACTCCTGGTGATATAATTAAGGTAACACATATGTTACCCTTTATAAACATCTTTTCTGGTTTCTTCTTTGTTGACTTCTTTAATGATTAGTGAATGTCATAACTGCTTTATCATTTCGTATTGTATTCAGATATAAGATTGTCGTTCGTCTTTGTTTCAGGTTGGAGAAACTCTATTACAATTAACGGTTGATGATACTTCAATTTCATCTGATGCATCAGAGACATCTTTAGGTTCTGAGACATTTGATTCTGATGGCGAGAAGTCAGAGTTCAAAAAGACTAAAAAGGGTGCAGGTTTATCCACTCCTGCTGTTCGAAATCTTTCAAAACAGCATAATATTGATTTGGACGATGTCATTGGAACTGGTAAAGATGGAAGAATATTAAAGGAAGATGTTCTCAAGTATGCTGTAGAAAAAGGAATTATTGAAGATAAACCTGCAATTTTCAATCCTGGTTCTATCGAACCTATGGAGGGACCAGAAGAAAAACTCCATGAGATAGCCGATTCTATCTATCACGATAAAACATTAACTTTAAGGTATATCTAGATGATCTCATGTATTTGAATGAACTTTAAATCCTAGATATTAAAGTAGGAAAATGGTTAACGATTATGAGTAATTTGTGTCTGTGCAGGGCTTATCAGCGAGCTATGGTCAAGTCAATGACTGCAGCTGCAAGTGTACCTCACTTCCATTACGTGGAAGAACTAAACTGTGATGGGCTTGTAGAGCTTAAAGCGGCTTTCCAAAAAGCGAACACTGATCCAGATCTCAAGTTCACGTTCCTCCCCATCTTGATAAAGTCCCTTTCTCTGGCTTTGACTACACATCCGTTAGTCAATAGTACCTTCAATTTGGAAAATTATGAAGTCACCTTAAAAGGTCCAGATATGTTTCACACAGTTTTCTCCACAATTCGGAGTTTTGATCTTTCAAACGCTTTTTATTAATGTTTTTATGGGTCATTGTAGGTCATCACAACGTTGGAATTGCCATGGCTACACCATCTGGACTAGTAGTACCAAACATCAAGAATGTTCAATCTCTTTCCATATTGGAGGTTAGTATTTTCTCACGTCGTTATTTTTTATCGCTGCAATAAGAAACATGTAATTGAGTTGGAGAACCTAGTGAATCTGTTAAACGTTGGCTACAAATATCTGATATGATATCTGTGAATGGATGTGTAGATAACTAAGGAACTGTCACGCCTACAAAAGTTGGCCATGGCAAACAAGCTCCCCCCTGCAGATATATCTGGTGGAACCATAACTCTGAGCAATATTGGATCGATTGGTGGGAAGTATGGTTCACCTCTCATTAATGTTCCTGAAGTTGCCATCATAGCCCTTGGTCGAATTCAGAAAGTTGCTCAATTTAAGGATGATGGAACCGCTTACCCTGTCTCTATTATGACAGTAAGTCTTCTTAACATGTATTATTTTCTCGTAATGTGCTGCAACTTAATAAAATCTTTGAATTAGTCATCTGCATATTACTTGGTCATGGCACATGTATGTTGTTTAATGTTTTGGAAACGATGGCAGAATATCATAAGAAGTTGAATTGTTTTCGTTCTTTATATCATAGATTAACTTGTTTTCAATTGATTAACTTCAGGTGAACATAGCAGCCGACCATAGAATTCTTGATGGAGCAAATGTGGCACTGTTCTGCAAAGACTGGAAGCTGTACATTGAAAAGCCGGAGTTGCTCTTGCTGCATATGCGATAATCTTGCAGTATCTTGTTAGTCAAGAGATCTAATATTTCTCGCAAGCCATTTGGGATCATGCTTGTGACGAGTTTCTAGGCCAAATTAAGAGCTGTGGTCGATTGGGTACATCTTTGTAAGTTAATATTGATGGATTAGTGATAAATGTTCTTCTGGAACCTAATTTACTGCAAAATAAGCACAATGTTAACCCCTTTTTTTACTTATAAACAAGCACAATGGTTGTTAACACCATCTCATCTTAGTAGGGGCTCATTGATGGTGCTTTCACAAAGTCCTTTATTAGCATGTACTTTACAATAACTAAATGCAGATGCAACATAGACCGGCCATTTAAGAATGACCTAACTTTAAATAACTAGACCAAGTTTAGGTCCGTTAATTGCTAGTGGGGTAGTTGAATATAGACTTGAGGGTTCTTCATAGATGTTGATGACTTAGAAAGTAGAGGTGGTAAAACTAGCGGCAATCGAAGTATGTAAAAAGACAGGTCGGGTTTAAACAAACAATATAAAGAAAACCACGACTTTTTCCACGAAAATATGGCATGTGAAATGACATGCCACTGGTGAAGGAGTATTTTTGTGTATGAGTGTTAAAAATGATGATGTTGATGTTGCATCGATGTGGCAATGAAAAGTGCGAATTTGCATGTCACTCACACCTGATACTCTTAAGAGAAAAAAAAAAATCATCCAATATTAATGAAGTTTCATTAGTGTTCTAATTTAGTAACTCATATTATTTTGATGAGGTTTAACCATTCAAGTTTAACAAGTGCTCAATTCTTATGTTTGAGTGATCAAAGCGGAACAAATCTTAAACTTTGTTATTATTTTGTGACTTATATTTTTTTTATGTGTGCATAAGTTGGTTGTACATTGAGTTAGTTGTGATTGGTGAAAATCAGGGGGTGGGTGTTTATTATTAAGGTGCAATCAAACAATTCACTTATTTTGAACATTTATACAACAATGAAACGCTATTGAAACCTGCATAGTTTTGTGGATAATATAAAGTTCGAGTGATTGAATTGGAACAGTGATAAAACTTTGTTAATATTAGGTAATATTTTCCCTTAATTGAACATATTGAAATTTGAGATATTGTCTAAGAAAAATGCTTTGGAGAGGTTTCACTTGAGGCTTAAAATACATTTTTAGATATTATTTTGTTGGCGGGAGATATTCGGAATGCGTTACATTTTTTAAGTCGATTTTACATTCTTTTGCGGGTGACACAAAGCAAGTAAGGTATAAACAAACGCATGAAGCAACAAGAAAAGACGTAAAATGAGTGTTTGATGTGCTAAAAAATAAGTAAGGTATAATAGTCAATCATGCATGACTAACATCTCATTTGGAAATAAGAAATATGGTTTACACATGTATCAAATTACATAATGTGGTTTGAAAATATATGAAAAAGAATATCTCATGATTCTATTTAAAGGAACAACATCGTGAAGATGACTCATCATGTTACAAATTCACTAATAAACGTTACAAGTTATTATAGAGTTAGTCTTGACATAAACTCATCAACATCTTTGTGGTGATTTGGTGGAATATTGACTTTTCGGAGTAATTTCTGATAACGCTCTCTTTACCCTCAAGTTTTTATGCGATAAGTATATGATTTGTTCACATTCTACTTTTCTCATTCTCCGTTTCAGTGAGACTAAGTGGCAGATGTTCTTGTTGACGTGTAATAACTTGTAATTTTATTTTAATTCTAAGTGTGATATTTTAAATGTTACTTTATCCGTATCAAAATTATAGGTTTATATTTCATTTTCAGAATATCTCAAAATAATTGTTCATTTTTCTTTTTAAGTAAAAATTAGAGAATTTAATGCAAAAATATTACTATATTTAAGTGATTGGAAATTAAAATAGCCTCATTTTTATTAAATTATATAATTTTTGTCTACTGACAATAATTTTGAGACAGCTGAGCACTTAATAAACTAATAAAGTAGTTTATAAAGTATTTAATTTATAGGAAAAGCCCAAACAGAAGCAAAGTTTGACCACCATACTCACTAACCATTGACAACACACCTTGTAATTTGTAAACACATCCACCACCACCACCACCACCATCAGCAACCACCATGGACAAACTCCTAACAATCGGAACAAAAATCGTGGCAGTGGGACGCAACTACGCCGCACACGCCAAAGAACTCGGTAACGCCGTCCCAAAGGTCCGTTCATTTCATTTCATTTAAATTCATTCATAAGTTGATCCATCAAATTATTATTAAGTGTTTTCTGACTGTGTGCATGTGTGTGTGATTAAATAAAAAAGGAGCCGGTGTTGTTTATGAAACCAACGTCGTCTTATTTGGTGAATGGAGGTACAATTGAAGTGCCTCACCCGTGGGATTCGCTTGATCATGAGGTGGAGCTGGCTGTTGTTATTAGTAAAAAGGCGCGCGATGTTGCTGAATCGTCTGCTATGGATTACATTGGAGGTAATTTGATTTTAACTTGACTATGGCGTGTATGATGTGTTCTCGAGTATCACTTAAAGACGAAAAGAAAAGGAAAATGACGGAAAAAGGAAAATGTTTCCTCCCAAAATTGGGCTGAAAATGTTTACTTCTTATTTCTTTACTTTTCCGTACTATAAAAACTTAAGAACTGAGGAGTAATCTAGTTGCAAGACACAATGCCAAACACCCCTTAGGATGTGATATGGATTTTGGGTTAGTTCATTGTATTTGGTGTATCAATGTATGTAACTTTCGTGTCCTAGTGGTACCCCGTGTTGTATGAGAAGCTCTATCAATGTATGTAATGTTCGTGTCCTAGTGGTACCCCGTGTTGTATGAGAAGCTGACCAACCAAATGGTTGTTGGTTTAAGTACTGCTTAGGATATGGGAGATGATTTGCACACTCCTATACAACCAGTTTAAGCAGAATATATACACAGTACAAATAGTTTAAGGAGAATAATACACATTACAAAAGTTTATTAGAGTGTCCCAAATAAAAAGATGAGTGTGCACATCATTTCCCTTAGGATATGTGAGATAGATTATTTGTTGTGTATATAACTATATACTATGAGATAGTTGCCATTCAAAAAAATAAAAATAAAATATCTTATTCAGTATTTTACTTGTGGAAGTTTAATGAGTTCATAATTTATGTTGTAAAAGCATTTCTCATCTAAGTGTGGAAATAGAGTAACACCAATTTGCTTAACTTCAAATATTACTATATTAGGAACATGTCTCATCTTTGGTTTTGATGTGAAGCTGTATATTAACATAATCAGTTAGGTTTATAACACTTTTTCTACAAATCAAGCACTAGTTATTTACAATTTTCATGCTGTTAAGAGGTTCGAATTCAATGAAACAAACTTAGGAAGTGCTCCAGTGTGGTGGAGAGTCCATGTTATTTGAGTTGGGAAGTACATGGTCTGATTCTTTATAAAACTACTCTTATTGTTTGTTCCTTGTAGGGGTTTTGAACTCGTGAACTGGGAATGAGTGTCTATTGATGCTTGTTTGTATGTCTTGTAAGCACTTGACATTGATATCGGGAGTTCACTGAAACATTTCAAGTAATAGCAAACAAAGTATTATTATCTCTTAGACTTAGTTCATCCCCAATGATGATTTATCACAGAAAAAAAAGGAATGAAGATAGATTTTTATTAAAACATAGCCATGATCTCAAAGTTGGAGATCTGTTTCTTTTCAGGTTATGCACTTGCATTGGATATGACTGCAAGGGAAATCCAGGCTTCTGCAAAGGTATATAATTCCTATCAAGCTTTATTGATATTGTAACACCCCCACATCCAAAGATAAGGCCACCGCCAGTCCTCTAACTTTGGATTTGGCTAAAAGCCCATGGTGGAAGACTAAGTTATTTGTAGCCATAACTTTGGACTATAAGAGGTTCATAATTCTCAGTTTCTACTAATGTGGGGTGGGTTATTATATATATCTAGATTCATATGTAAAACCATGTCTTGTGTTTTTGGAATATTTTCATAAGCAATTGTGTCAAAGTAAGTGTTAGTCCAAAATGACAGTGTAAGTATCTATTCAATGAAGGGCGAAAGGTAGAAGAATTGTCAAGCATACACTTTAAAGCTGAGTGTTTTGAAAACTCTCACTATTTGGTTGATAACGTAAACAGTTAGATCCATTTATTTGATATATGAGTATGTAGTTGCAAGTTCCATTTGAGTCTCAGTTTATATAAAGTTTAACATGATTATTTTGTAGAACCTTCATCCACAAATTCTCACTCATTCCAGGCTTCTAGCCCCTTCGTTGGCAATGACATTCTTCATGTTGTATTTTTTTTGTTGAATATGAATATATATAATTGGTATTGACGTTGTCTTTGGTTTATTCAAACATTACAGTCTGCAGGTCTCCCATGGACTGTTGCCAAAGGACAGGACACTTTCACACCAATCAGCTCTATTGTAAGATTTAGGACCAATTAGTCTTTATAGTATAGTCTAATTTTGCAGAAATCTAGCTACTAAAATCTCTTCAACGGCTGAAGAAATCAAGGAATTT
The DNA here is from genome assembly GCA_022545495.1 of Chrysanthemum lavandulifolium. Taxonomy (NCBI): domain Eukaryota; kingdom Viridiplantae; phylum Streptophyta; class Magnoliopsida; order Asterales; family Asteraceae; genus Chrysanthemum; species Chrysanthemum lavandulifolium. The sequence continues at coordinate 38,681,846 of CM040246.1, forward strand.
TACTGGAATCCTTAAAAATGATATATTTCGTTGACCATCATTTTTGGTTCCTCAGTTATTTGTTGATTTGGATTCTTAATGTTGTATTAGTTAATGGACAGAAATAAATGTTTTGCAGCTGTCCTTGTCAAAGGTTCCAGATCCTCACAGCTTGGAATTGTGGTTAAAGGTACAATACTCGAAGCATCTACTCTTGGCTAATTCCTAACGAGAAGTATTTTTGTGCTGTAGGCTTGAATATTAAATAGTCATATCATTTGCATTATTGTTTTACTTCTCAGGTAGATGGAGAAATACGACAAAAAGGCTCAACAGAGGATATGATATTTAAGATCCCATATTTAATTAGCCACATTAGTTCTATCATGACGCTTCTAGAGGGCGATGTCATACTAACAGGTACCTTTACCAACTTCTCTCCCATATTTGATTAGTCACATAAGTTCTATGATGACGCTTCTAGAACCCGTGATAAAACATAACCCAATTCGACCCATTTACAAATCAAATGGAATTAGCACAAAGATGCAGCTGAGATACAGAATGTCTATTCTAATGAGTTATTTGCCCCAATATTGAACAGGAACCCCGAAGGGCGTGGGCCCAGTTAAAGTTGGCCAAAAGATAGAAGCTGGCATAACAGGCCTCGTTGATATCCACTTTGATGTTGGAAGACGTCAAAAGTCCCTATAGACATCTAAATTTGAAACAAGTATCCAGTACATCCAGTTGCCTGGATTGGCTTAATTGTGTAACCGTGTAACCCCCGGAACGATTGAGAATAAGCATTTAGTTGTTTTAAGCTAGCACCACATCCGCTTTTTGTTGTTTTTTTATATTTTGTGGTCGCAGACAGAATTTTCATGCTTTTCATGGTGTGTTTTGTGGATACAGTTTGTCATATATATGAGTTGTATACTTGTATGAGCTAATAAAATGAAACTAATCAGTTTACAGATTTCAAACTCGATTCTAGTACGTTACTCCAAGATGGGCAACCCCTCTTCAGTTTGTTTACTAATATCCTTAAGAAACTTAAGTGTTAACAAATGGAACCATGCCTAGAGGACAACCCATGTTTAGTTTTTCGTTTGAGTGTGTTTATTGAACTTTTAATTATTCAAGCTACCATGAGAACCTAAAGCTAACAAGTGAATAAGATTCAAGAATTGTTGTAAGAAATAAAAATCCAATATATAAAGGGGTAGTCTAATCCAACACCCCATTTTTCACTAAATTTGCACCTCATAGCCATCGGTCCCGGACCGGACCGGACCGCCAAGCATCGGTAATCCCGAATTAGGCTAAAAGCGCAGATCGAGGGACCGGACCGAATGTGGTCGGTCCGGTCCAACAAAGCCAAAATAGTCGGTTTGTGGTCCGGACCGGATCGAGGACCGTGTTAGCCCAAAACCTAGACCGGGACCGGACCGAATGTGGTCGGTCCGGTCTCGGCTCGATCCGGTTCGTTCGGTCGTTTGCTCACCCCTAGCCTAGGGTGTACCGGTTTGTCCTTTTTTTTTTTTTTTTTTTTTTTTTTTTTTTATTGTTTTTATTTAGTATATGTAGAGTATATTTATTTGTGTAGTGTTTTTATATGTATGTATATTTATTTGTGTAAAATATATTTGGGTTAATATACAAAAAAGTTACTAAACTTTCAAAAAAATTTGTCCTAAATCACTAATGTTTATCTTACGTATCTACAGGTTCTTACACTTCACGGGTTTTTCACATATTCTTACTAAACCTTTTTATATGTGCCACCCTAGTCACTACATGGAAGGGCAACCGGTTCTAGTTTGCCACGTGGGATACCTATACAAACAAGTCACTAAACTTTCATGAAAAATTTGTCCTAAGTCACTAACGTTTCGTTTCGTCATCTAAGGTACTCAACTACACGAGTTGTTAAATATGTTACTGAACCTTTAAAATATGTTTTCGTCCGTTTTCATCCCCTTTTTACGTTTTTATTCTTTTTCAACCGTTTTTTTACGTTTTCATTCGTTTTTTTTACGTTTTCATCTTTTTTATACGTTTTCGTCCGTTATTATACGTTTTTGTCCGTTCTTATACGTTTTATACAAATTTTATAAGTTTTTATTCGTTTTCATCCGTTTTATAGATTTTCATACGTTTTTATCCGTTTTCGTCCGTTTTTCTTACGTTTTTGCCTATTTTCTTATGTTTTCTTACGTTTTCATCCGTTTTTTATGTTTTCATACGATTTCGTCACTTTTTTTTACGTTTTATACGTTTTCGTCTGTTTTTATATATTTTCGTCCGTTTTTCTTACGTTTTCGCATGTTTTTTATGTTTTCATACATTTTCATCCAATTTTCTTATGTTTTTGCCCGTTTTTCTATGTTTCATTTGTTTTCGTCCCTTTTTTATGTTTGAAAACATAATAAAATAGGCGAAAACGTAAGAAAATTGGACGAAAACGTAAGAAAACGTATAAAAAATGTATAAAACCATATAAAAACGGACAAAAAGGTATAAAAACGGACGAAACATAAAACGATAAAAAGCGAACGAAAACGGGACAAAACGGACGGCGATAAAACGGACAAAACGTAAAACAAACAAAACGTGTAAAACGAATGAAAATGAATAAAAACGTATAAAAGGTGTATAAAATCGTATAAAGCGTAAAATTTTAAAGGTTCAGTAACATGTTTAAACAACTCCGTGACACCCGACTAACCACAAGGACCGTTTTGTACTAAAAAAAAATGTGCAATGTCATCATTTTAAAGATTCAATAACATGTGCCACAACTCGTGAAGTTTAGTACCTTAGATGACAGGAATGAAACATTAGTGACTTAGGACAAATTTTTCGCAAAGTTTAGTGACTTATTTGTATATTAACCCATTATGCTCCAATACACGTCAGCTTTGAACCGGTAACAATAGGTTGCAAAACTAGTGGTATCCAATATAACCGGTTACGTGAAGTATAGTAACCTAGATGACAGAAGATAAACATTAGTGACTTAGGACAAATTTTTTTGAAAGTTTAGTAACTTTTTTGTATATTAACCCAATATATTTGTGTGGTTTTTTACGTTATGTTTTTTTATTGTGTATTTGTTATATTTTTGTGCTATTTTTTATTCGTCTAATTTGTTTCTATTTAATTAAACAATAACAATAAACACGTTAAACATTAAAACATTAAACAAGTACAACAACAAATGCTAATAATACTACAACGAAATCTACTCCACATGAAGATTATTAATGTCATCTATAAGGTCATAGAGTATTCCACTCAACTGACATGCGTGATCAACGGGATTTTTTGCCAATTCCAGCGATGCCTCCAATGTCTTTATTCTTGCCTTCAACATATTATTTTGAGACAATAACATCTGGTTTCTTGTTTCAAGCATGTTGATCGTGTTATCTTTAGTTTCGCAGTTTGAGCCTGCGTTGAAGAAAAGCCTTGACTAAAGTACTTTTGTTGAAATACATCCTTCCACATAAAGTATCGACACCCATAATCTTCTCGTACTGGGTCATTACATGGTGAAACAATTATAAGAAATGTATTCTTATCAAATAAGTTATTGATATATTTACGTAAATAAGCAAACATATAATTATTTACCTTTGATAAAGGACACGCATAATACTTCTGACCATAACTTTTGGGATTTTGGGTTGTTCTTTCAATTATAAGTCATCGTTCACAACGACACAAGAAAGGATTTTTTTGTTCCATCTGGCCAAAGAATATGTATAATAATTTACAACATGGTTATTTACAATATAGAATAATAGTTGATACATGGTTATTTACAATATAAATCAGTAACTCGGTGTCTGAATACAAATACTTATTTACAACATATGTCTATACATGTTTTGTCGTTTACAATATAAATCAGTAATCGTTTACTATAAATCAGTAATCGTTTGCAACATATGTCTATACAACGTATATCTATACATGTTTTGTCGTTCAACAAATAGAGTTGCCCATCCCAAGGCCACGTCATGTCTGTACGCCCTCCATTGTGGGTGAGTAGGCGGGAGTGGTGAGTTTCCATCTTGAATCGCATGAACGTAGTGAGCAGTCTGGGCTTCCCCCACACGAAGAATCACAACGGGGGACAATACTTGTGATGTATCTGGACCGGACCTAAGCGGAAGACACGTAACACATGCTGAATTGGATATGCATACAACTGGACAGTTAAGAATTGTAGCAATATCCGCTCCCGTGTCTAGCATAATCATCCAGTATTCTTGGGGTGTAAATCCTGATCCAAACCAACCCAATGAAAAGCGAACTGCTCAAACCAAGTCCCCACATTTCCTGTAAGTTCCGGTTATTGTTTACCTCTTCCCCGACAAGAGTTCAAGGTTGCGCCATATATCTTCGGAATAACCAAGACCTACGCCAATGGCTCGATAGCCACAATTTCCATCACCTTCCACGTTAAGAATCCTTAGGATGTACCGTCGGAAAAGCACTGGAATTCGAGCCATAAAATATTCGCTATCGTCATCTGTAATGTACAACTCGTGTCTTAAATCGCTCTCGTTAGCAGGCTCTCCCACATATGAACTATGTCTCGCAGGTTCTTCGTTCAAGTCTGGGACTTTTTTAGGTTTTGAATAACTTCTGCGGTGCTCTGTGGTTGCTTCTTTGTTCAAATCTGGGATTTTTTTAGCCTTGGACTTTTTGTCCTTTGCGCTCGGACATCCACGAGTACTTGCGTTAATAGCAGGCTCACGGGTTGATACAGATTCGGGAGCGTATATACCTCTCATCATGTTTAACATATTTTTCTTGACAAACGACGAAGCTTTGCTAAAAACATTTTGGGATTTTTCTACGTCAACTTGACAAGAAAGATCATATTCAGGATCTTCAGGCGTATGAGTAGGTCGAGCTCTAGGCCAGGGAGCACTAAGGGTTCTCCAAAAATTATCAACAACATTAAGTGGAATAGGCCATCCTGCATTCGAAAAAAGTGACTAGTATAAATTATCGGTATTGACGGGGAGAATAACTTGATAGGCATAAATTTAATATACCTACCATGAATTTGATAGTAAACCAGTTTGTGATAGCATGGTAACCCACAAACTGACCGCAACTGATGACCACATTCAAGTGGGTCCATATCCAGTTTACTTTCTGCGACAATGAGTTATAAAGCATGTTTTGAAACTTTATACCGCAATTCATCAAATAGTGTGTCCCTACACACATGCAGGTTCTTGGTTATGCTTGTATTAAAATAGTCTCTTATCGTATTTTCTTGCGCAACTAGAATCTTATCGACCGAACTCAACAACGTGTCTAAGTTGGACTGTGTGGAGCCCAAGTATAACTTCAACAACGCGTGTTGACCCTCAACTCTACATGTTGTTGTCTCGGTCAAGGCGCGATATGGATCGGTAATGTACGACACGAACATGTGGT